>MEHQ01000857.1:0-26180 GCA_008828725.1 Saccharina japonica | reverse complement strand
TCTCTCTCTCTCTCTCTCTCTCTCTCTCTCTCTCTCTCTCTCTCTCTCTCTCTCTCTCTCTCTTTCTCTCTCCCCCCCCACATTATTCTTAGTCTTAGTCGTGACGTCCTCTCTGTTTTTGCGGCAGTTTTTACCCGTAGTATAAGCAGCCCACATTAATTCTGGTTCCGCTGTTGTACTCGTATAACGCGAAAATTCGACCTACGACTGTGCTATTTTTTTTTTTTTTTATATCCATCCCATTTATTATCTTCGCCCTTCCTTTCTCTCTCCTTCCTAGTCGTAACTCAGATCCGGGGTCACAAAGCAGGCTCTTCTCCCTCCTCCCCCACTACGGTTCTTGCCTTGCTTTTTATCGCGAGAAGATTTCAGCACTTTCTTCCCTCGTCGACTTGCGTCGGATTCCGCCTACCCACGCCACGAAGGCGCTCTCAGCAATAATTGGTTCCTTTTTATTTTTTCAAGTAAAGACAAAATCTCTCACCACGGTGGGATTCGATCCTGGGTACCAATGATAGTAGTAGTCTATAGTAGTAGTCTTTGAAGCTGACCACTACTCTACCGGGGCGATAGGGATTAGCTGTGTGGTCGTATTATCCGACACATATTATCTCATGATTCATGGCTGATGAGATGTAATATATACCCCACCCAGGTATTTTGTATGTCTGCCGTAGTTTTCCCAATGCATGCATTTGTTTGGAAGATGCATCCATAGGAAGTGGCGCTGTCTAACTAACCACTAACTACGTAGTACGTACGTAGCATAGCTGTTTTTTTCGCTACTGCTATATAGACTACGCGTATACCCCTCGAACTGCTGTGTACAGTATCGACAAACAGTATATACATCATCATACGTACGAAGTCATAAATGGTGTCAGGCACACAGACACAACATTTATTATTTATTTATTTGTCGCCTTTGTGAATTTCCAGTTTTTCTGCACACAACACATTCAATTTTTGTCAGCGAGCTGTGGGCTTGACAGTAGCCTTTACCGCACGCACCACTGAATTATTATCTAGGATAAAGTATAGAAATCGGGGAATGTTTTATTATATACCTTTTAGTGTGGTCGACCAATTTTTCAAAAAAAAAAAACGCCTGATTTTTTCGAGACAAAGCTCATAAGGGTCGGGGCGGGGACGGGGTTGGGGTTAGGGTTAGGGTTAGGGTTAGGGTTAGGGTCTAAAGTAGTGTTTTCGGCGTTTTTCTAAATATTCGGTCTCATAACACTGGAACCACACGCGGGCCACAACCAAGTCCCCGATTTCTATACTGTATCCTATATAATAATTCAGAATTGCGGTAAAGGCGACTCGGGCCTGATGATGCAACAACTCGGGCTCTCTCTATATATATCCAGAACTACTGCTGTAACTACAAAACAACAACAATAATTTAATTTAAATATAGCTATATTCTGCAGCAGCAGTACAGCAGCAGCAGTATTACTATTTTAAATAGTATTTAAATACTATTTAAGTAGATTTCTAAGCATCCAGCGACCATTACGTAGTACGCAAGTCAAGTGCGTACTTACGCTGGTCTACTATCCTCTCATTACTCATTTTACTGCTTGTGAGATGATTAATAGTCGTCGTACCCATTGTACTCATATTGTCCCATTGTCCCATTGTCCATTGTACTCGCTATATCTCGTTATATGTAGGGGGGGTATGGCCGTATGGCCACAGGGCAGGGGCAGAGGAAGCGTTTTACGCTTCGTTTCATGTCTCTTGTACTCTGTCTACAGAGAGAGAGATGTTGCAAATGTATCAGGTGATCAGGTGTATCAGCCATTTGCCCGCAAGAATCATGGATTCAAAAATAAATCAGGACATCAGAACCCATATTTCTTCAGAAGAAGATCTTCGGTCCACATTCGATTATTATTATGCTTGTCATCCGACAATGTGTAGTGTTGTTCCAAAAAAGACTCATGGAACAGAAAGTGAGGAGGAAATCCACATTCGATTAATTCATGATTTCGATTACTACTACTATTAGTACTAGAGAACTATGCAGAGAAGTTGAGCATCAACAGCTCCGGGGGCCCGAGAGGCGCTACGTACTAATAGTAACATTATGTATGTATGCAGTGACATTGTCGTAATCTTCAACCTATACCCGCGCCCCCGCGACCCACAACGACCGACCCATACTACTCTGTTACTACTATTGCTACTGCTGCTGTAGGGTGTATCATACGGATCCTTGTGTTGAATAACTTGAATGTCCACAGGTTTTTATCGTTTTTTTGCGGTCCAACTATTTGACCAATCAGAAACAGCGGATGCGTGGTTCCAATATCAAAGCCACGCACTTGGCGCCAAGTGTGAGTTTTTCTGCCGCCCACTCTAACAAGCAGCATCAGCGTGCCACACGCACACGTCCTCCCCTGGCCAATTTCGACCCGACCCCCCCCCGCCACCTCGCTCCACCCGACCCTCCCGCTCGGATTCACCCACAAGTAGGCAGTTCAAGCTCCTTCAGAGTCCGTTCCCACCGCTCTCTCGACAGTCTCAGGGCTCGACGTGTCAAGGAAGTTTCGCGATCCGTTTCCGATAGCAGCAAGACATGAAGACCATCAAGGAGCAAGTCGGAGGGCGCCCTCTCAGCGCGGTTACGCCGGAGAAGAAACTCATGGACCCCTCCAGCAGGCCCGTAGTGGATGGGAAGGCCCAGCAGCTGTGGGTTGCAAGCGTGTCCCCGGAGGCGACGATGAGTTGCATTGTCGAGGTGGGTCGAGCCTCGAGCCTCATGAGGATGGCCGGAACACAACTAACTCACTCTGTTGTTGCTCGCGCATCCCCACACACATGATTTTAGTTCGACTCTTCAATCAGACAGATCAACGCAAGATTTGCAAGCTCCCGCCTCGAGCAAACGCCAGGAAACAAGCCGCAAAGCTCAGAGATCCGAGGGCCCCCCGTAGTGGCCATGACGAGCAACCAATCTCGGGCATTGCTGCTGCTGTGTGTCTTCCTCTGCTTTCAGGGTTGCTACAGCAGTGTAGCACGACCCACATATGTATCATACCCATCATGAGATTTATTGTTTTTGTATTTTACCTCTTTTTTTCGGAGTGAAATGCTGAAAAATCAGCATGCATTGCAGTCATCATGTCTGTCCTGTCTTGCATGACTAACTTGCACGCACACCTCAAACGAGCACAAGTAAATAAACCAGAACCACTATACCTCGGTTCTCCCCTCGTTTCGCCCTGCTTGCTATGGACACCAGGCGTGGAAGGTGCTGCCGCAGGAAACAAGGGAGGAGCTGAAGCGGCTGCTCATAGATTCGGAGAAAAACATGTGGGTTTCGTTTCGCGAACACTGATGATCGATGCTCCTGATATTCGGTCTTGCGTACAGAAGAAAAATACGTACGAGTAGTATCATACATTCGTGCGCTCTGTGTAATTCGTAGCTGACGTATTTATAATTTAATTCGTCTCCACCTGTCCAGCAGCAGCAGCAGCAGACGTAGAACAGGCTTGCTTGTTTCCGTGGCCTACCCATAGTGCCTGTTGCTGTCTACGCTGCAGAGAGCGTCTCTTCTTGCTGCTGCTGCTGCTGCTGCTGCTGCTGCTGCTGCTGCTGCTGCTGCTGCTGCTGCTATGCGGCGGTGGATCGGTTGGTTGTTTCTCTTGCAATCAGAATGATAAAACACCTTGATAATGGAGTGAAGAAACTTTCTGTCTGGTCTGATCTACGAGTACTCATGTCACCTTGAACAGAGCGGTCTGAGTCACGTACGTCAGCAGTGTTCTAATCAATGTTCGACAATGTTATCTAGCGGACTATCCCCCCCCCCCCCCCCCCCCCCCCCCCCCCCCCCCCCCCCCGGTTAGATTATCGAGCTCAGCCTTGCAAGCGACTTGCACGCACGTGGCTTGTAACCTAGAGATCGAGAGGGGCGTTGCTGCTTGCTATATACGTACCCTCTTCAATGGTCATGTGGTACCCCAAGGCATGATGTACCATACGAGTACACACTCCGTTTTTCATAAATAACGATTGTGGCCATTTCTCGAAAAACGAAAATACGGAAATACGTACGTTTTCGTCCGTTTTTCGAGAACCTGGTATTTTGTACTGGTATGATACCTGTACAAAATAACAGGTTCAATTATCGAAACCATTAGCGCGGGCTGTATGATTCGGTGCTGATGGCATGGGGCTGGCGCTGCCCTGCGCCTAGCCGCGCGGCAAGCAGCCGACTTTGATTGGCAGGTAGATGTGCTGTGGTGATTGTGCGGAGTCGGCTTTCAAGAAAGAAGAATACCAGAGGTATTTATGTATATCGAGATTTTTTTTTTTTTTTTTTTTTCCATCCCATTTATTATCTTCGCCCTTCCTTTCTCTCTCCTCCCTAGTCGTAACTCAGATCCGGGGTCACAAAGTAGGCTCCTCTCCCTCCTCCCCCACTACGGTTCTTGCCTTGCATTTTTATCGCGAGAAGACTTCAGCCTTTCCTTCCCTCGTCGACTCGCATCGAATTGTGCCTACCCACGCTACTATTAATTGGCGCTCTCAGCAGTTGATTCCGTTTTTTATTTATTTTTGCAAATAAACTCAAAAGTCCGACCCACGTGAGATTCGAACTCCAGACATCAACGTTCAGAAGCGTTCGAGGTTACCTCTATTAATAGACCATCGGGGCGACCGACCCAAGATTGCGTGCATTCCATTGCATTGCGTCAGTCAAAAAGTTTCAAGCTGTTGTTGACATTTTCCCGGTGTTTTTCTTACTGCTTTTTTTGCTGCCAAAACGAAATACAACAAAGAAAGATATAGTACGAGATACAGAGTACCTGGTAGTAAATATCATATGTACCAGGTATGATATCATACTCGTACTCGTCATAATTGGTCGCTATGATAGATGTACGTTATGATGATAACGGTTTCTAGCTTCCCAGGCTCCAGGTATTGCACAACAGCAAGTACGACAGAGTAGTACGTACCTGGGTAAATTCCAAGTACTGGTACGGCGTTAACTATTAATACTATATATTAACATTTATAATGACAGTAGTATTCTAGATGCACAAGTGCGCATTGCCTCGATTGGCTATGTTGGCAGCCCTGAATGCGTTACACACGCTCAGTGCTCAATGCCAACATGTAAGCCGTCCTTTTTTCGTCCTGCCCCCCCCCCCCGCCGACAGCATATGCCTCGTTTTGTAGCGTTAAAATCGGGCACGCGCACGTGAGATGGGTAAAAACACAAGAACAACTTTGCTTAACTGACGGCATACCGTACTGACTACTCTATGTATGTGTTCCAGTACTGCTGTGCCAGGTAGAGTGACACTTGTAACACTTGCGATAAGACACCGTATTATTAATATTACGGGGGACCATAGTAAATAGGACCTGCGGTGCACACTAAAAACTATATATTTTACTATTTTTACCAACAAAAATTGGTCCTATTTACTATGGTCTTCCGTGTGGATACCAGGTCCCCTTCCCCTAGATAGTACCGCCTCATTACACACAAGTTCAAGGTCAACCAGAGGTTGCCCACTCCGTTCCGTGAAGACCTTTAGACACCAACCTACCTCGGTGTGTCCTCCACACCACAACCACATAAGAGAGAACCTGCCAGGGGCTCCGCCCCACATTGGCGTCGTCGGCAGGACCGGAAGTTGCTGAACTTATCGCGGTGCTTGTTGACATCCGTAATAGTATCATAGGGGTTAATTTCCTACTGTAATAGTAAAAGGTTAGCTTATCAGAAACAAGGGGGGTATGGCTTTGGATCTTCGTGAATCGTCGAGTACGCTACGTGTTTACTTGGGATTTTCCGTACGTCTAGAGTCTAGACGCACCGATCGGTCGGCGTCTGTGGCGTTTGAGTTTTCCCCGGTTTCGAGCAAATCAGGTCAAGACATTATTAATAATCGGAAATAGTCGGAGGGGGTGTATTATCTTACTGCAAGTTTGGGCACTAATATAAATAGGTCCCAGGTATCTAATACCACTACCAAGCTACCAGCTCGTACCGGTACATATTCTAAAACTTCGTATATACTCGTATGATAGGCGCAGCAGGAGTGATCTCATTCAGTGCACGGACCGTGAAGTGCTCTATTGTTATACGTACTCGTACGTACCTGTTATCATGTATACCTGGTATATACAGCATATCGCGAATCGGCGATTCTTTGAACATCTTATTTTTTTACACTTCCCCTCAACTACTCGTACAGTAGTAACTACTATAATAAATATAATACTGTCGGCACTGGTGCTGTGAATTCGTTGTACCAACCGCTCGCTATCCCTCCGTTGTTTCCCCATCCCCATCTTGCAGTGTCCCGGGGGGGGACACCGCAGGGGGCGTCGCAAGCACCCTTCGCCCCCTGAACGGCTACGCGTACTCCAAGCCAGAGCCGCTGGCGCGCGCTCCCGAGAACGTGTTCGTGTTCAGAGGGAAAAAGCAAGAGGTCCTCGGCTGGCGCAACGTGTTCGACTTGCCCATCGAGTACGATGTCGAGCTGTGTCCGGGACTGCTGTCGGCGGAGTCGCCTACCCTCTCCTGCCGCTTTCTGCCCGAGGGGGGACCTCGCCGCCGCTTCATCGTGATCGGTCAGTATCGATCATGGCACTCCTTTGATAGTGTGATAGACATGCGCCTTGGGTGAGACGGAGGCTTGCTGGTTATTGAGAGGAAGCTTGTTAGGAAGCTTGTCTCCCCACAATGGGGTCTCTCCAGAATCTCAACAATGTCCGCGTCGAGCCCGCATTGAAGATGGAAGATGGATGGTAGTGGTGATGTTCAACTACATATATAGGCACAACTGCAACTGCCCACAGGTTGCGCACCTCGTAGCGATATTTTTGGTGCTGGGCCTGCCTATCCTCTGGAAACTTTGGCGTGATCGCTTCAACCCCCTTTAGTAGCGCAATCCCTCCCGCCATTGCCTTTTTGTTCTATTCGAGTTGTTGGGGACAAATCGTTCGGAATGAGTCAGATTTTGCTTCCTGTATAGTGCAGTAGTAAAAGGATTTACGTGCGGTGTCGCTGCTGCGGTACTCGATGCGCTCTCGAACTCTCGGGCACATGGGTTCCTCTCTCGGTTTTCACTCCTCGTGGGGGGGGGGTGGGTATGGACGAGCGTAGGCGGTTTCGTCGCTGATAAGGGGGAGGAGGGCTTCGTTTTTTTTTCTTCATGTTTCTGGTTGATATTTTGAAATTGCAATGTAGTCCCTTTGGAACTTGATGAGTTTGAACTTAATTACTTGGTTATAGTATAGTATCGAGGGGAAAAGTGACGACAAGAAATGACGATTGCGCTTGTATTATGGGGGGACATGGTAATCAGGACCAAATATGGTTATTAATAGTAAAAATACTGTACTATATAGGATTTTGTGTTTGTGATGGGTCCTGATTGTCCTGATTACTATGGTCCCCCGTAATAGTAACATCGCAAACACCAAGTAGCCCAAGCTGCGTTCTTCCTATTATGATATGGGCATAGTGTACCGGTATGTATCATCGACGCTTCATGAAGTCTCACTTGTCGTTTTGTGGTCGCTATAGTATACCTGTAGTCAAGATATATATTGTGTAATCAAGATACATGGCTCGCACGAGTCAATAGGGCTACGTAATAGTGTGCTGTTGCACTTGTTCATATCACCATACCACCATAGTCTTGCGCCTGTTTGGTGCGCTCACGGAACGTGTCTGGTTCTGTTGTCTGGTTCGATTGTCTGATTACTAACCCTGTGTCTGATTATCTTGTCTTGTGTTGTCTGGTTCGATTGCTGCCGCTGCAGACGAGGCTGTGGAGAAGCTTTACGGCGCCAAGATGTCGGCCAGCTTCAACAACCATGGCGTGTCCGTGCACAGAGTTGTGCTACCCGGAGAAGAGGTAAACCCACACGCACCCACTATATACTACAGTAGTAGTACATGCTTCTAGAAAACACGACACTTGTATCCATCCGGCGGCGTCCATCGAACCAAATTTCACCTGAACCAAAGTAATCCTCTCCTCTGAGTCAATGCATTATATGTGTGCTGCTTCGAAAGTAGTGTATCCGTCACAGCCAAAGTAGTGGAGATTGGGTCGTCATGTTCGCTCTCTTCTCGGTGTTCCATCGCCGCCCATCCACAAACACCACCACTTGAAGTTCGAACGTGTTTTTTGTTTTGTTTAGTCGTGTCGATGAAACGGTGACACAAACGACCAAATCGCCCCCAGACCTGAACAGAAAAAAAAAAATTGCTTGTACTACATCTTACGCAATACCGTCGCGCTGAAGCAGTGCTGTACACCCCGGGAAGGGGCGCCTCCGCTACCGCCCCCCCAAACCCAACCCCGACACCGACCCCGACACCACCCCCGACTACGCCCGGGCCCCCACCCCACTCCCTGACCCCCTTTTGTTTTGGCGGCGACCATGGCTGGCGGCGTTCGAGTTAGATACGTTGTGCGGGGTAGATAACCTTACATTCCGCACAAAGGGGAATTCTCATATTACATACCTGTGTGTATATGGTAAGGCACCCACGAGGCAGTGTCGCAGTTTCCCCGTTGCTGTCTCTGGAAGTGGCCACACCAGAAAAGAAAATGAACAAGGAATTCGACGCTGCCATCCACACGCAAGAAAGTTCGCCTCACAAAACGATGATTCTTAGTACTTTGCAGCCCACCCTTCCTGCGGCTCGCCGAACACCCCACGGTGCTTCGCGCTTGGCGCTTGCAAGCAATGTCTTCCTCGTCGGTGAAAACCCGACGTACGTTGTCTCGGCGTTGCAGGGATGCGAGGGTCTATGGTCATACGACTACGGCCATGCATGGTATGAGTACACCCCCTCCTTCCCCCGAACCCTTACGCTTTCCTCCAATCCCGCCCCCCCCCCCAACCCCGACTAACCCTGACCCCGACCCCGACCCCGAAGCATACCCCACTTCCAACCACACCCCCGACCCTGACCCGGACCCCGCCCCCGCCCCAAAGTCCACTAAAATGTTTAGTTAAGTAGAGTCAATTTAGTAATCTCAAGTTAGTTAGATTACAAATGTATTCCTAGGTTTATTTTAGATATTTATATGTAAACTAACCATAGCTATGTAAACGTTGCCCTACAAGAATTCCCTCAGGAAAAAAATCCAACCAACAACCGACCCCACCCCGCCCCCAAGCCCAACCCTGACCCCGATCCCACCACCGACCCCGACCCAAAATCCACTTTTTTTCAACACTATTTTTTATTTCTTAAGTTAGCCAGTTGTATGTAAATCAGCCATAGCTATGTAAACATCGTCCTAGAATATGAACCCCAAGTAGAAACATACAACAACGGCCGACCCCACCCCCGCCCTCGACCCCGCGCCTGACCCCAACCCCACCCCCGACTAACCCCGACCCTGACCTCCCCCCTCTCGCAGGCTAACAAGCGCATGGAAGCCGTCGACAAGATCCTGGAGGAGCTGTGCCGCTTCGGCCTCCGTCGCCGCGAGCCCATTCTGGCCATCGGCGGCGGGGTGCTGCTGGACATTGTCGGCATGGCTGCCTCGCTCTACCGGAGGGGGGTGCCTTTCGTGCGCGTGCCGACGACTCTGCTCTCGCTCGTCGATGCCTCGGTGGGGGTGAAGAACGGGGTGGACTACTGCTCGTGCTCCATGGGGCCGCAGAAGAACCGTGTGGGGACGTTCTATGCGCCCGTGGGTGCCCTCCTGGACAAGTCCTTCATCGCCACCCAGGTTTGTTTTGTTTGTTTTTCGTTGTAGTTTTTCCTGTCCTGTTTTTTTTTTTTTTAATGAAAACTACTACAAAAAAATGACGCTTCAGTTACTGCTGTAGTACCGGTATGTGTTAGATCGAGATTTTGGTCGACAGTCAAATTTGGAAGCTGCGTGTGGCACTTTGATCGCGCTTGCTACTATTATACATATATACGGGGTTTATGACCTCGTGAAGCAAAGTATATATACGTATATATCTGGTATATATTTTGTATGTATACGTACTAGTATATAGTTGAAAAGACACCTCAGGTATTGTATATGATGGATAATGTTGCGAACTCTCCTATTTGCAAGCAGCGTGTGTTACGTGTATCCAGGGCGTGGTGCGGGTTGAAGTACGTATAGCAGTTTATACGTGTACTGGAATCACTCTTGTTGAACTCACGGGTCACGGGTGCCGCCCTTTTGTTGTTTTACGTATGATATCGTACCAGGTAAAAGTTTAAGTTCCTTTGGGACTTACCCGAGGGTAATTATCTTGGACGAATTATTATGGGCATTTGACAAAAAGGGGGACACCCCCCATATATCGTAACAAAAGGGGGGACACTACCAAGCACCGGCGGCGGGGTTATCGTTAAAGAGGCGGTCGTCAACACCAATCCAACGGCCCAGCGCATTAACGGTATACTCATAGTCATATATTAACCATCACTCTGACCGAACAGCTCAACAGCTCATTTCCTGGTACAATAAGAATCTCCTCTCCTTTACGCCATGGTACGTACCTGATATACGCGTATACGTATACGGCGGTACCGGCATGACTACATATATACGTACAGCAGCCAGCAGTAGTACCATAGGAGTACTACTATCATTGGTTACGTATATATTTACGTATACTCGTTTATATATATGTTGGTGATTTTTGAGGACAGCAGGGCACAGGGCGCCAACCAATGTATACTGATCTGCTGGCCACGTTTGCTAGGTATGGGCCGTTGGTCTTTTCGACGTTAGACGTCGTCTGTTGGGCGCGCCACAACAACCAGAACATGGAGTGGTCACTTGCCCTAGGTCTTTTTGACACAGAAAGGGGGGTACCTCTCTGCATATTTACAAAAAGGGGGACGTTACGAAAAAAGGGGGACTTTCCCAAACTAAGTAGATGAAAAGGGGGATACCCTCGCGTAGGCATAACAAAAAGGGGGATATGCTCACACCCCCCTTTTGATCGCTCTCGTTCACCCGTTGAACATATGAAAAAAAAACAAAAACGGTGGGGATGGTAGGGAGGTGCCATGTGAGTGTGGCAAACGCATTCTTTTTTAATTTCGAGTCGATTTGACAGAGTACATGGGCTTACCCGGCGGCGAAAACCGATGTCCCCCTTTTTGTAACGATACAGGGGGGTGTACCCCTTTTTGTAAAATCCCCAATTATTATTATTGTATTGAACGAATTGTGTATATTGTGTATCGACCCGAAACAACGACTATTAAGGGAGAAGATACATATCATACACATACGGGGGATGCTTGGGTCATCATCATCATCATCATCATCATCATCATCATCATCATATTTATTATTCCAATTGTATTATTCTGTTGGACGTGCGACGACGTTCAGCATGAATTAACCTTCCGCGTCTACCATTGAGAAATATTCAGGAATGAAACTTGTAGTAAACGTAAGTACGTATTTCGATCATACGATCCACCCCTGTAAGCTGTAAGTGTCGTAAGCTACGAGGCCCGCGAACGGAGACCGCAAGTTTCCATTTATCTCATCAAGGACTCTTAATAATCATGTATCTCATGATTTCAGAAGAAATACGTACAACAGCAGTAGTACCAGTAAGTAGTGCTATTCATACTCGTACCTTTACCTCGTACTATTAATAGTAGTGCCGCATTAGTGCGCGTCCGATTTATGTCTTGCATAACCCGTGCGGGAAGAAAAAAATATTCACAGCAGTAGTAAGTACACCAAGGTACCAAGGTATCACTCTGAGGACCGTTCGAAAGGCCTTGAACTTTCCGGTAGTTCGTAGTACCTCGTACTTTCCCTTATTCGGGACTTCATTATAACTTGATTATAGTACAGCGCATACTAAACATATCGAACGTATGATACATTACATGATTATAGTACAGAGGCCACACGAAGCTACAATGAATGGGCGTACAGCTTCACTAAACGCGGCATGATTGATACTCGCACTGCACATCACTGCACATCACTGCACAACATAGTGCATGATCGAATTACTTCTCACTTCTCAATGGTAGACGCGAAAGGTGTATTGATGCTAAACGTCGCCGCAGGTGAAACAAGATAATAATGATGATGATGATGATGATGATGATGATGATGATGATGATGATGATGTAATAGTAATAGTACAGGACCTACGGTATACACAAAAACCAAGTATGTGTGTGTGTATGTGTACCTATTTTAATTAAAACATTTTGTCCTATCTATGTGTGTTCTTCACATTAAACTTCCTTTCTACCCGTCGACATCCAGCACACCCAGTGTCCGTGCCGATTCTTCATCCTAAAAAGGTACCAGTTCTGTGGTCACAAAACTACGACACAGAGATAATACGCTCAGTGCAGTAAGCAGAGCAGACAATGCAATGCCATATACGACAGGCAAGACCTACCCTGCTAGCAATCCAGGTGCATGCAAGAGAAAAGAGAGAAAAAGAAAAGAAAAAGAAAAGAAAAAAAAGAAAGGGAAAAATATTTAAAAGCAAACATACTGAAGCAAATCAACAATCAAGCAACCAAACAAAAGCATGACAACATAAAAGAAAAAAAGTGTCGTGCTTCTCCCAGAGATGCGACATCCAATAAAAAGAAACCAGTAGTAGTTGGGGTTAAACCCGATCGAAATATTGAATTCAGCACATTCAGCACATTCAGCACATTCAGCACATTCAGCACATTCAGCACATTCAGCACATTCAGCACATTCATCATGCCGCCGAGAGGCAGAGGAGGATATATTTAGTAATAGTGCGTACGTAAGTGTACGAAGTATTATTCTGCTGTATACCAGGTATACGCAGAAGAACTACGTATCGCTGCTGTATATACGCAGAAGAAGTACGTACCTGGTATCGCTTATCGTTCGGAGGGGCGCGTTCCTTATCACTCACTTTTGCCTTGTCATACTTTTGGCCTATCATGCTTTTGCCTTGTCATGCTTTTGGCTTATCATGCTGTTTGCATTGTCATACTTTTGGCTTATCATGCTTTTGCCTTGTCATGTGTTTGGCTTATGATAGGACGAGCGCAACATCATCAACGGCCTCGGAGAGATCATGAAGCTGGCGCTCGTAAGGTCCACGGAGCTGTTCGGCTTGCTCGAACAGCACGGCCCCCGCCTTGTCCTACAGCGCTTCCAGGTGTGCTTCTATAGTATGTGCTATCATACGCACTGGTGACTCGTGCCGGTAGGCGGTAGGTGCAGCGAAAACGCGGCGTAATATGTTATGGTCCGACGAATATATACGCGGCATATTCAAGACATTTTTTGTTTTGTTTTAGCGATCCCAGATCCCAGAGGATTGGACGAAACATTCTATATCATATAATCATCAAAATAGCTACCGCACTGCTGCTATAGCAGCCGCGAATCGATTGTGTTTGTGTGGCTACGATGATAAGCACAGCGCAAGTACGCGTTGCACTGTGCCAACCGTTTGTGTTTGTGTGGCTGCATGTATGCGTGGAAGCATGCGTTTTGTGTGTTGGTGGTGTGTACGGTGTATGTCGGTGTGTGCGTGAAATACTTGGCAGTACTGCTGTAGCTCATTCAAGCGTGGGTGCTGAATACAAAGCGTCAGCACGGGGTATCGCCCAGCCCGGTTTAGCGCTAATTAATCTGCGCAGTATGTACATGCTCGTTGCCGTTGAACTTGCCCCAGCATCCAGCATCTGCCGTTTTTCATAATTCCTTCTGTCTAGCTGTTTTTATTTCGGGGAGATGACAGAGAGCGATATAGCACTTTGCTCGAACGTTTTGCCGCTAAGGGCATGGAGGTACAGTCCTTGCCTCCATAGCGTCTCAAATGTTGTCGGTATCGTATGATGGACATAACCTAATGGGTATACGTAATACTGCTTGACGAGCACATGCCCCCACACTTTCAGAGCTCGAAGAAAATAAATAGTAGTGGACCCGCGGTATGATGCAATCGTTCGCTCATGGCTCGGCTGTTCACTGCAACAGTAGTAGTACCCTTTCTCCCCCACTTTAGTTCTGGACGTAGGTCGATTCGGTTTTCCACTGTTGGTCACTGCAACAGTAGGTCTGCGTCCCCTCTCCCCTCCTCTGGGCTGCTTCGGTTTTCCGTAGTATCATATTATACATGTGGACTGTTATTAATCCGGCTGGACATGTTTCGTTTTCTGCTGTGTCGCGACACTGCTCGGCAACGCAGGGCGTTGATGGTGTGGCGGACCGTGTCATCGAGCTGTCGGTGCAGATCATGCTGGAGGAGCTGGGCCCCAACCTATGGGAGCACAGGCTGGAGCGGTGAGTTTTGTGATTGGCTGAGCCTCCTCGTGCGGCGCAAAGGGAATCACGATCTAGATAATCTACAGATAGATCAGATAGATCAGATAGATCAGATAGATCCTAACGTGCCGTTGTGAGACGTTTTGCAGGATCTGTATAGTACAGATCCAACCCAGGAAACCTGTCCAAGCTCATGCAGATCGTACAGATCATACAGATCATGCAGATCATACAGATCAGGAAAATACCCGCCCTGACAGATCTAGATCATCAAGTACATAAAAAGGAATAATGTGTATGCAAGGTTATCTTTACTGTCCGATGTGTGCAAGGTTATCTTCACTACAGCAGTACGTACTGCAAACATGATCTCACACTAATTCCAAGCAATTGGCCCAAATGGTGTGGGCACAATTCGAAAGGACAATTCGAAAGGGGTTATATCAACAAAGTATCAGTGTAATATGTAACATACGTGTCCCTCTTTTTGTTGAATCTGCCATGTGTCTCTCGTTTTGTAAAAGTTGTTGAAAATATGTCAGCTGTGAGTTCCACCGATCGAGTGGTTGATACTCAGCTTTCCAAGCTTGCGTTATACCAGGTACCAGGTATATATCATACGTCGGCCTCGTTTTGTATAATTCCCCCCCCCCGCCTGCCGCTTCTCATTTCACGGAAATTTCGTTGTCATCGTTTGTGTTTGTGTGTGTCTGTGTGTCTGTTTTTTTGTTGAAAGCTGCGTGGACTACGGGCACACTTTCAGCAAGATCATCGAGATGCTGCCGGGTGCCGACATCATGCACGGTGAGGCGGTCAACGTCGACGGCTTTCTTTGCCTCGTCATCGCCAAGCGCCGCGGGATGATCTCTGAGGCGGTGCTCAACCGGGTGTTTGGGGTGATGAAGAGCATCGGCCTACCTACCATACACGAGGGCGTGGAGCTCGCGCTTATGGTCAAGGCGAGTTTTGCCTACACGGGTCCAATTTTTATTGTTTTATCAGCTGTTGGATGAGACAATGTACTGCATGAGCTTGTTTTCTTGTTCATGAACATTTATAGAAATAAGAACAGGAAAGTAGGGGGGGATAGGTGGGATGGGGTGGACGAAACAGCTTCCGGCTATATACCGATCGTAGATAATTCGGGCCTTATTCGCCTATAAGGTTCCGAATACGGCCGTTATGGCCCGAGGTGCGGAATGCCGGAAATGGCTGTTGTGGCGGGTGGCTTATTTGTTTTGACGTTGTTAGGATGTCGTGGGGCTAGCTATAATATCTGGTAATTGTGGAGAGTTGAGAAGTACTCGTAGTGAATATGGTTGAGAGGGTTTATATGTACAGCTATCTACGTACAACCTTCTGTCTTGTGTTTTGGTTGATTTTTGGGTCCTGTCGGTTATTATCCTTGGGCTTCCTGCCTGGCGAGGAGCGATGTATTGCTGATCACGTTTTTTTTGTTCGGGATAAGATTATTAAGCAAAAAGTCCATATGATATGTCATATATATGGAAACAACGCAATGAGCGCCCAACTGTTGGAGGTGTCTATATTAGGAGTAGGAACTGTGCTCCGTCTCGAAAGGGAGGCGTGGTCAATGGCCAAACGACCAAGGCAAGCACCGAATGAGTACACACGCCCCTCCCCCGCGCCCCCGCTACCGCCCTCTCCACACTCCCCAACCCGCTTCTTTGCCTTGTGTGTGCCGGCAGGGACTGGCGGATGCCGTGGAACACCGCCACGGAAAGCAGCGCGTGCCGCTCCTGAAGGACGGGATCGGCCACTCAGTCTGCGTGAACGACATCGATGCCAACGAGCTTACGGGCGCCATAGCCGAAGCCTGGGCCCTACACGGCGATGACGACTCGGACGACATGACCATCACCATGTAGTGTGTGTGTAATTTTCCATCTGTCAATGTGCAGGCATGTTTGGGCGCCGACAAAGAGTTAGGGGTGTGGGTGACCTCTCTCTACAGTAGGTGTCTGGTGGTGTCTCGCGTGTGTCGTGTGTAATCACGCGATGCTTTCCGGTGTGTGGTATGTGTTCGCGACATGGCGAGGGTGGTGATGATGATGCTGCTGCTGCTGGCAGTGGTGGTGGTGATTCTGCTATTTATTCAATATGCGGCGAGAGCTGGTGCGGCATGAACAATCGCTTTAACGGCCCATTGCGACGATACGATATTTCCTAGGGGCGGGGGCGGGAACATGCCTCTTTTGTGTAGTGCTCCAACTAAACCAGGGGGGGCAAACATGCAAACACGCAATAGGCGCGGGTTCCGGGGGTCTCGTTGTACAGTACATTGAGACTAACACCGCATCATATCGAAGTATACATGCGCATTATGCACACGTGCTGCCTGGCAAGGACGCACGCAAGCAAGAAACTCGGCGACTTTTGGAAACGGGGGAATCACCCGTTTAGTTGTTGGGAGCGGTTTCGAAGGACAGAAGTAATTCACCTCCTGTTCGTTTTTTTTTGCTTGGTAGGGTTTGGGCGGAACAGGCGCGGGTGGGGCTGGCTTTATTAAGGCACCGCGTGGCGCCACAAAGCTAGAAACCAAAAAAGTCGTCACATAGGTCCCGGCTAAACTCATGCTGCGCCTGGCTGGTGGGCATATCGAGGAGACCTTACCCTAAATATCATAGCGATATTATTGGTCTACGGGCATTATATCCTCGAGTCGTGCTGCGCACTGAATTTTGATGTACAAACGGTGGGATGGGTGGGTTCCCCTGGAAGGTGGATTGAATTTGTAGTTTGCGGGTTGTTGGTGGGAGATTTTGAGACCAAAGTTGAAACGTTTAGGCACGGGTATAGGTACGATCGTCGTACTTCGTGGCATGGAAAGAGAGAGAGAAAGAGAGAGAGAGAGAGAGAGAGAGAGAGAGGTAGGAGTGTAGCGGTGTCAAGAGAAGTTACAGTAGGTATAAACGCCGTCCCTGTTTTTGGAAACCCTTGGTAGTCCTTAGGCACCGTTCGTTGGTTTTGTTGTCCGTTTGGACCGAATGTAGTACGGCAGGCTAACTGTCGCCACCCCGCACAAGCACGTATCGGCGGAAACACGCACGGTGTCTTGCTCAGCGGCAGGTTTTTTGTTTTTGTTTGGGGCTGCGAGGGTGCGTATTGCATTCGTTCCTTTCGCGCTCTTCTTTGATTTTTAAGGGTGCCACGGGATTGACATTCCGCCCCGGCACCCACCCTTGTTTTATGTGTTTATTGTTCATTTTTAATATTAAAATGGGAGATGTCGCAACCGGTGGCGTACCAGTTGTCCGTGCCACCGGCGGCGCGTTAGCTAATGTCCGATATAAATAGATCTAAAAAAATACAATATCATGATTTCCTGGTTGCATATATCCAGGCGTGATTTTTTGTTGATGTTTGGCATCCTGCTCGAACAAGCTTAAAGTAATTTATAATTGTCCATTTGGTTTTGCTGAGAGCGCACTCATCAGCGCAGAGATTTATCCGGGGCGAGCCATCCCCCCTGCTTCGGGACAGGAGGTCTCATCCAATCCAATTATTGCTAATGGAACGTCGTCGGCTTACTTATGGAATGTCGTCGGCTTACTACCAATAATGGAATGTCGTCGGCTTACTAACGGAATGTCGTCGGCAGTGTGAGAAAACACTGCAAGCAGCAACATTGTCGGAATTCGAATTTTCACCGATATAAATGTTTGAGTTCAAGGAAGCAAGGGTCCATTGCAAGCGTTGTATTTATCGCCTTTAGCGGAAACCGCGCTGTCATGATGTTCGGTAACTATCAGAGACTTGCAAATCGTGGCATACTCTGGAGGGGGGCGGGGGGGGGCCGGGGACGGGGAGCACAATAGTGCCTTGTCACCCTGTGTGAAAACTCGCCAAACTGTTTCGCTAATCGAGGCGAGTCTCGTGAGTGCACAGGTGGAGGACACGCTACAGGTACGAGTAGTACCTTACCATACCTTAGACCTTACATTCAGCCCTTTGATGACTTGATTACGGTGTAGGGACTAACATTATGCCACGCGCGGTCAATGTCATGAACCGTCAAGTGAGAGCGCGTAAATAGTACGACCAGCATCGTGTGGCATGGGTGTCGGAGGTGTCCTTGCATTGCAGCTCGAGCACACCCCGTATCTCAACAGCCCGGGCTTCTTCCTGAGACCGATGCTGTAGTCGTCATTTTTTTCCGTCGGTAATCGTCAAAAACAGATACCTTACCTTACCAAACTCCACGGCGTCGCCATATTCAATATGACCATGTTGAGCATGCTTTTGGGTATCGGCACTCATTCACCGTGCACAGTGTCGGATGGCAAATCCTAACATCAATACACGAGTTCCTCCTTGAATAACTGATCCGTACGTGCGGTCCATACCGTCACATATCAGCAGCTAGCTGCCGCGAACTACTAGTAGTAACAGACGAAGGGTAAAAACGGATATAATATGTTGTACACCTTTTTTTGGTTTGTTTATTTTATCACTTTTCTCTTCCGGCTCAACTCGTGGGAGGATTGAGGGTTAGGGTTACGTCAAGTCGTTGTCACACGTACAGTGGGTGTCTTCCCTTCTCCCCCCCAGGTACTTCCATTCATGTTTGCTGCGCATAAGGTTCAGCGTTTCAACTGCTCGTCTATGTTCATCGAACTTCGCTACGTACCTCACGCTCTCCTCTCGCGCTTCCAGCGACATGACGATACGTTCGTTTTGGAGCTTCAATACTGATATATTACAAGTAGTATAGAGTGGTCTGCGGTACCCTCTCGAATGCCCTCCGCAGCCCACTCAGAGACAACGAATAACATTAATAGTATTAATTGTGTTAGTATCGCAATCGAATGAGTATCATTCGCGTTGCTAGTCTCCGGTCTTCCCCTTAACTTAAAAAAAAGGTGTTGAGAAAGGGCCGCATTACTATCGACCAAGTAGTAAGTGTTGTCCAATGTGTTACCAGTAGTATCGCAATCGATTGAGTATCATCCGCGTTGCTTGTCTCCAGTCTCAATCTATCGTAAGAGAAGATTGTTGTTAATCAGAGTGTTGGAGGTGCTGATCGCGGTTCAAGCGGGAGCTGTATGATATGGAGGATGTCCCGTTTACTCTAAATGTGCGCATGCTAAAGGCCGCGAGGTGATGGAGACACTGCTGTACAGGTGTGTGACGTGGACCCTTGTCCAGGAGCACTTTGCTGAGCTCCGAACGGCACACCACAACTTCCTCATACGTACGGACCATTAGTTTCCATCGCCGACAACGCATCGACCATCTTATCATGTCGTCCGCCAAGGCTCTCAAGAAGGCACAATGCGTGAGCGTTGAGATGACCATCCGCAAACGACGCCTCCTCTTTGCGGTGTTCGTCAGCTCCAAGCAAGATAGTCAAAACACACCCAGAGACAAGCGATGGTTTGATGATTCAAGTCGTTTATTAGGGGTACGAATAGCAGGAAGTGACAGTGTGCGTCGTCACATATATATGCACCCAGTCGTCAAGATCCACATAATCCTCAACACATAAAATCCTGAATCGTCATGTAACTGTTAAACTGAAGAGGCATCACGAACATGAGAAGGCCGTACAGCGCACGACCAAAATGAGCGGCTGGGGAGGGTGTGAAAATGATAGTTGGGAAATGAAATCACTTGCATTTTGGGTGGGCGGTCCGGACCGTATGATCCGAAAAAAATAATACGTGCAATCAAAGTGATCCGCACGCACAATGAACAAACATACGTACGCACCTGGAAAATCTGCCAAAAACGTAAAATAATCTCTCGGATACGCTGTACGCAGATACGGTACGCAGATAGATGCAGTGCGATAAAATACCAGGTGCGTATAAAGTAGCGGTGCCATCATCAGGCATGAGCTTTGCTCGTCAGATAGGCTCTCTCGGAGGGTGGATGTCACATGCACGCGGGAGGAGAGAACACTCAGCACAGCGACTGACTTCTTGACGTGGGTCAAGCTTTTGTGTTTTTATCGGGGGAGGTGTGGTTATTACCGCAGCCATTCCTACTACTATGCACGTTGTATTTGGAGGTGATGCGGTGTCTGATTCTTCCTTGTCTCTACGCTCTTCTTGGTACCACTCCGTCCCGAAATATAAGAAATGTATTGAAATTAATACGTAACTACATTAAAAAGTTCCTATATTACGGGACAGAGCTGTATGTGCAATGCAGCAGCTATGATACCGAGCGGTCTGGATACCTGCCCTCTACCTGCCTCTACTGCTCATTGTTGTTGGCATAAAATAAGCAGCGTTTGAACTGCCTCAGGTATTGGTATGCTCTGCCTGTGTCTGTGTGCTATACGCCAGCGCCAAACTACAGCCGGTATAATATGTTATCCCAAGCGTCGGAAGCCACGCTGGCTGCCTCTGGTCTGGCGGCGACGCGCCGAGTGCGCTCGAGTCGACCTGTCTTGGTATTATTTTGAAATTTGACACAACGAAGCATCCGAGCGTTGACGTACAGCAGTAGTACAGGAGGACACCTAATAAGAAACAGGCTAATAATGAGGATTTAGAGGAAAATAAGAAATTCGGGAGTCGTTATCTTGAAATCAGTGTAGAAAGCACCCTCTCGCAAATACCAAATCGAGCCTGGACCATATTCCTTGTTTCTTATTAGGTGTCCTGTACTGTACTACTGCTGTTGTGCTGCTGCTGCTGTGATATGTACTCATACACGTGGCGAGGCGTTGCATGTACTCATACCCGCGCCAGCGCGACCTTCGCAGCTCCCAGATCATCACAACCCCCCTTCCCCCTGCGCAAACAATATTCATCACAGATGATGTGGAACTCCTCAAGGTCACTCAGTGCTCGGCGTGTTTGCGTGCTGATCTGCTCTGTTCGCGCTGTTGTCCTCGGCGTGTCGCGCACACCCCACCTCTGTTGCTGATACTCCGCCGAGGCCCATGGTGTGTGCTTGGCTGTCGAGGCGTGCAAAAACTGTCGCGACGCCGCTGCTGTAAGCCAAGAACGGGCTTTGAGGGTCGAGGGGACAAGGGGGTACCCGTGGTATGATGAGAGGGGGTCACTTTTCTGTCACGCTGATTGACTTGAAAACTGGGGCCACTTTTGTCACGCCTATTATCTTGAAAATCGGGAACACTTTTGGAATTTTGCTTTCTGAGTCTCCGGTCCCAAGGACCGGAGAATAGTATTAACAGCAATTGCTTTGAGAGGCGGAATTATATTGCGATGGAGTTCATTACCAGGTAACCTGTGCAGGGCAGGAAGCGCTACTTCGTGGCATAATCATTTCTCCCCCCTCCTCCGTAAAAATTTAAAACTAGATACTCGTAAACGGTACACACGGCATTCTACCGAGACCGGTGCATGTCGCATACCTGGTACTATTGTAGTACTCAGAAAAAAATGACTCGCCATTATAGCTGTCGGCTACGAGTAAGAGAACAGAGTACCCGGTAGATGACTCAGCTGACTTCATCATTGCCCTTTGAAGTTCAGACTCATCAAACCATGCCAGTCCCCTCGGCAGCTGCCGATTGAATCAAGGCCCTGGATGGGCACGTAAGGCGTAAAAGCACTACAGTATCAATAACGTAAACGTGTACGTAACGATTTCATCATTCTATATCCTTCAAAATATCTCATTGTATTCTTCTCTGCGACGTTGGGGAGGGACTCCACTGGCTTGGTACGAGACCCGCGGCACTCTCTCGTCTCCTATCACGATGCCAGCACCAAAGAGTTCCGCCCCCCAGCCAACTGGCCGGGGCTGTAACACACACAATCTCGGACGAACGAGACCTCCAAACGGTAGTAAACTATTGACACACTCCAATCCCGAGGTCGCCTCGATACTATCATGTTTGGCCCCATAGAGTACCCTGGCCTGGCTGTCTCTGCCCTATCTTTCCAGATTCGGCTAATTCCCGAGAAAATATACCCGCGCCCTCTGGACTACTGTGGGTGCACACCTTGGGTGACTATGATCACTTCCATCTACTCTCTCCTTGAATTCCCCTCTCCGGCACCTTCTCCCCGGCTGCCAGTGTACGGCTGTACCGATACGAAATGTATGAAGGGCGACTTCGCGGGGATTATCTTCTCCCTTTTCTACCACCTGACGAAGTGGCCCGAGGGCTTCCGTGTACCTCCACACCGTAACTTCATTGCCGTACCGATATCACGGCCGGGGGGGGCTTTCTGGCAATGCCGGATAACTCGGCAGCAGCTCCACCATGAGAGCGACGGCACAACCACCTGCTCCTACCCCGGAACGAGTCCCCTCGGCGTCATCGCGTGTGCGCACAATAACCGACCCCTGTTGGGCCTGGTCGCTTTTTAATGGTCTCAAAATAAAACTTGATGCTGGTGGCCTGGTGCCACTGCAACGAGCTCCGCTGCCACCCCCCCCGCGTGCAGTGCTACATCCTCCCTCGTCAATAAAAAAAGTGTACCGGCTTCTCTTGTACTTTGCGGATATTGTATCGCGGCAAACAGTCGGGCTCAGACATTTGTACCTGTTGTCAGCTACGCGACTCCCTAACTTTCTAGTTTCCCCCTACCAGCTTTCTTTGTGGCCAGTCGTTCCGGCGTGAACAAGGCCGGGCTGTGATGGACTGGATGGAACGCGACAAGTAAAATCATGACCCGACAGCTTTATTAACGGAGCTATTCAAGCATGCCCACACGCAGGATAACGTCGGACGCGAAATAAACGAACAAAGCAACGTGTCATATGGACCGATGGTTATGCCGTATCCCCCAGGAAAAAGCGCGTAAACTGAGACAGCGACCTCGTCACGACGGACCGTCGCTCAAACGACCGGAACAACCATTCTCAATCAGAGCGGGTCGAGTTTCACACGACAAGGTAAGACCGGCCGGCCCCAGGGGGTGGGATGACGCATATCACACCCACAACAGAGTAAAACCAAACCACTATGCTGTGCTGTACAGTATCTTACTCTCGTAAAGCGTTCGTAGAGCTTACCAAGACACCGAAACCTCTAATACACCCACCAAGTGAAAAGTGATCCTGCGATTAGCCCAGTGCTGGAATACGTAGCCAGTTTAAATCTGAGGCGTGGATCATATCATGTCCTATACAAGCAGATAGATGCGGCTTTCTCGCACAAGACAAGCAAGCACTATTCTAACACCCTTCCCAGCTTGCGAACAAGCACCACTCCCAAGAGGGGCATCGGAAACACCCTCAGGCCTACATGGACATGCACACCGTTTGGACAGGGTGTGGCTGCCTTTTCTCGCTGCTGCATGCCGACAAATCCTACTACCACTTAAACGAAGGCCGTAAACATCCTTACGGCGCCACCAAGTGCACCACGGAAGAAAACATTTGTTGTATCTCGTAATACCTGGTAATTAATTATTCGGTGTATGGCACCTCCCGAAAATAGCACGCACCTAAACACAGCAACCTCTTCACAATATACCGTTGCTGTAAACGAAAGAAGAGCATGCCTTGTAAGCCGAGAGGTCTAGTTTCACACGACAAGGCAAGGCCGGCCAGCCCAAGGATGCGAGACGCCACACACCAAACCTGCGTCAGAGTAAAAACCGAACCACTACGTACAATTGGCTTTCTTTAAAGGGTTCGCATGAGTCCTCTCAAAGACACGCGAACTTCTACGTATTGACCCCAACCCATTCACCGCGTGAAGCATGATTCTACAACTACAAGTACTAGCCAGCTTGAATCCTTACACCGAGTGCAAACAGATGTACTGTAGCTCTCTCGTGCGAATAAGCCATTTTTCTCACGTCTTTCCAAGGCGGTGAACAAACGTAATTCCCGAACGAGATATCGCAGACGTCTTCGGGCTGCCCTACACTCACACCGGTTATCCTCTTTGGTTTTACGCGCCTTAAACCCCCAACCATTACACAGCCGGAGGCGGTAAACATCCTTACCGCGCCACCAAGAGCACCTAGAGCACCAAGAGCGTTACAGGATTGACCAGCACCGTAAAAACACAACCGTAGGCATCTAATAGTGCCTGCATACTTCGCTTAAGCGACACTCAAGTCACTTACTCTAAACATCGCCAAGTGTGGATGATTCTATACACCCCTTATCTTACTATTAATAGTCCCTCGCGGTTAATCACTCAATACACCCGGAGCATTCAGATGGCGGGGTCGGACCAACTCGGGCATCTCGGTACCGCAAGCTTCTTCCGTTACCTCCAGCATCGTGAATCCCAAACACTCCAACCCTCGTCCATCAAACCACAGCAGAGCGCGCACGCAAGCAGGGCGCTGCCCCCCCCCAGAAGAAACGAGCACGTCACATATAGCGACGATCCCATCTTGCCTTTTGGCTGTGGTACATCTCTATGCCTTCCTGGAGTACAAATAGCATCGGAGCAGGAGCGCGAAGGACGGGCGGATGAAGCCACAGATTCAGACGTTTTGTGTGTTTCAGCGACCAGATCACCGCAAACCACAACGAACTCCTATTTTACAGAACTAGCGGAGATGGCGGGTCATCACCGCACGAGGGATCAGGAATGCGACGACTAGCGACCTGAGCTGACACAATCAATAAGAATGCCTGCCATGGAAAATATTTACCCGTAGGAGGGTACAAGCGCCCTTACTCATCCGCCATCATTGAATAGAATTTCAGACTATACCATAGTGCATGCCTCACGTCTGTAAAAAAACAATAAAAAAGCCGCACCTTGAGCTCTTCCTCCTGCCGGCGGCGCTTGAATCGCCCTCCATCGAGTCCGCTCCCCGCTTTTGGCGACCGTCTGGCCCTGGAGCTGGTGGTACGGGGTTGGCCGCAGCCACGGCAACGCCGCCGGTAGGGGCCGCCGGTGTCGCGATAGCGCCCGCCACAGAGGTGGCAGAGGCCGTGGTCCCTCGGGCGGTGGCAGGCGCTGGAATAGGAGCGTTGGTGGGCGGCAATGCCGGGCTCGGGGTTGCCGTCCCAGCTAGACCAGGATAAGGTACTACGGCCGGACTGATAGCGGGTGCAGCAGCTGGCCCGGCACTAGCTCCTGCGGAGGCGCCCCCCCCGCTCGGTCTGGGGTATAAGAAGAAGTCGGTCCAAAGTGGTGACATATTAGTGCTAGAGACAGAAACCACAACTACAGCCTGACTGGTGTTCGAGAATGCCTACTATTATTGTAAGATGGTACAACAACGCCACAAAACAGTTCTTCCTACTGACTCACGTAACGCGGATCTACTCATATTGTGTCCACTGCTACTGTGTCGTAGCCAACGGGTGGGCAACATCGCTGGAAGGTCAAACTTTTCCCGTGACACATCCACTAACATTTGTTCCATCTGACCCCAACACCTGTTTCGGTAACAAGGATCCGCTGCATCCCTGAACATACACGCTTGGTTTCGGCATCCCAACGGCCTACTATAACGCGACAGAATAACTGCAAGCTTGGAATTCGCAAAATACACTACTGTACGCTATCTGGCGCGACAGAAAATACGTGGCTCAGACGTTGTAGTCGGGGTTAGGGTCACATTTTTGGTAAGCTCTAACCCACAGCACCCACCATCCGATGGCGGACGCTACGGTCGGAAAGGGTATCGCATGCTACCGGAACATACACACCCTACTATTAATAATTGTCCGGATACACTTCAGCTGGGGGGAACGTGTGTATAATAATAAGAGTAGTCCGTCACCGTTGGACACAGAGATCGCTGTTTTGAAGATCTCACTGCCTGCTCCACGTATTGTATTGCGTTATCCGGGCTATTTTGCGACCTACGTACAGCCTTACAGTAAGAGCGAGATCGTCATCTATTTTTCGGAACCCAACGGCGCTTCCTATTGCCCCAACTCAGCGACAGAAGTGCATTTGCGCCTGGCCAAGGAGCAGCCGCCGTGTGACGGGATGAGAACAAGCGGTGTACGGGGGGCACGGGAAGCGGTGGCGGCGGTGGCGTTCCG
>MEHQ01003471.1:0-46350 GCA_008828725.1 Saccharina japonica | reverse complement strand
CCACCCCCCCCACCCCCCCATCCAGTTTTTTTTTGTTTTTTTTTTTTTTTCCACCACAGCGCCAAAAGCTCATCGTTTCTATATCCCTCCGTTCGCCAATTCACAGGTTATTGGCCCTCTTCCAAGGCCACCCCTGTCCGCCCTCCCCCCCCCGCAGGGGAGGGGGGGGGGGGGGGGGGGGGGGGGGGGGGGGGGGGGGGGGGGGGGGGGGGGGGGGGGGGGGGGGACAGGGGTGGCTTGGAAGAGGGCAATAACTGTGATTGGCTGAACGTCGGATGGGATATATAAACGATGAAGAGTTTTGGGGGTGGGATGGGGGTGGGGGGGGTGGGTACTCGTTTGTTGCTTGCCTTAGTCATTTTACCATTGTCTACGCATAACTGTGATTGGCTGAAAGTCGGATGGGATATGCGATGGAGAGTTTTGGGGTGGCGGGGTGGGGGAGGGGTACTCGTTCGTTGCCTGCCTTAGTTATTCGGCCGTTGACCACGCATCCCTTTCGAGACGGAGCACCGTGGGGTGATATATGGTGAAGCGTATAGCAACTCAACATCACACAGAAACCGCAGTATACAAGCGCACCACAGGGACCATACCTGCCAGTCATACAGGCCGAGCTTCCCCTTCCCGTCCCCCCCCTTCCGCCGGCCGGCCCCCTTCTTTCGCTTCGCCCCCTCCACCCCAGCCACCACCACCGCCGATACCCCTCCTCCTGGTGCTGCTGCCGCTGATGCACCATCACCACCACGCCCCCCACCTCCACCCCCCACGTCGCTATCACTGTCACTGTCCTCCTCCTCCTCTTCCTCCTCCTCCTCGTCAGTTTCTTCGCCGGAGCTGCCATCGTCCATGTTCTCGACCCCCACCCCACCCCCGCCTGATTGTTTCCGGAGGCCGTGGGGAGGCTTGTGGCCCTTTTCCAGTCCGTGGAGGGACGAGCGCGTCCCTTCTTTCGTCACCAGGATGACATCCAGGGCACTGGCATTCAGAGACCGGGGTGGGAGTTGGAGGGGAGGTGGGTTGGGGCGAGGTGGGGTAGTGTGGGGTGGGGTGCGGGGGTATAGCGGTCACGCAGGGATGAACATGGAAGCGTGTTTTGATAAAAATTCATGGAGGGGGGGCGGGGGGGGGAGATATGAGCGCCAGGGCGTATTTTGAGAAGCACTGTAGAGCGTGGTTTG
Source organism: Saccharina japonica (assembly GCA_008828725.1). Taxonomy (NCBI): domain Eukaryota; class Phaeophyceae; order Laminariales; family Laminariaceae; genus Saccharina; species Saccharina japonica. The sequence continues at coordinate 45,169 of MEHQ01003471.1, read as the reverse complement.
GGGGGGGGAGGGTGTACTCATGTCATCATGCATGGCCGTAGTCGTATGAGCATAGACCCTCGCATCCCCTACAATGCCGGGACGGAGCACGTCGGGCTTTCGGCGACCAGGCGGGCATTGCTTGCACCAAGCGTCAAGCGTGTTCGGCGAGTCGCATGGAAGGGTGAGCTGCATCCTACTAAGAACTGCTTGTGAGGCGGACTGCCTTGCATATGGACAACACCGTCGAATCAATTGGTGTTTTCAAGCGTGGCCACTTCCAGAGACAGCAATGGATATACTATATAACTGCTTCGAGCATGCCTTACCATAAACCAGGTAAACACTACGTGATACGATCATTTTCTTTGTGCGGAGTTAAGGCTCTCCACAGCGCCACGCATCCGTTGCGGGGGGTGCAAAAGGGAATGGGAAGGGGGGGGGCAACAGTCGTACGGAAACCGCGGCTGATGAGAGCAGGAGGGAAACAGCCGACAGGATAGCAAGGTACCAGGCTGACTAGTAAGTCCCACCTAGACTACCCGTGCCGCGCACCTCTGTAGCCGCTTCGAACGCGGCACTGTTTCTGGTGGTCTTTTCTTTCCCTTTGTTTGTTTGTTTGTTTGATTTTTTTTTCTTATTTTTCTTTTTTTCATTTTTCTTTTTGCTTGTTGTATTGCCTGTTGTTGCTTCTCAAGGGGGGCACGACAGCGATGCTACAACCCCTCGCATCATTTGCTTCGTTTACTTTGTTTCACTTATTTATGTTACCGTGATCGCTTTTGCCTTTGTTTCTCCGCCTTCCGTATTTGTCCTAGGACTTTCTTTGGTGGCTTAGCTACGTACGTATTCATTTTGGTTTTGTCATTCCCCGTTCTCTTTCCGGGACTCTCGTGTGTTACACGAGAACGAAACGGAATTGAGTTGGAAGTGCCACGTACCCGTTGTATGGGTGGCGCCCAAGGGAAGGGAGACGGAGGGTGGGGGGGGTCATAGGGAAACCAGGACGGACGAAAGCAGGAAAGAGACGGCAAACAGAGTAGGTGCCAGACCGACTAGCTGGTAGAACCTGCCTGTACTATGGGCACAAACCTGCCTCGGCTGGCCTTCGGTGTGCTCCGGCTGGCTGTCCTATCCTGTCGTTCTCAGTCTTGCTCTGTTGGCGCTGTTTCGGTCCATGTTATTTTCTTTCATTTCATTTGGTTTTTTATTGGAGGTCGCATCTCCTCTGGGAGAAGCACGACACTTTCTTTCTTTTTTTGTCATGCTTTTATTTGGTTGCTTGATTATTGATTTGCTTCAGTATATTTACTTTTTATTATTTTTTCTTTTCGCTTTTTTCTTTTTTCTCTTTTTTTCTCTTGCATGCACCTGGATTGCTAGCAGGGTAGGTCTTGCCTGTCGTATATGGCGTTGCATTGTCTGCTCTGCTTACTGCACTGAGTGTAGTATCTCTGTGTCGTAGTTTTGTGACCACAGAACTGGTACCTTTTTAGGATGAAGAATCGGCACGGACACTGGGTGTGCTGGATGTCGACGGGTAGAAAGGAAGGTTTAATGTGAAGAACACACACACACACACAAACACACACCATGCGCAAATTATTTATGAGTCCATTGCCAGCACTGGTGAACGCCAAAAAACAAACCCAGTACCCTGGTTGTCTAGCTCACGCAGGAATAGGCGTGTTTTACAGCGTCGTCGCCAACCGACGTCAACTCAGCCTATATACCAAGGTATACAATACAAATACGGGGGTAGGGGGAAGGGGGGGCACTTACCCGCCGGCGGTGTCTTGCCGGCCGAGGAAAAGGTGGTGCACGGGCCTGCCCACTTTGAACACACGAAGGCATCGCTCCGCCTCGCCCTGATAAAAAACAATCAAGACATAGGGCAAGGGTGTCACAACCGACAGCGGCGAGAATAAGGATTAGCGCGCAGGCTATGTGCGGTTAATGCCTTCAATAGAGTTATGGTCAAGGGTGACGGTCTCACAACAATAGTGTGGGTTGTGGGTTAGGCTAGGGTTGGGAACTACTACGTATAGGTTAGGGTAAGGTTGCGGATAGGGGGGGGGTTGTACTTCTTCATATTCATGCATGGCCGTAGTCGCATGACCATAGACCCTCGCATCCCTACAATGCCGGGACGGAGCATGTAGGGGGGGGGGGGATAAAACTCTTTCGTGAGCCACGGTACTAGAGCGTGGAAATGCAGAGGTTAATGGAAAAGAGCCGGCTATATAGCACGGTCGGGAGAAGGCGAGAGCTGACCAGTCATACGACCCAAGTTCGAGTTGTTAAGCGTACATGGCTACCTGGTACTATCACCCTAGGGAGGCCATCGGATCGGCCTACATCCTTCGCCACGTCGTATGCAACCCGCAGCACTCGCCATCGAAATTTTACACGCAACTTGCTAAGATAATTTTCGACGAAACGGTCGATATTAAAGCTGACCTTTTTTTTGTTCTTTTAAAAATACGTATAAATACCACGTGCATGACATGAGAGCAGTTATATAGCTTGCCACATAACCGAGAAAAGGGTCGAGGGTTACTGCTGTGTGCGGGACGAATATAACTAAGCCTACCCGTAACCGTCAGCCAATCAGGAGCAACCAACCAACCATAGTATACCAATAGTTCCTCCGTCTCGCACGCAAGTGTGTACCAACCATGGCATCGAATAACTGGTAAGCTCTACTGCATAACATACAACCAATACACATATATATATATAGATACTACACATGCGTTCGATATATACACACCTCCAGAGATAAGAGGTCAACAGACACATCCCAGAGCCTGAGCGTCCCGTCCATGCTGGCGGTCAGGAGTCTTTGGCACCGCGCCGATCCCGCTCCCCTGCCCGCATCGGCCTCCCCGTAAACGCCGGGCGGTAGGACGAGCAGGGCGGTGACTCGTTTGGAGTGGCCAGCCAGCCTTAGCAACTGGCCACCACGGAAGATAGACACGCGGAGGGAGGGAGGGGGGAAGGGGGGAGGGGAGGGAGGCGGGGAGGGGGGTAAGTGGGGGGAGAGGGAAGGAAGGAGGGAGTTATAGAGGATGGGAGAGAGGGGGGGGGTACATGGGGGAGGAGGACCAATGGAGGCGGTAAGACGGAGAGCAGTTCTGCTGTTTTCCCTCGGTCCCGATGAACAAGACAAAACAAGACAATACTTCTACCTTTTGGTCTCTGCCCCCCACCTCCCTGTGGGTGCGTAGGCGTTCTTTTGTTTTGTCCAGCCATTCGCTAAATGGACCCCGAACAAACTTCCGAATACGAGTGAACAAAATCACGCGAACGACCTGAAGAACCGCAGTAGAGAAACAAACAAAAAACAAATAAAATCCAGAGAGCATGAACCAACAACGAAGCGTGCTTGGAAGAATAATCGCGTGAGGACAGCAAAAAAGCAACGCCAACGGGTCTCGAAAAAACGCTGACGGATCTCTGCGTTACTATTATGCCGCAACTCTAACGGAAACTGTGACCTGCGAGTGGAACAGTCTGTAGGAATAACGGCAGTAGTGTAGAGTGAGGAGTGCCGGCTTATACTATCGTTTCAAATGTGTGTGTGTTTAGTAGGGTATACAAGGGTCACCTTCGGAAGCATTCGGACGTGGGGCGAGGGGTGACGCAAGCTAAAACTCGATCTCATTTTGTAAAAATAAAAAAGGCCCACCAGCCGCTGACTTTTTTCAAGTTTACGCAGCCCAAAAAACGGAAAGCATAACGACCAACGAAAATAATTCGGTACGTATGTGTCTTCTCTGGGATACCCGGGTACCAAGACTCGTTACATTGGTCATACTCGAGTACAGGTCCATATACTCGAGCCTAGGCCGTTTTGTCGTTTCGCCCGTTTGGCAGTTTCATTACGGAGGGCAAACGGTGACCGTTCGATCGCTGCGCAAATGAGCACCAAGCATGGCCGGCAGATCAACATCGTCCCCCCAACCGCTTCACATCAAACAACAAACTGGAAATAGCGATGTTGTGCTACACACTTAACGGTAGCACGGCGAGACCTGGAAATAAAGAAAAGCCGACTCGTAAATACTGTAACTACCCCGCGCATTACTCCTCGGGATCTACTGGTATCAATTACTGTACCGGGTAAAACTGGGAACTTTCGCGAGGACGGGAGTTCCCAGCGGTTCAGCGATGGGCATTCAAAAAAATAATTAGACGCTGTTCGCTCGTATACTACCGCTGTGCGGATATGACGTATTGTACCGTACCTGTTCTCCTGTCTCCACGCTCACACCGAGGACGCTGGAGCTGCACGCGCAGAACACCGTCTCCGACCTGTCGCAACAACACACAACAACACAGCAACAAAATCAACAGCAGGGTTAGCAACAACAGTGCAACAACGACAACAACAGAAGCATCAGCAACCGCAACATCAACGGTTGACCCCTTAAGAACTGGTCCCACGTATTTGGGGACAAACTACTTGGAATTAGTGTGGGATAACTTTTTCAGTTCTGAATGGGTCAACAGCAACAACCGCAGCAGCAGCAAGCAGCCGCAGCAACACCAGCACCACCAACAGCAGAAGCAACAGCAACAACAACGACGACAAACATAAGCACCGTGAAAGATCCAAGTTAAGTTGGCGTTTAAGGTTGTTGGCGGAAAACCGAGCGTTAATTTGAGCGATAAAATAGGGTGGCACGGCTTGAATGTTGGTGGTGCAGAATTCGGAGGGAAACGCCCTCAAAGCGTGCCGACACTGGACATGCGGCAGCAGCGGCTGCAACAGCAGCAGAAGCAGCAGCAACCGCAGCAGCGGTAGTAGCGACGCACACCGCCGGCTGGTGCTGCTGCGGCTGCCGCTGGTTGTACGGTTGCCATTGCCACTATAAATGTCAAGGTCTTCTGGTAACCACCAACCTATAGAGCATCACTGGAAATTGACGTGCTACACTCTACGGTTCACGGTGACATGGTGTATGGTGTATGATGTTCTCTTTCACCTGTGCGGTCCAATTGACTGATAATTGAAGAGAAACGCTTGTTCGAACGGTAACATACGGAAGAGAACAAAACGGCACAAACACAACCACAGATATTGAGACAACGGGTAACGAGATGTAGAGACGCTTGCAGATGCCAGAAATCAGGGATACACCAGCAGAGGGCGAAAGAGGGTGTTGAACGCTGTCTGCGCAGAGGAAGGTCTACTGCTGGTGCTTGTTGTTTCGGTACTACCTTTGCTGTACGAGTTTCGATATGGAATGCCAGGATGACATTACTTTCGTAGGAGTAGGCCTTGTAGTTTGGAGCCCACGCCCACGCCCCCGTCAACTGCTTGGTCGCTTATCATTTCAGGTGATATTTCTGGTCTGTATCTGCACCCGTACTGTTGTACTACAGCACTACAGCAGTACAGGACACCTAATAAGCAACAGGCCAATAAGAAAGCGAGGCTGAGATTAAGCGTAAAATAAGCAACTCGAGAGTCGTTATATTGAAGTTAGTGTAGAAATCACCCTCTCCCAAATAAGAAATCCAGCCTTGGCCAGCTTTCCTGTTTCTTGTTAGGCGTCCTGTAACCTGTACTGCTGTACCAGGTATATCCGACACTGGACCAAAAAATGGGGACCCATTTGGAGCTATTAATAGGTGAAGCCGAATACCACAACCGCGTTCTACGACAGACCGAGATCTACGATCCTCCAAATTCTCCAATTTCTTCAAGGACATTCTTGAACAGCGAAAAAAAAGAGGCCAGATCGTAAGCATAGCAGGCACAAACACCAAAACACCATCGATCTCTCCCTGCTTTTTACCAGTACGCTTCTACATAAAATACCATCCACCTACGAACACAAGTTGACGGCAGTAGCAATTATGCTGCAGCGCGAGTTCTCGAGACATATATACTTACTATCTTGACATGCAGAGAGCGCAGAGGCGGGTGTTGTGTTCGGCTACGAGGTATACCGGTAGCCTGTGATATATCGTGTGCCCGCACGAGTACATACTGCTCTTATTAATAGCATACCAGTACAGTCAGCAGTCAGTGACATGTCATGTATCGCGCGTAACATGTGACATGCATCTCTTTTCTATTTGTACGTAGGAGTACGTAGTGTGTTTGTACAGAGGTCCGTCGACCTTGGCTAAGTATAATGTATATCATCCTGGCACCCCAACTGAGATTCTCCTGCAGCAGGCACCTCTGCTGTGTAGCCTCCTTGCTGCTTGTTCCAGATTGTGGCAAATGGGCTCGGAAATGGTATAAGATGGGCTGAACAACGATTTTCACACGGGAGTCAACGCAAAGCAAGCACGGAGAAGACGGGCAGCAGCAGCAGCACAACAGACAGTAGTTGTACCCTGGGAACGAGTTACTTACCATACGAGTCAACAGCGACACTGCTGTGGATTTGTGGACGCAGCAACAGGCAACACATGCCGCCGTGATACAGACCCCAAGAAGATCGATCGACATCGATGTCGATGTTGAGGGACGCTGCAATTGCGCAACTACTGCTGTTGTGCTGTTGTACAACACCGAACAATGATATGTGCGTAGACAGCAGTAGACAGGGACATGACGAGCTCACGGAGCTCGGTGCCACTCTGTCCGGAAATTTAAAAAACGTTTTATAACCATTTAAAGACAAAACGGTGCTTACATTTACGGACATAGTGGTGGGTAGCAGGGGTTTTTTTCGTTGACCGACAGACTCCAGGGCCGCCACCCATGCCATATGCTTGGCTTGCAACACACTAGAAAGAGAGCTACTCACGAGGGGCTGAAGACAGGCACGCATCCAGACAGACTCCCAGACAGAACGGTCCTGGTCTCGCTCCCAGGAAGGCCAGCCTCCACCGCCGAAGAAGAAGCAGCACACAGCTGTCCCCCACCACCACCGCTCTTCTTGCTCTTGCCGCGCCCATCGCCGCCTGAGCTGCTGCTGCTGCTTACGCTGCTGCTGCTGCCGCTGCGCTTGGAAGTCCCCGTCGAGGACCGACGCCTTTCCCTCTTTGCCCGAGATAGAGGAGGTTGCATGGTTTCCGGTTGCCGAGTGACGTTGGCTCGTCTACCCCCGGTGAAGTCGGGTCTAGCGTCTCTCTCAGTCCGCACGGCCGCACAGCTGGGCTGTAAAATATGCGGCGCAATCAAAAATTGTTGTTAGAGATTTGTGAGGCGGTAGCATAGCGGGATGTCATCCCCCCCCTCATGCCGTTGACTTTTTTTTTCAGGTCGAGGTGGGCGGGGCCAAAGACAAGTTGCTTGCTTGCTGGTTGGCCCAGGCTCTCTGCTGGACGTCAGGGCAAGCGGGTAGATTACAAAAGTCGAACGCAGGCGCTGCGCGTGGAGAAGGAGCTATCGCAGCATGAGACGGACGCAATCGACCCCATCGCCGTCATCCCCACTGCAAAAAGTGGGCGCTGCTCATGCTCCCAGGTACGAGCGGGAGGGTCATCTGGTGGGAGTTTTTCACGTGGAGTTTTTGGCCATATGGTACGTATAGGGTGGAGGTGGCAGCTGGTGGGGTTATTCCCCCGGGCACCGAACACAGCGCACCTCGCGTGCCCATTGAGGCTTCACAGTATGCACCTGGGTACGCGGACAAGCACGTCAATCATGGCCGGGCGGATACGAGTGCTTTTATTCCGTCAATATGTGGCAGAACAACGTCGCACGACTGGCAAAGACTCGCGCTCAAAAACTGCTGCTGCTGCTGCTGCTGCAGTCTGCTGCAATATGGTACCGGTACCCAGTGCTCGTACATGCGGACTGCCTGCTCGCTGATCTACGCTGTCATGTACAGCGGTACTGCTAACTGAAGCTACGTGCAGTCAGCTTCGTTCAAGTGCATACACTAACTGCTGTTCTGCTAACTGCTGACTGAAGCCTCTTACTGGCTCTCGACAGACGACATCGGTTCAACCTCGTACATACTACTCGTACTCGCCTTACCGGTATCATATCTACGACCTACTACAGCCGACATCAGTAGTCTACTTGGTCTACTCGTATACCGGTGCACTACGTACTGCTGTGGTGGCATTGTATGTACATACCTGGTATACGATAATACCAGGTGTACGAGACCAAACACCACTTAGCAGCAGCAGCAGCAGCAGCAGCGGTAGGTCAGCAGCAGGCTCGTATTCTTTACCGGTCGACAGCAGTATGACAAGTCGGCTGCTTTCTTGTGTTCATGTGTGTCAGCTACTGACTGCTGCTGTCTGTTGACCTTGCACACCACTAAAAAAGCTTGTCTGATTTATCGAGCTATCTTTCGTTACTTCGTTACGTACTTCGTTCGATTTTCCTACGTACTGGCGCTGGTTCGGGTTACGAGGGGATGTACTCGTGGTTCTGTTGTACAGCGGTGCATAGGTCGTCAGAGTACCAGTACCAGTCCTAGGGACTCAGTAGTCAACGACTCGCCAGTACCAGTCCTTTTGGTAAGACTCAGTCCTCAGGGTACCTGGGGGGCTGAAGGGACTAAGTCCCACCTGGGGGCCGAAAATACTGAGTCCCATCAGTCCTCAGGGCACATGGGGGCTGGAAGTCCCACCAGTCCTCAGTCCTCAGGGAATGAAAGTACTGAGTCCAACCAGTCCTCCCCTCTCTTGACTCTCCTCGTGTTCCTGCCGGCGCGCCTGCAACCCAACCTAAACCTTGAAACGATTTTCCACACTCCTGAAGTCGCGCAATTCTAATTCCAAGTGTTTTGCCAGCAAAACGAGCGGCTCAGTGTCAAAGGGATCAGACTAACACCTCATTTAACCTGTTCTCGCCTATTTTGTATCCCGATATGCAGTGAGTTTCTACGCGTCCCCGTCGGCACCCCGACGAAGGGATTTGCATCGCCTTATCCGCGGCGCCAAAGCGTAGGGGCGCTGGTGGCAGAACCGTCCGCAGCAACGTCAGCAGCAGCAGCATCAACATCATCGTCATCGGTAGCATTGTCAGCCATGCCCCCCCCTGCTTCCCCGCTTAAGCTCCAACCGCAACAGCAGCTGCAGCAGCAGCAGCAACAGTACCGCCGCGCTCAAGCGTCCACCTCGAGTAGCTGTGGTGGCAGCAGCCGAGGGGAGGACCAGCCAGCGGCCTTTCAATCACCAAACGGCAAGCGTTCCAGCGGCTCCCTCGGCCGCCGCCACGCGTCTGGCCTAGCCCTGGCGCGCCCCTCCGCTGCTTCAGCCGCCCCTCCTTCCCTAGAAGCCCCTCAAGCTCCGACAGGCGTGGGCGGTGGCGCCCTGCGGGTGGTGACGACGCCAGGCAAGCGATCCCACCGCGGCCGAATCAGTCGGGGGGGTGGGAGGGAGGAGGGGAGGGGAGAGAGCACTGGTAGCGGCGGCGGCAACGGCAGCGGCGCCGTCGGTGGTGGCGGTGGTGGTGGCGGCAGTGGCAGCACGGTGGACGGTACCGATGATGACACCGCGTGGGGAGTTGCTGGTGGCAGTAGCGCCGACGTCAGCGGAAGTGGCGGCGGCGGTGGTGGAGGCGGCGGTGAACGGTTCCTGCTCTCGGGGGGCTTGGCTATAAGTGACAGGGTCGCACGGCGCGTGAGCACGAGGAGCGCCGGCAGCAGCAGCAGGGGCAGTGGTTGCAGCGGCAGGGAAGGCGGCGTCGGTGGCCTCTTCCCCCATCCTCTCGACTCTGGCTCAATCGGTGCCCTCGGCTCTTCAAGCGGCCGGGGGGCTCGTCGCATCAGCTCCTGGAGCAACGACAGCGCGGGAACCCGCGAAGACTGCGATGCCGCCACTGACAAGCGGGCCTCCGCGCACCCCGCCTCCCGCTCTTGCGCTGGAAGCAACACCAGCGGTGGCGGTGGTGCTGGAAGCAACACCAGTGGTAGCGGTGGTGCTGATGGCGGCGGCGCGGGTAGAAAGGGGTCCATCTCAACCTATAGCGGTCCCGGGAACGACCGCACGGCTCGGCGTGTGAGCACGTGGGGTACTAGCGGTGGCGGCAGCAGCGGCACTATATTAATTGACGAAAGCATCGGCAGCGGCGGTGGCGGCGGCGGCGGCAGCGTGCGTGTCCGTAACTCGAGCGTCTCGTCCCGGTCGAACATAACCAGTGTCACCCCCGGAAGCGCGGGGACGGAGGACAAGGCCAACGATAAGGACGGGATGCTATCCAATAGCCCTCTGGTCGGCGGGGTGGACCGGCCCGCGCGCATCACCCGCACCACCAGTAGTGCCGCCGACGGCGCCATCGATGGAGAGAACCGTAACCTCTCAGAAACAAACGACATCCGTGTTAAGGTTGCTACCTCGGTGCAACGCTCGGTGCCTTTGCCCGGTGGAGGCGCGGTGGGTGCAAGCACCGCTGGTAAAGGCCTGTCCCTGGTGTCAGAGAGCTCCGCGAACAAGCGAGCTGCCTGCCGTATGGGCACGCGTAGCAGTGGCAGCGGTGGCGGCGGCTTGCTCACGGGGGCCGAGCGGAGGTTGTCGGCGCCTTCGGGTGGGGCGGGCGTCTGTGAAGAGTGCCAAGAGAGAAGGAAAGCCTCGGCGGGGGGTGGGGTGCCGGCGCCGTGCGTGGACTGCGCTGCTGAGGCTGAGGAGGTGCCGAGGGGCGTGAAGAGGCCAAGACGGAACACTGTGGTAAGCGTTTGGTGGGGGGGGGGGGGGGGGGGGGGGTGTACTTCATATTCAGGCATGGCTGTAGTCGTATGACCATAGACCCTCCCATCTCTATAATGCCGGGACGGAGCATGTCGGGTTTTCACCGACCAGGCAGACATTGGCGGGAGGGGGGGAAGGGGGAGGGTGTACTTATTGTTATACATGGCCGTAGGCGTATGGCCATTGACCCTCGGATCCCTACAATGCCGGGACAGGTGCAGGGGGGGGGGGGGGGGGGGGGGGGGGGGGGGGGGCGCACACATCGTATTGAATGGCCGGAGTCGTACTCGTAAGGCCAAGTAGAAGTTCGCTTTCCTACAATGCCTGGGCGGAGCACGTCGGGTTTTCATTGACCAGGCCGGTATTTTTTGCACCAAACGAGAAGCGCCGTGAGGTGTTGGGAGAGTCGCATCAAGAAGGAGCTGTATCCTACTAAGAACCGCTTGTGGGGCAGATTTCGGCACCTTGTGCGCACTTTCTAGCATAGGGAGGGGAGGGGGGGAAGTTGGTACGAGCAGGGAAGGGCTACTCGTAAACCTTTCTTGCGTGCTTGTTATTAGGGGAGACTACTCAAAATTAAATATGATGTCTTGTAAAAATTGGGGGATATGTTTGCCACTCCGTTCCGAAATATTGGTGTTTTTATGAAATAATAATACAAAAATGGTTCTTATATTTAGAGACAGTGGTGTCTGGTGCCGTAAGCATTTTGGGTTCATCGTGACTTGCTCGCTCGCTTGCTTTGTTTGCTTTGTTTTCTTTGCTTGCTTTGCTTTCTTTGCCTGCTTTGCTTGCTTCGCTTGCTTCGCTTGCTTTGCTTGCTTTGCTTGCTTTGCTTGCTTTGCTTGCTTTGCTTGCTTTGCTTGCTTTGCTTGCTTTGCTTGCTTTGCTTGCTTTGCTTGCTTTGCTTGCTTTGCTTGCTTTGCTTGCTTTGCTTGCTTTGCTTGCTTTGCTTGCTTTGCTTGCTTTGCTTGCTTTGCTTGCTTTGCTTGCTTTGCTTGCTTTGCTTGCTTTGCTTGCTTTGCTTGCTTTGCTTGCTTTGCTTGCTTTGCTTGCTTTGCTTGCTTTGCTTGCTTTGCTTGCTTTGCTTGCTTTGCTTGCTTTGCTTGCTTTGCTTGCTTTGCTTGCTTTGCTTGCTTTGCTTGCTTTGCTTGCTTTGCTTGCTTTGCTTGCTTTGCTTGCTTTGCTTGCTTTGCTTGCTTTGCTTGCTTTGCTTGCTTTGCTTGCTTTGCTTGCTTTGCTTGCTTTGCTTGCTTTGCTTGCTTTGCTTGCTTTGCTTGCTTTGCTTGCTTTGCTTGCTTTGCTTGCTTTGCTTGCTTTGCTTGCTTTGCTTGCTTTGCTTGCTTTGCTTGCTTTGCTTGCTTTGCTTGCTTTGCTTGCTTTGCTTGCTTTGCTTGCTTTGCTTGCTTTGCTTGCTTTGCTTGCTTTGCTTGCTTTGCTTGCTTTGCTTGCTTTGCTTGCTTTGCTTGCTTTGCTTGCTTTGCTTGCTTTGCTTGCTTTGCTTGCTTTGCTTGCTTTGCTTGCTTTGCTTGCTTTGCTTGCTTTGCTTGCTTTGCTTGCTTTGCTTGCTTTGCTTGCTTTGCTTGCTTTGCTTGCTTTGCTTGCTTTGCTTGCTTTGCTTGCTTTGCTTGCTTTGCTTGCTTTGCTTGCTTTGCTTGCTTTGCTTGCTTTGCTTGCTTTGCTTGCTTTGCTTGCTTTGCTTGCTTTGCTTGCTTTGCTTGCTTTGCTTGCTTTGCTTGCTTTGCTTGCTTTGCTTGCTTTGCTTGCTTTGCTTGCTTTGCTTGCTTTGCTTGCTTTGCTTGCTTTGCTTGCTTTGCTTGCTTTGCTTGCTTTGCTTGCTTTGCTTGCTTTGCTTGCTTTGCTTGCTTTGCTTGCTTTGCTTGCTTTGCTTGCTTTGCTTGCTTTGCTTGCTTTGCTTGCTTTGCTTGCTTTGCTTGCTTTGCTTGCTTTGCTTGCTTTGCTTGCTTTGCTTGCTTTGCTTGCTTTGCTTGCTTTGCTTGCTTTGCTTGCTTTGCTTGCTTTGCTTGCTTTGCTTGCTTTGCTTGCTTTGCTTGCTTTGCTTGCTTTGCTTGCTTTGCTTGCTTTGCTTGCTTTGCTTGCTTTGCTTGCTTTGCTTGCTTTGCTTGCTTTGCTTGCTTTGCTTGCTTTGCTTGCTTTGCTTGCTTTGCTTGCTTTGCTTGCTTTGCTTGCTTTGCTTGCTTTGCTTGCTTTGCTTGCTTTGCTTGCTTTGCTTGCTTTGCTTGCTTTGCTTGCTTTGCTTGCTTTGCTTGCTTTGCTTGCTTTGCTTGCTTTGCTTGCTTTGCTTGCTTTGCTTGCTTTGCTTGCTTTGCTTGCTTTGCTTGCTTTGCTTGCTTTGCTTGCTTTGCTTGCTTTGCTTGCTTTGCTTGCTTTGCTTGCTTTGCTTGCTTTGCTTGCTTTGCTTGCTTTGCTTGCTTTGCTTGCTTTGCTTGCTTTGCTTGCTTTGCTTGCTTTGCTTGCTTTGCTTGCTTTGCTTGCTTTGCTTGCTTTGCTTGCTTTGCTTGCTTTGCTTGCTTTGCTTGCTTTGCTTGCTTTGCTTGCTTTGCTTGCTTTGCTTGCTTTGCTTGCTTTGCTTGCTTTGCTTGCTTTGCTTGCTTTGCTTGCTTTGCTTGCTTTGCTTGCTTTGCTTGCTTTGCTTGCTTTGCTTGCTTTGCTTGCTTTGCTTGCTTTGCTTGCTTTGCTTGCTTTGCTTGCTTTGCTTGCTTTGCTTGCTTTGCTTGCTTTGCTTGCTTTGCTTGCTTTGCTTGCTTTGCTTGCTTTGCTTGCTTTGCTTGCTTTGCTTGCTTTGCTTGCTTTGCTTGCTTTGCTTGCTTTGCTTGCTTTGCTTGCTTTGCTTGCTTTGCTTGCTTTGCTTGCTTTGCTTGCTTTGCTTGCTTTGCTTGCTTTGCTTGCTTTGCTTGCTTTGCTTGCTTTGCTTGCTTTGCTTGCTTTGCTTGCTTTGCTTGCTTTGCTTGCTTTGCTTGCTTTGCTTGCTTTGCTTGCTTTGCTTGCTTTGCTTGCTTTGCTTGCTTTGCTTGCTTTGCTTGCTTTGCTTGCTTTGCTTGCTTTGCTTGCTTTGCTTGCTTTGCTTGCTTTGCTTGCTTTGCTTGCTTTGCTTGCTTTGCTTGCTTTGCTTGCTTTGCTTGCTTTGCTTGCTTTGCTTGCTTTGCTTGCTTTGCTTGCTTTGCTTGCTTTGCTTGCTTTGCTTGCTTTGCTTGCTTTGCTTGCTTTGCTTGCTTTGCTTGCTTTGCTTGCTTTGCTTGCTTTGCTTGCTTTGCTTGCTTTGCTTGCTTTGCTTGCTTTGCTTGCTTTGCTTGCTTTGCTTGCTTTGCTTGCTTTGCTTGCTTTGCTTGCTTTGCTTGCTTTGCTTGCTTTGCTTGCTTTGCTTGCTTTGCTTGCTTTGCTTGCTTTGCTTGCTTTGCTTGCTTTGCTTGCTTTGCTTGCTTTGCTTGCTTTGCTTGCTTTGCTTGCTTTGCTTGCTTTGCTTGCTTTGCTTGCTTTGCTTGCTTTGCTTGCTTTGCTTGCTTTGCTTGCTTTGCTTGCTTTGCTTGCTTTGCTTGCTTTGCTTGCTTTGCTTGCTTTGCTTGCTTTGCTTGCTTTGCTTGCTTTGCTTGCTTTGCTTGCTTTGCTTGCTTTGCTTGCTTTGCTTGCTTTGCTTGCTTTGCTTGCTTTGCTTGCTTTGCTTGCTTTGCTTGCTTTGCTTGCTTTGCTTGCTTTGCTTGCTTTGCTTGCTTTGCTTGCTTTGCTTGCTTTGCTTGCTTTGCTTGCTTTGCTTGCTTTGCTTGCTTTGCTTGCTTTGCTTGCTTTGCTTGCTTTGCTTGCTTTGCTTGCTTTGCTTGCTTTGCTTGCTTTGCTTGCTTTGCTTGCTTTGCTTGCTTTGCTTGCTTTGCTTGCTTTGCTTGCTTTGCTTGCTTTGCTTGCTTTGCTTGCTTTGCTTGCTTTGCTTGCTTTGCTTGCTTTGCTTGCTTTGCTTGCTTTGCTTGCTTTGCTTGCTTTGCTTGCTTTGCTTGCTTTGCTTGCTTTGCTTGCTTTGCTTGCTTTGCTTGCTTTGCTTGCTTTGCTTGCTTTGCTTGCTTTGCTTGCTTTGCTTGCTTTGCTTGCTTTGCTTGCTTTGCTTGCTTTGCTTGCTTTGCTTGCTTTGCTTGCTTTGCTTGCTTTGCTTGCTTTGCTTGCTTTGCTTGCTTTGCTTGCTTTGCTTGCTTTGCTTGCTTTGCTTGCTTTGCTTGCTTTGCTTGCTTTGCTTGCTTTGCTTGCTTTGCTTGCTTTGCTTGCTTTGCTTGCTTTGCTTGCTTTGCTTGCTTTGCTTGCTTTGCTTGCTTTGCTTGCTTTGCTTGCTTTGCTTGCTTTGCTTGCTTTGCTTGCTTTGCTTGCTTTGCTTGCTTTGCTTGCTTTGCTTGCTTTGCTTGCTTTGCTTGCTTTGCTTGCTTTGCTTGCTTTGCTTGCTTTGCTTGCTTTGCTTGCTTTGCTTGCTTTGCTTGCTTTGCTTGCTTTGCTTGCTTTGCTTGCTTTGCTTGCTTTGCTTGCTTTGCTTGCTTTGCTTGCTTTGCTTGCTTTGCTTGCTTTGCTTGCTTTGCTTGCTTTGCTTGCTTCGCTTGCTTGGCTGTCACTCGCTGTCACTCGCTGTCACTCGCTGCCACTCGCTGGCACTCGCCGACCCCCTTGCGTGCTTGCTCACTGTTAATAGTCCATGTACTTATGCGCTTGCTTGCTTGCTTGCTTGCTTGCTCTTACTCCCCGACTCCCTGGCTTGCTCGCTTGTCTTCTCGCTTGCTTGCTCGCTCGTCCGCTGGGCTGGTCTGGGCTGGTGTATGTATGTATGTACGACGGGTGTTTGCGCCGCAACTCACGATGGTGACGGCTCGCGGGGCAGGTGCCGCCGCCCCGACGCCGCTTATCCGCTGCCGTGGCTCACGAAAAGGGCGACGCTTCGAAGTGCGGGGGGAATGGCGGCGACAGCAATCGGAGCATAACCAAAGACGACTTCAAGGTGTGGTACTCGTAGCTATTGATAGCGCTTGGCCCCTTCAATCTATTTACCCGGGTACCCGGCGGGTATACCCGGTCTGACCCTACCCTATCAACGAGTGGGGTCCGACCTCAATACCCGCGGGTATTTCGACCCTGCGGGTAATGACGCCACGGGTACCCGGGTACCCGCTCGTTTTGACGAACTCCGGTTCAGTATTCTTGCGTAATATCTCTAGAAAACTGATTAAAATGGGCACCACACACTCACAACACCCAACCCTGACGGGGACGGACACATAATCGGTACAAAGCATGCTCGTAGATACTTAGGAACGCCAGCGGGTACCCTGGTACCTGTCCATTTTGCGGAACCCCGACTCATTATTCTTCCATAATACTCTAGAAGACTGATTTAAACGAGCACTACACATTCGACACTCAACTGTGACGGATACGGCTTCCATCTTACACCAGGTAAGTGCTGCTGTCTGCCATGGGGGGTTCGTTGACCAGCGTCCCCGTGTTTGCACAATTTTAATCAAGCCCCCGAACACGCCAGCCCCCTATTAACATGTCTATAAGCAAGCGTTTTAAACAATAGAACGCAAATCAGGCGGCTTGAGTATCGAATCGAAAAACAAATACCTTTGTAATTAACCGTTTCTGTATCGAGCAGCAGTACTAGTATGCATGTTTCTGCACTCTATCACCACTCGTCGCGCCACCGAAACAAGAATAAGCGTTCAAAATTATCCGGTTACCCGCCGGGTACCCGTGTACCCGGGTACCCGTCAAAATGGCAATACCCGGCGGGTAGGGTAGGGTCCGGCCTCCGAAATTTGGCGGGTACCCGTTCGTGGCGGGAACACTAAGGGGCCAACCTCTACTCGCAGCCAACACATGGGGGTCCGGGTTGTTTCGTATTGTTGTTTGTTTTCTGGTTGTATTGTTGTTAATGTCTACTATTGTTATGACGGAGGAGAAGAGTAAACACTAGTAAATACGACCTACGGTTAACACAAAAGCCGACATATTTCCCTTTTTTTTACTAACAGTAGTTGTTCCTATTATATGATATTTACTATGGCCCCCCGTAGTATTAATAGTGTCATGTTTCCAGCATTTTTCACTCTGGGAGTCGTTTGTGTGTTTCTGGTGTTTATGGTGGACGTCTACCGGTTTGTCAGCCAGGTTTGTCAGCCAGCCTCTATGACTAACTACGGGAGTTGCTATTTAGTATACGTGGCAGCTTGTAGTGTAGGAAATAGGGCAAGCGGTATGCCTTACTTACCTTACTTTTGAGCTGGGTGAAGCCGGAGTGTTTTAGCCAAACCTCCTCGCCGCCCGACCGAAGCTTTCTTCTTTGTTTTTTTAACCTTTCACAAAGGAGCGACTAAGCATTATAACATGATAGTAATAATAATAATAATAATAATAATAATAATAATAATAATAATAATAATAATAATAATAATAATAATAATAATAATAATAATAATAATAATAATAATAATAATAATAATAATAATAATAATAATAATAATAATAATAATAATAATAATAATAATAATAATAATAATAATAATAATAATAATAATAATAATAATAATAATAATAATAATAATAATAATAATAATAATAATAATAATAATAATAATAATAATAATAATAATAATAATAATAATAATAATAATAATAATAATAATAATAATAATAATAATAATAATAATAATAATAATAATAATAATAATAATAATAATAATAATAATAATAATAATAATAATAGTGAAGGACAGGGTAGTTACGTATGTATCGTAGACCTCGGAATCACGCATGTAAACATGGATACCTCAAACGACAGGCCTAAAGAGCCTGCCAAGTCATCAACCCCGGGTCGGAAGCGGTCCCTTCGTTTTGACGTAAGGTCGAACTCTTCCCGGGGAAGCGACGGGGTCATCCATTGTGGGGCCCTTCATAAGCAGGGTCCCACAGGACGGAAACCTCGAGGGTGGTGCCCTCGCGCGCTCGCCCCTTGGCTCACTCCGAGACATAGACAATTAGCACCTCCTTGCTAGATGATACGGAAGAAAACTGCTCGGCACGGTCGGCCGTAACGACCCCTGCAGGCATCAGGGATTGGGAGCTCGTCACTACGACATCATTGGCCTCGGGGGCAGGCGCTAGTTCCACATTGGTGACCACCGTGGGATTCGAACCCACGAGTACGAATACATGACGAATAATAATAATAATAATAATAATGATGATGATGATGATATAATAATGATGATGATAATAATGATAATAATAATGATAATGATAATAATAATAATAATAATAATAATAATAATAATAATAATAATATTGTTATCTCGTATCATTATTATCATTATTTTAGTAGTATTAGTGTTATTAATATAATGGCTACGTGTATGCCACACAGTCGACGGCAGGAACAAGTACAGCACGAGTTCCTAGAGAGAGTAAGGCATGCACGTTCGTATTAACCCCTTTCAGATACGAGAGAGGAAAACATCATTCATCAGCATTGACGATTACAGCAGCATCGGCCGCACGAAGCAGCATAAGGAGGCATGCTGCGGGGGGGGGGGGGGGGGGGGGGGGGGGGGGGGGGGGGGGGGGGGGGGTAGGGCGCGCGTCCGATTTGCCGCAACGAAAGGAGGGTTTTGACACAGGCGCAGGCAACATGATGATGGGTTTTTTTAGGGCTGTGAATTGGCCGACTAGACTACAAGTCGCCAACTATTTAATATTTCTTAGTTGGCTATTACGGAGAACCATAGTAAATAGGACCAAATATCAATATTGTTAGTAAAAGCAGGTAGATATTTAGTTTTTTGCGTTTGCCATAGGTTCTATTTGCTGTGGTCCCCTGCAATGGGTACTACCGCTAGTTGCGTGCGGTAAATAGCGGAGTTCTGCGTATTGTTGGAGGGGTGGACGCACCTTGATAGTAGATATTTACGGGGGTTTTGTGCTTGGCGCCTAAAGCCGACCCTCCGACCCGAACCCTATGCCGGCGGTCAGTGCTGGGATGCTGTGCTTGGTAAGACTCTAGGTTGACTCGGCCGGCGTGGATGCTGAGCTTGGAATTACTCTAGGTTGCTCGGAGTGCTGTAGCTGGGAAAGACTCCAAGTTGATTGAGCTGCGTAGAATATACCCTTGACCAACCAGAGTGCCTAAATAGCTACCTTCGGAAGGTCTACTACGAGTATCATGCTTCGTCCAGTACTGTATTGTTGTGCCTGACCGGCGTAGTTGTGGCTCGGATTGTGTCTTTTGTTGTTATCATGGTGAATACAAAATAATAGTCAGTTGGTTGGCTTACTCCGTCCGCCCCACCCAACGACAATAACACGGGCCCGTGAAGTTCATCCAGAACGGAACGCCTTATTCATAGCGGGCATGATTACTAGAGAAAAGGGAATTTTCCGAGAACATTCCGTGGCTTGTTCGTAAAAGAGAATGAGGCATGTTGGTTCTATTCTGTGTGCTCGTTTGAGAGAACTTATTTCTGGTTGTCATTGTTTGGTCTATTTCGCGGGTGGATTACTGCTTCACGGAAGTCATACATACCGCACTTGGTCCGGCCGCGTTCTGCAATAGGAGTGCGTGTTAAAGTAGCACCTTTCTTTGGTAAGCTCTCCATCTCTACCAACAACCGACGTTGATCATACTTGCAAGCTATACGAGTTTATACCTGGTGTATATCAGACCGGTACACAATCCCGTGGGCTACGTAGGTATCAATTCAGGGACAATGTGGAACACTACTGCTGTAGGCCTGTGAGTTTGCTGACTATAATTTTTCCAACTAGTAATTAGTTGGCATTAGTTGGCTAGGTAGTATAGTTGGTTGCGTCCGGCAATTGGCGGAGTTCTGCGTCGTAGTATCCGACTAGGCGCGATTGAGGGTCCAAGTGTATTTTTGTTGTTGATAAAACTACGTCATAAGTCAGTTGGTTCACGTTCGTCATCCAGCTCACAACCAGTCAACTCATAGCCGTGTGTAACACACAATTGTCTCGCCTTACCCGGGATGCGGAACGCCTTCCCTCTCACAGGATACCCTGAAGCTGGGAAAGGGCACGTTCGGGAGCGTCTACCGAGCGAAAATCAACCATCCCAGCGGGAACAAAGTGGTAGCGCTGAAGATGCTGAGCAAGGCAAGCATGGACTATTTTTGTTTTGCTTTTCTTGGCTTTTTTTGCCTTTTTTTTCTGGCAAGCGTGGGGTGGCGATGGTTTGTTTTTGCGAAACGCTTTGCTGTGCTACTACTGTCTGCTGCTGCTGGGACGTATGATTTATGCGTTTGCTGCTGATAGGAGGCGGTAGCCTCGTTCAACCCTTGTATACCAAGATTATTATTTATGTTTGTCTCTGCCCACTTCCCCTCTTACCTACCGCCCCCTCCCTCTGCGTCCGACCCACCCCACCCCACCCCGCCCCCCGATGCTACCTGCTGTCCTGCGCATCGTATCGCGACTGCCGTTCGTACTCACTTCGATTCTAGAGCAAACTGCGCAACTCTACCCAGCAGGAGTGCGTAAACCTTAAGCGGGAGAAAGACATCCAGACGAGGCTGTCGCACCCCAACATCTTGCGCATGGTCTCGTGGACCGAGGATCTGAACTACTTTTACTTGGTGCTCGACCTCGCATCTGGAGGTGACGTGTTCAAGGTGAGCCATCAGCAACCGAGGGAACGACAAGGGATTGTATATTCTTGTTAGCTACGTATATAGGCGTTATGGAAAACCCGATCTTGATCTTGTATTTTATCCCGATCTTCCCTATTCTACCTACTCGTTTGTATATAGCAGTTTCACTTCTTGCAGGGCTCAAAATCGGTCCTTCTCTTGAAAGGGACTGTCCGAGCTCTCTTCCAGGACTTTGTAACGCACCTAACCTGCCCCTTTAGTTTCTGATCGAGATCGTTGTTTTGTTCCAATTTCGCCTGGCCTAACCCACAACTGTCTTTGGCTTGTATGATAGCTTGGCCGTAATCTTTCGCTCTTTTTTCCTCATTTTGATTCATTTTCGCCCCTTTTAACTCGTTTTTATGCTCATTCTGACTCTGTTCTTCTCTTTTTTATTTGTTTCGGCTCATTCTGGCTTGTTGTTGGCTCATTTTGACTTTTTTTTTTTTTTTTTCTCACGTAGGCTCTTTGTGTGTGCTCATTCTGGCTCGTTGTTTGGCAGATGCTGAGGAAGAGCAATAATGGGCTGCCTGAGGCTGTTGCGGCGCGGTACCTTCTCGGAGCCGTTCGAGCAGTCGCCTATCTCCACCAAAATCACATCATGCACAGGGATATCAAGGCAAGGCTCGCGTTAACGTTTAAACGTGACTTTTCTTTTTTGTTTGTACCAGGTATACCTTTTTCGGGATGGCCAGACGTTCATCTTTCTGCTGTGTATACACCCCAAAACAAAAAAAAATGTCTCTGATTCCTGGTTCCAAGTATCATTTATACCTGTACTTTAGTTCTCGGAGATGTATTAGATGTGGGGTTATCGAGCTGATTCATGATTCCACGTAATAAGCCGCGAGCCAACTAGGGAAGAAAGTGCTGAATGAACCCTTCTCGCGATCAAAATGCAAGGCACGTACGTACTGCTGTGGTGGGAAGGGGGGGGGAGAGTCTGCTGTCATATCGCATGTGACCCCGGATCTGAGTTACCACTAAGAGAGAGGAGAGAGAAAGGCGAAGATTTAAAAATGGGAGGAAAAACAGGGAAAACCAGGGGGAAAAAAGAACAAAACTAGTACGAATATCATACGTGTTCATATTTGTACATACAAGTATAAAGTTATTATCGGAAACGGGATGTTGCTGCGCGGGGTATATATCATAGAAGGGACGGTGAGTAATGATCATTTTATTGGGCGAAAATGGACTGGACGCGTTCTCGTAGCAAAGGAGGGGTGGGTTCTATATTTGTGTTAACGTCGATTGCAGTGCGGTGCCTTTAGTCGATTCTTCCATAAGCCGGTCGCCCCGGTGGTTCAGCAGGTAACCGCGAAGCCTGTTGAGTTGGAAGTCGAGGGTTCGAGTCTCGGTGTGGAGATTTTTATTCTCAAATGACACCAGTTGTCGAGATCGCATATTATAGCGTGGGTAAGCACAATTCGACGAGAGTTGACGAGGGAAGACAGTACTAAAATCTTCTCGCGATGAAAATGCAAGGCACGTACCGTAGTGGGGAGGGGGGAGAAGAGCCTACTCAGTGACCCCGGATCTGAGTTCCGACTGAAGAGGGAGAGATAATAGAAGGGCAAAGATAATAAATGGGATGGACAAAATAAAATAAACTACGAGCTGGTTCCAGAGACAGCCAGAGCTTTACCCCTTCGCAACTTTGCGCTTTGGTTTTTGAGAGTTGGAAAACAAAACTTGGCAGGGATGTGCGTCACAACAAGAAGACAAAACGTATGACTGGCTTTTTTTTTTTTTTTTTTTTTTCGTTCTTTAGGTACACTTTTCCATATTTTCTGTTTTTTTTTGGCAATTTTGACCGTTCCTCATGCACATGTATTTATTTATTTTTATAAAGGCCAGTCGCTAGTTGTTTTGTAATTTGGTTGCGCACAACCGTGTCAAATTTTCGTGTTACAACTCTCAAAAACCAAAGCTCAAAAACGATTCCCGTGAGAAAATATTCCCCTAAGGTGCCGAAATTGCTCCATACATTGTTCTAGTACTTTGGGAGGCGTTTCTTATAACAGCCCCTCACGGCTTGCAAATAAAAAAAAGTGTCACGAACGTCTTCCTCTTGTTGATGCGATCATGTCAACATGTCTAGTGTCGAATATGTCGACGTACTGACCGATATATGGCCTGATTTCAAAGTATCTTGATTTAACTATAGGAATATCATCCCTACGTGAAATAGCGCCTCCCTAAGTAGTACGGCAATGTCCATATCTCGCGAACTACAACTCGCACTACAAAACTCTCTCCACCGATGTGTTCCCCTTGTTCATGCGGTCGTGTAGATATATTTAGTGTTGCAAAAAACAGTGTATTCCGTTTGTTATTTGCCGACGGTGGAATTTTACGCCTTTTCGTAGAACCAGCTCGTATAAAATGTTATTTCAATCCAGAGTTTTGGAGCCTGTCCTGTGTCTTCCGACCACCGACTGGATATGAGGCAATGGGGTGATTGTGACAACAATAACAACAACAACAGCAGCAGCAGTGTTCGATGTCACCCCCGATGAGTTATGACGTCAGTTTGTTTTTTTAACAGACTCAAAACTTATTTTACTTCGTATGTACTACTGAAATATCAGAAAGTCAGTAATCCAAGCTATTAGTAGTAGATCAATCTCAACCTCAAAACCGACAGCCATCATCATATCACAATAGTGACTTCTGTGCTGCACGAATGACCCCAGTCCTATTTCCGAAGAGGTCGTTCCCCCTATGAATACCTTAGCTAGCCATGGGTGTAGTCTGGTGTAGTAGTTGTAAATGGGATGCTTGCACATATCTGATAGATCATACTTAGAATAGATCACTCCCCGTTCATGATGTAAACCTTTCAGGGCAGATCGGATCACGATCTGTATGATCCGTAAGATCTATATGATCTGTATGATCTATATGATTTATATGCTCTGCATGGTCTGTATGATTTGTATGATCTACGTAGCTCACGTTGCCGGGGGCGAACCGTAAACATTTGCATGATCTAGGGCATGCTTCCTTGGTGGGATCTGTACGATGCAGATCCCGCACAGCATCTTAGAATGGCAGGTTAGGGTCTAGATGATCTAGATCGCGATCTGTACAGCGGGTGGATGCTTGCCCCAACTTAATAACACCGGTGGCTATGATATCAAACCGATCTAATGAAAATACCGGTATATACTGTTTTGCGCGTTTCTCTCTCCCCCCTCTCCTCATACGACTACAGCCATGCATGAAAATGAAGTACCCCCCCCCCCCCCCCTTCTTTTTTATTGCGCAGCCCGAGAACCTCCTGTTAGATTCGAGGGGTCGAGTGAAGCTGGCGGACTTCGGCTGTGCAGTGCACGCGATGCCTCCCCACTACCACGAACGCCTCACGATGTGCGGAACTCCCGAGTACGCTGCCCCCGAAATGCTGGTGTTCAGCCCGCGGTACACGAACTCGGTCGACGTCTGGAGCCTGGGAGTTCTCGGTTACGAGCTTCTTGCAGGTGGGACCCTTTGAAAGACACGAGATATATACACTTTAATAGCTCCCTCTCTCGCCCCCCCCTCTCCCCCCTCGCCCCCACCCACTTACGTTTCCACCGTCCATATCCCCACCCCCTCCGCCCCGGCCTCCCACGCGCCAACGCTTTAATGTCCACATGGAAACCCGAAACTTTTAGGGAAGACGCCGTTTAAGACCCCGCGTGAGGTTTCGAGTGGCACCGGAAGCGCCGGGTCTCTCAGTCTTTGCGATGGCCAGGAAACAACCGTGGCTGCTGAAATTGAGGCCGTTCATGAGGGTGATGACCACGCCAAGCTTTACGGGCGCATTGTGGGTTGGAATGGTTCCCAGGATGCATTATTTGGGGCGGGGACGCTAGGGGGGGGTGTTGCTGCAGAGGCGCGGGACGTAGTTATGGCTATGCTGAGACCGTTGGCTCGGGATAGGGCTAGCTGTGGGGAGGTTTTGCAGCTTCCCTGGCTGGCTTCGGCGGGGGGAGGGGAGGTATAGTGCACAGCGTATAGCGCATGAGAGGTGGACATGCTCGCGCTATACACAGCAGTACGCAATCTATTGGTGGTGGTGGTGGTGACGTTCGCGGGTGGCAGCTAGTGGTGGTAGGAGAGAGGATGCCACGAGTACGCAGATGTAGACGCTTGGGCTGGGTTGCTCAGACTTGGCGGGGTTTGTGGTCGGTGCGTTCGTTGAAGGCACGGAAAGGGCCGGCTTGATCAATAATACTACTACCAGGGTAGTAATCACCGTGGTTAGTATTATGAGCGTACGGGTAAGTGTTTCAGGGAGATCGCTGGCGTGCATTGTGCCGAAACCGCTCGCTCGCTCTCGATTGAACTCCTTTACAGATTCACCCACGCTTTGTAGACAGCATACATCAGTACTCGGAATCATAGTTGGGGTTCTGTTTGCTTGCAGCAGTGAAACACTTATACCCCTTTACGTAGAACTGACCTGCCCCCACGTTTTTTGGGGACGAATTACTTGGAGTTACTGTAGTGTGGGATACTTGTAGCCGTCTTGGCCTTCACCACTGAAAACACGGCCTCACATTACCGTAATTATATGTAGGATGTCCTATAAAGCGCTCATTAAGCCGGTTGGAAGCGAAAAAAAAAAAAAACCGGTCATTTACCACCTACTGTGAGCATAGTTTTTCCCTTTCTGCTGACAAGTTTAAACAATCGTTGGGGTTCGATTGTTTTTCGCTTGTTTTCCCCTCTGTGTCGGCGTTTTGTTTGGCGCTCAACATCGGTTGTATTCAGTGCGTAGTGCCCGGCATGAACTAACTGGCGGTGTTTGCTCGTAGCTGGGCAACGCGATCGGAGAGAGGTGGACAGACTTGGCAGAGGTGGGGCCGATAGGGGTATGCATATGCGTGGCATTCATTGCGTACAAGCAGCAGTTTCAAATACAGCACCAGTGGCGCGACACCATTCGCACGCCAGCGATCTCCCTGAAACACTTACCCGTACGCTCATAATACTAACCACGGTGATTACTACCCTGGTAGTAGTATTATTGATCAAGCCGGCCCCTTCCGTGCCTTCAACGAACGCACCGACCACAAACCCCGCCAAGTCTGAGCAACCCAGCCCAAGCGTCTACATCTGCGTACTCGTGGCATCCTCTCTCCTACCACCACTAGCTGCCACCCGCGAACGTCACCACCACCACCACCAATAGATTGCGTACTGCTGTGTATAGCGCGAGCATGTCCACCTCTCATGCGCTATACGCTGTGCACTATACCTCCCCTCCCCCCGCCGAAGCCAGCCAGGGAAGCTGCAAAACCTCCCCACAGCTAGCCCTATCCCGAGCCAACGGTCTCAGCATAGCCATAACTACGTCCCGCGCCTCTGCAGCAACACCCCCCCCTAGCGTCCCCGCCCCAAATAATGCATCCTGGGAACCATTCCAACCCACAATGCGCCCGTAAAGCTTGGCGTGGTCATCACCCTCATGAACGGCCTCAATTTCAGCAGCCACGGTTGTTTCCTGGCCATCGCAARGACTGAGAGACCCGGCGCTTCCGGTGCCACTCGAAACCTCACGCGNCATTGTGCCGAAACCGCTCGCTCGCTCTCGATTGAACTCCTTTACAGATTCACCCACGCTTTGTAGACAGCATACATCAGTACTCGGAATCATAGTTGGGGTTCTGTTTGCTTGCAGCAGTGAAACACTTATACCCCTTTACGTAGAACTGACCTGCCCCCACGTTTTTTGGGGACGAATTACTTGGAGTTTCTGTAGTGTGGGATACTTGTAGCCGTCTTGGCCTTCACCACTGAAAACACGGCCTCACATTACCGTAATTATATGTAGGATGTCCTATAAAGCGCTCATTAAGCCGGTTGGAAGCGAAAAAAAAAAAACACCGGTCATTTACCACCTACTGTGAGCATAGTTTTTCCCTTTCTGCTGACAAGTTTAAACAATCGTTGGGGTTCGATTGTTTTTCGCTTGTTTTCCCCTCTGTGTCGGCGTTTTGTTTGGCGCTCAACATCGGTTGTATTCAGTGCGTAGTGCCCGGCATGAACTAACTGGCGGTGTTTGCTCGTAGCTGGGCAACGCGATCGGAGAGAGGTGGACAGACTTGGCAGAGGTGGGGCCGATAGGGGTATGCATATGCGTGGCATTCATTGCGTACAAGCAGCAGTTTCAAATACAGCACCAGTGGCGCGACACCATTTTGAAGAAACTCTTATTGTGGGCCACAGGGTCAAGTTCTTATCTGAGGCAGTAGGGTGAGTTTTGGCATTACACTAATGAGTTTCTTATGTTTCGCGCACACGTCAAGCCACGATTTCATAGCGCTCCCAAGTGCTTAATTTCTGAAATAAAGTAACTGCCGATTTTCCTAATTGAGAATTGCCGTTCCGATGAGAATGATATTCGATTTTAGTTGCTTGTTTGTTTGGAGTTGTATGTCGCTCACAATCAAAATTTGACCTAGAATATATGCTCATCGATGGTAAGGATCGATCCACAATAAAAACACCGAAATCAGCCTTGACAGGCTCGTAAAACAGAGGATATAAGGGAATGGGTTTTTAGGGGCGAGGTACCTCGCCCATAAATCCCGATTTTCTTGGATTTTCGATATCTTGAGACTGCCGATTTTTTTGTTTTGTTGTTTGTCGTCGACGGCTGCAAATGACAATAGTTTAGTGTAAACTAGTAAATTTTGACTGTGAAGGAAGTACACCTCTTACATTACAAAACCCAATATTTTCGAGTATCATTCTCATCGGAAAGGCAATTCTCAAGTAGGAAAAATCGGCTTTTAAATGCTGTCGCGTACTACGTAATTACTTCTGTATTATAAAAAGTGAAAATATTCGTCGGGCCGTGGACCAAGCGTGTAGATCACAGACTTTGGTGATGGTGGTGTTGGTGTTGATCCTGGGGGCGGTATTGTGGGGCGAGGCGAGGGACGGCTGTACGTACGGTTGTCGTACGAGTATACAGCCGAAGTTTGCTTTTTGTTCTCGCTCTCCTTCCGCCCATTTTTTGTTTCGGCGAGAGAATTGAAAGTGATGGCCCCCGCCGCTGCTCGCGAGTGTTGGTTTGTTTTAGTTTCTTGGTAAGCATGTCTTGTTCTGAGGACAAGTCTGGACGATTGAGGTTGTGGGAGGGGGGGGGGGGGGGGGGGGGGGGGGGGGGGGGGGGGGTCGATTGTACATCTAGCCAACCGCGTCGTGTACCTGTTACCATGCTGTACGATTGTATAACTAGCCAACCGCATCGTGTGCCTGTTGCAAATAATCATTAGAGCTACTACTGTTGGCAATAGAGCTACTGTTGTTGTTGTACCTTGGTGTATTGTAAGTGGTCACCGAGCCATGCGCTACTGCTGAAGACGGGGTACGTTTGGCCCAATTTTTTTCCGGATGAAGTGGCTCCCCGCTCATAACTAAGGACAAAATACAACATACAAAATACCCGATATATGTGCAATTCCACAAGTGTTACTTGTGGTCTCTGGAACGGATTCAATATATTTGTCTATCTGTCTGTCCGATGAGTCTCAGTCTGGGGTACCCCACGGCCAAATTTCTTTCAAAACTGCTACACCCGTGCCGCAGGCAACAGGTCGGTAGCCCTCGAGGAGGCGATCGTCATGGTCCAAACCATACCTAATGGGGTGCCCTGTGTGTGAAGTAGTCAGGGTTGGCTCCCAGCATCCCAAACGGAGTGGCGGGCGAGCGATTGCCAGGCAGCACCGCGGCCAGTGCCTACTTTCAAGTTAATCGGATTTCATCCGCGTACGAGCAGTCTTCCCAAGCCGCCCCTTTCTTCTTCCCTACCTACCTCCCTCCCTACCTTTCTCTCTCCCATCCCCCCTCCTCCCTCCCCGGCTAATCTGTGATATAAGGGGGGGAGCCGGTTGAACACAGCTAGTTGTCATTATTTGTTTTTGCTACTTTTCAAAATCCGTGTCCGATTTTGAGACGATCCGCCGCATTTTTGAGCCGCCCGTCAAAAAGGCACTGCGCTCCATACGATTATACTGCAGGTCGTGCATCGTGCATGCTGCGGGCGATATATAAGACAACATTTGGTAGTTGTACTGGCGGCATAGCGAACACATGCGAGACAAGCCCTGCCCCCCGTCTCGATGTTCTGATGCACAGCACAGCCCCGCGTGGTTGCCCTTTGTTTCTGTGACTCTAGACCATGGGGAACATACCAGGTTTACAGCAGCAGCAGTATGTTCCGAGATGCCGTCGTCGGCTGCGTAGTGAGGAATGCACACCGGTGTACGACATAAACGTACAAAGACGAGGAAGAATCAGACATCGTATCACCTACAAAAAATACAACGTGCATCGTAGTAGGAATGGCTGCGGTAATAACCACACCTCCCCCGATAAAAAGACAAAAGCTTGACCCACGTCAAGAAGTCAGTCGCTGTGCGGAGTGTTCTCTCCTCCCGCATGCATGTGACATCCACCCTCCGAGAGAGCCTATCTGACGAGCAAAGCCCATGCCTGGTGATGGCACCGCTACTTTATACGCACCTGGTATTTTATCACACTGCATCTATCTGCGTACCGTATCTGCGTACAGCGTATCCGAGAGATTATTTTACGTTTTTGGCAGATTTTCCAGGTGCGTACGTATGTTTGTTCATTGTGCGTGCGGATCACTTTGATTGCACGTATTATTTTTTTCGGATCATACGGTCCGGACCGTCCACCCAAAATGCAAGTGGTTGCATTTCCCAACTATCATTTTCACCCAAAAAGAAAATGATTCCATTTCCCAACTATCATTTTCACACCCTACGAACCAAATATGTCATTAATCATAAAGGGCCCGTATTAACGAAAAAAATCGTCCCGACCAGTAAAGTCCAGCGCCATTAAATGGTTGCAATGGTGGTTGCGTTCATTAGCTATGCCTGCATGCGCAGACTTCAAAACTGCTGTATGTAGCTACGTATGCGTATGCGCCATACCGTCCCGACCAGTAAAGTCGATTGCCTCTTCTCTTCTTCCATTTTCGTCTCATTTTTACCAGCGGTGAGACATTGCGTTCAATATGATGCATTCGAGCAATTCATAGTTGCAGCCGTATTTTCACTTCGAATCGGAAAACTAAAAAAAAACTATGATGCGGTCTGCTTCGTGGATTCTGCAGCTATGCCTATGTATGCGCCATATCGTGCTGACCAAGAAAGGGGTGGTTTGGAAAGACTGCTCGTACACCGATGAAATCCGATTCAACTCGACATTAGGCGCTGACCTCGGTGCTGCTTGGCCTTGTGTTGCTCCACTTATTTGTCGGCAAGCATGTGTACCCTTCGTTGTGTATACTTGTCGTGGGACTGTGAGGTTCCAACCCTATCGGCTTGCGTACGACTCTCGCGTGCCGTGCGTACCGAGCAAATGCCGTTTTCTGGTTGAATTCCATGAGATGAAGAAAATATACCAACATACATGTAGGGTAAGTAATATTCGTATGGTCTGAATTCCCCTGGTTGTGCGTATTCCATTTTCCGCAGCAGTACTCGTACGAATATCCCTTCGGATGTATACTTTTCTCCTTCCGTATTAGTCCACGTGCTTGGGTACGTCTACAGTCTACAGTATATATATATCATCTTAACGTATCTGGGTTGCGGGCGTGTGTATGTGATGCCTGTCTTACCCCGGACGATGGCCTGGCGTTGTAATGTCCACTGACTTTTACTGCCCTACCAAATATACGCATCCATACATCAGATGTTGCCCCCGAGGCATATCTATCTTTATTATCAAATGCTGCTATTCTGTCTGTCTGTCTGTCTGTAATTGAGCAGCGCTATCCAGAGCGATTCAGCCCCACCTGGCCCCATGGGTAGTGAGGCTGGGTGCCACAACCCGCAGAACACCGGGTCCCATGTCGCGCCGAGCCGTGGCCGTGGCGCAATCCCGATGTAGTTCTGGCAGCCATCTAGCCAGCCTACCTGCTGACTTACAATTTTTGAATTACTATTCTGGCAGCTGATTGGTTGCCCAAATCCATGCCAGTGGCTGCTGGCTCTTTCTAGAACATCGGTGCTGAAAAGAGCCACCGAGGTTCCACCGAACCCGGGGAGGATAGGCTCCCATCCCCGTATCAGAAATCCTTCCATATCTCTACAACTCCGACCAACCGGGGACAAAAACGGCGATTTCCCGGGTCAACACTGCCCCGCACGGTATGGAAACCCCACCCCCATCAGTTGGTCACTGATTGGCTGAGACTCAGGGAGCCCGCGGCAACCGGGGACGATAAAGTCCCATCCCCGGATCAGATATCCTTCCATACATCTACAACTCCTACGACCCGGGGACGCAAACGGACAACCCCCGGGTGGATACCGCCTCGAAAGGTGTGGAAACCCCAATACCACGGGGCAAATTTTACGGTTGCCTGGCCCTTACAGAGCCAGTGTGCGGCGAGAGTTGCCCCTTGGGGCAACGTCGAAGTCCCGCCGCACCCGGGGGTGATAACTTCCCATCCCCGGTTCATGAATCCTTCCATACATCTACAGCTCCAACAACCCGGGGACGAAGACAGACATCCCCCGGGTCGATACCGCCCCGCAAGGTGTGGAAACCCCACCACCACTGACCACTGGCTGATTGCTAATTTAACTGGGGCGCTGGAGTTCATAGAGCCAGCACGCAGCGAGGGTTGCCCCTCCGGGCAACAGCGAGGTCCCGCCGCACCCGGGGATGATATGATCACATCCCCGGGTCAGAAATCCTTCCATACATCTACAACTCCAACGACCCGGGGACGCAAACGGACATCCCCCGGTTCGATACCGCCTCACAAGGTGTGGAAACCCCAAAACCATGGAACATTTTCGGTTGCCTGGCCCTCATAGAGCCAGCGTGCGGCGAGAGTTGCCCCTCGGGGCAACGTCGAAGTCCCGCCGCACCCGGGGATGATAACTACCTATCCCCGGGTCATGAATCCTTCCATACATCTACAACTCCAACAACCCGAGGACGAAAACAGACATCCCCCGGGTCGATACCGCCCCGCAAGGTGTGGAAACCCCACCGCCACTGGCTGATTGCTGATTTGGCTGGGGCGCTGAAGTTCATAGAGCCAGCACGCAGCGAGGGTTGCCCCTCGGGGCAACAGTGAGGTCCCGCCGCACACGGGGATGATATGATCACATCCCCGGGTCAGAAATCCTTCCATACATGTACAACTCCAACGACCCGGGGACGCAAATGGACATCCCCTGTACCGCCCCACAAACCCTACCACCATTGGCTGATCGCTGATTTGGCTGCGGCGCTGGAGCCGAGAGATCCAGCACGCAGCGAGGTTTACCCCTCGGGGCAACGGCGAGGTCCCGCCGCTCCAGGGGATGATATTATCCCACCCCCGGGTCAGAAGTCCTTCCATAAATTTACAACTCCAACGACCCGTGGACGAAGCAAACACCCCCCGGTTCGATACCGCCTCACAAGGTGTGGAAAACCCAACCCCAGGGGCTAATTTTCGGTTGCCTGGCCCTCATAGAGCCAACGTGCGGCGAGAATTGCCCCACGGGACAAAGTCGAAGCCCCACCGCACCCACGGGAACGTTTTCGGTTGCCTGGCCCTCATAGAGCCAGCGTGCGGCGAGAGTTGCCCCTCGGGGCGTCCCACCGCACCCGGGGGTGATAACTTCATATCCCCGGGTCATGAATCCTTCCATACATCTACAACTCCAACAACCTGGGAACGAAAACAGACATCCCCCGGGTCGATACCGCCCCGCAAGGTGTGGAAACCCCACCACCACTCTGGCTGATTGCTGATTTGGCTGGGGCGCTGAAGTTCATAGAGCCAGCACGCAGCGAGGGTTGCCCCTCCGGGCAACAGCGAGGTCCCGCTGCACCCGGGGATGATATGATCACATCCCCGGGCCAGAAATACTTCCATAAATCTACAACTCCAACGACCCGGGAACGCAAACGGACATCCCCCGGGTCGTAACCGCCCCACAAGCTATGGAAACCCCAATACCACGGGCTATTTTACGGTTGCCTGACCCTCATAGAGCCAGCGCGCGGCGAGAGTTGCCCCTCGGGGCAACGGCGAGGTCCTACCGCACGCGGGGATGATAACGTCGAATCCCCGGATCAGAAATCCTTGCGGAAAACTACAACTCCAATAACCCGGGGACGAAAACAGACACCCCCTGGGTCGATACCGCCCCTGGTTATTATTTTCCGGTTCAGAGTGGTACATCACAGCACATTGTTAATGCGAGTACTATGGGCAACGCAAAGCTAGCGCCACGGGCGGAGCCGTGGCCGTACCGCTAGTATTATTAAATGCTGCTATACTGTCTGTCTGTCTGTCTGTCTGTCTGTCTGTCTGTAATTGAGCAGCGCTATCCAGAGCGATTCAGCCGCACCTGCCCCCATGGGTAGGGAGGCTGGGTGCCACAACCCGCAGAACACCGGGTCCCATGTCGCGCCGAGCCGTGGCTGTGGCGCAATCCCGATGCAGTTCTGGCAGCCATCTAGCCAGCCTACCTGCTGACTTACAATTTTTGAATTACTATTCTGGCAGCTGATTGGATGCCCAAATTCATGCCAGTGGCTGCTGGCTCTTTCTAGAACATCGGTGCTGAAAAGAGCCACCGAGGTTCCGCCGAACCCGGGGAGGATAGGCTCCCATCCCCGTATCAGAAATCCCTCCAT
Organism: Saccharina japonica; assembly: GCA_008828725.1. Classification (NCBI taxonomy): domain Eukaryota; class Phaeophyceae; order Laminariales; family Laminariaceae; genus Saccharina; species Saccharina japonica. The sequence goes on along the minus strand of MEHQ01003471.1, from coordinate 12,200 downwards.
ATCTCTACAACCCCGACCAACCGGGGACAAAAACGGCGATTTCCCGGGTCAACACTGCCCCGCACGGTATGGAAACCTCACCCCCATCAGTTGGTCACTGATTGGCTGAGACTCAGGGAGCCCGCGGCACCCGGGGACGATAAAGTCCCATCCCCGGATCAGATATCCTTCCATACAGCTACAACTCCTACGACCCGGGGACGCAAACGAACAACCCCCGGGTCGATACCGCCTCGAAAGGTGTGGAAACCCCAATACCACGGGCAAATTTTACGGTGGCCTGGCCCATATAGAGCCAGCATGCGGCGAGAGTTGCCCCTTGGGGCAACGTCGAAGGCCCGCCGCACCCGGGGATGATAACTTCCCATCCCCGGTTCATGAATCCTTCCATACATCTACAACTCCAACAACCCGGGAACGAAAAAAGACATCCCCCGGGTCGATACCGCCCCGCAAGGTGTGGAAACCCCACCACCACTGGCTGATTGCTGATTTGGCTGGGGCGCTGGAGTTCATAGAGCCAGCACGCAGCGAGGGTTGCCCCTCCGGGCAACAGCGAGGTCCCGCCGCACACGGGGATGATATGATCACATCCCCGGGTCAGAAATCCTTCCATACATCTACAACTCCTACGACCCGGGGACGCAAACGGACATCCCCCGGTTCGATACCGCCTCACAAGGTGTGGAAACCCCAATACCACGGAACATTTTCGGTTGCCTGGGGTACATAGAGCCAGCGTGCGGCGAGAGTTGCCCCTCGGGGCAACGTCGAAGTCCCGCCGCACCCGGGGATGATAACTTCCTATCCCCGTGTCATAAATCCTTTCATACATCTACAACTCCAACAACCCGAGGACGAAAACAGACATCCCCCGGGTCGATACCGCCCCGCAAGGTGTGGAAACCCCACCACCACCGGCTGATTGCTGATTTGGCTGGGGCGCTGAAGTTCCTAGAGCCAGCACGCAGCGAGGGTTGCCCCTCGGGGCAACAGTGAGGTCCCGCCGCACACGGAGATGATATGATCACATTCCCGGGTCAGAAATCCTTCCATACATGTACAACTCCTACGACCCGGGGACGCAAACGGACATCCCCCGGTTCGATACCGCCTCACAAGGTGTGGAAACCCCAATACCACGGGAACGTTTTCGGTTGCCTGGCCCTCATAGAGCCAGCGTGCGGCGAGAGTTGCCCCTCGGGGCAACGTCGAAGTCTCGCCGCACCCGGGGATGATAATTTCCCATCCCCGGGTCGTACATCCTTCCATACATCTATAACTCCAACAACCCGAGGACGAAAACAGACATCCCCCGGGTCGATACCGCCCCGCAAGGTGTTGAAACCCCACCACCACCGGCTGATTGCTGATTTGGCTGGGGCGCTGAAGTTCTTGGAGCCAGCATGCAGCGAGGGTTGCCCCTCGGGGCAACAGCGAGGTCCCGCCGCACGCGGGGATGATATGATCCCATCCCCGGGTCAGAAATCCTTACATACATGTACAAATCCAAAGACCCGGGGACACAAACGGACACCGCCCGGGTCGATACCGCCTCACAAGGTGTTGAAACCCCAACCCCACGGGTTTTTTTGCGGTTGCCTGGCCCTCATAGAGCCAGCGTGCGGCGGGAGTTGCCCCGGGGCAACGTCGAAGTCCCACCGCACCCGGGGATGATAACGTCTCATCCCCGGGTCGTACACCCTTCCATACATCTACAAATCCAACAACCCGGGGACGAAAATGACATCCCCGGGCTCGATACCGCCCCACAAACCCTACCACCATTGGCTGATCGCTGATTTGGCTGCGGCGCTGGAGCCGAGAGATCCAGCACGCAGAGAGGGTTACCCCTCGGGGCAATGGCGAGGTCCCGCCGCTCCAGGGGATGATATGATCCCACGCCCGGGTCAGAAGTCCTTCCATAAATTTACAACTCCAACGACCCGTGGACGAAGCAAATACTCCCCGGGTCGATACCGCCCCACAAGGTGTGGAAAACCCAACCCCACGGGCTAATTTTCGGTTGCCTGGCCCTCATAGAGCCAACGTGCGGCGAGAGTTGCCCCCCGGGGCAACGTCGAAGCCCCCCCGCACTCGGGGATGATAAATTCCCATCCCCGGGCTAGAAATCCTTCCATGCATCTACAACTCCAACAACCCGGGGACGAAAACGGACATCCCTGGGGTCGATACCGCCCCACAAGGTGTGGAAACCCCAACCCCACAGGCTGATTTACGGTTGGCTGTCTCTCATGGAGCCAGCGCGCGGCGCGAGTTGCCCCTCGGGGCAACGGCGAGGTCCCACCGCACCCGGGGATGATAACGTCGCATCCCCGGATCAGAAATCCTTGCGGAAAACTACAACTCCAATAACCCGGGGACGAAAACAGACACCCCCTGGGTCGATACCGCCCCTGGTTATTATTTTCCGGTTCAGAGTGGTACATCACAGCACATTGTTAATGCGAGTACTATGGGCAACGCAAAGCTAGCGCCACGGGCGGAGCCGTGGCCGTACCGCTAGTCCATATAAACGATGGTGCGAGGCAAGTATTTGTTATATATTAATACCCGTTATTTGAAAATGTTTGAAAAGCAACAAGCAAACCAACTATTTGAAATATTTGAAATATTTTGTTACCGCCCTACTGTTGTGGTACCAGGTATCCATACATTAGATGTTGCCACACAGGCATCTAAACGACGGTGCGAGGCAAATATTTGTTATATATGCGATATAGAGTTGGGCAGTAACATTGGGTTGTGCTACCTGGTCAGGTACGATCATCTTGTATTTCTGCTGTAGGTATCAGCAGATAAAGCCCACGAGACAAAACCCGCAAAACGCACAACAAAACTAGACAAAATACAACGACCGAGATCAGTGTACGTAGATATAGACGAGACTCGCGTTCAACGCGTTTATTCATGTTTGTACAGAACACCAACTACAGTACTCGTACCCCCCCGCAGTTCTGCCTGTACGCCTGCCGCCTCTTTGCGTCAGTGCATGATCGTGTGTGCGGAACCTACATGGGCTACGTGATCATGCGGTCTAAGTTTTTTCACCAGCTCGATTGCTCGGTCCGCAGTATACACACTTGTGGAATTAAGCACGCCAACCCGTTACTTCGCCGTGCAATAACAATCTCTCTTAACATGTGCGCCTTCAAAATTTGAGCAGCTGTTCGCGGGTTGCGCAAAGGAAGTCGTTTTTTTGGATTAGGCATGGTGGTATGGTGGCAGTTATTTTAGTACATTTTGAAACCATCGTTTCCCTTCCGGATCAACTACTTTTGTTCTTGCGTAAACAGGAAAGCTCGCAGGCGGCCCATGTGGTGATGTGCAGTAGTAGGCCTACTAGGCCTGTCGCTTCCATTATGCTCCGGTGTTGCAGTATGCTACAGTATGCGCACAGGCGGCCTCGCAACGAACGGCAGGCAGAGCAGGGCCCAACCCTCAAGGACGACGGACGTCCTCCTGTTGCCACCGTATCAAAGAGCACCCACAGTAGTACCCCCTGAAGCAAACGACACAACTTTTCATATCCTGTCAAACGAGTACCAGTTGATTTTTCCAAGGGTGCATACAGCATACCACAGCGACGTAGCGGTAGTATTATACTATGTGTTGATTCAACCTCAAGCGCATGACGGGCCCTGACACAGGCAGACAGGGTCAAGGTGCTGGAGCGCTCCTCATGTAGACATAAACCACGTAGTTAAGTATATACTTCGTGTATATTATCGTCGGACCTCGCAGGCCAGCCTCGAAGCGAAGTCAGCAAGTCAAGTCAGAAGCACGGGACCACACAATAAAGCCTCATCAAGTATATGACCTCCCAAATACCTGTAACCGCCATCATACCTGCTGTATCGAGTACAAGCACAATAAATGTCCTCCCTGCTTTGCACTCGATACTGTGCGACACCACACATCCGCAGCACGCATACCGAACAGGTGTACAGTCCCATCAACTAATATCCTCCCTGCATGGTGAACAGTATGGCAATAAAGCATCACAATATCATAGCATGGTCACACCTCATAGCTGTCCCGAAAACCACAAATCATCATCCCGAATCAATATCACACATTCCAAATTCACGTACCGAATGTGGACCACAATGTCCCAAAACCTCAAGCAAATTCAAAGTACCGAATACCAGAAATTCAAGCACATTCATTCAAATTCAAATACCAAAATCTAAACCATACTGGCTCAAACTTCAACAATCTTCCAAGACACTCAGCTGCCGCAACTAGGGCATAAGGCCTCGGTAATCAGGCGGTCATCAGCTCGGTGTCAACAGGTCGATACAGGTTTGTCCAGTAGTACTAACTTCAGATACCACTGCACGTTGCAAGAATCTCGAAACTCTGAAAAATCCTCAATACAAATCTCAATACCGTACAATGTATTCTCGGAACTACCAGACCAGCCGTTATCATCATTGAATATCTCCCTGACAATCAACAATACAGCTCCCGATCACGGTTCAACCAAAAACAGTATATCCGCACAGCAGTATCCACTATTTTAATCAGTAACCAGGCAGAATTTTCAATGCCCGAAAACCATCAATCAAAAACCACAACCCAACCTTAACCCCACCAGCCCAATCAAAAACTCAATCAAAATCCTCCATTCTCGAATCATCGTTCAATCAGTCAACCAGTCAATCAATGTATTTTCCGCACTATCAGAAAAGCCGCCCAGACCAGACAGCCAGAGACAGTATCATCATTGAGATCGACTCTAAAACTAAAATAATAAATCTCAGATCCTCATGTCAGTCGGTCAACCAGTCAATCAATGTATTTTCCGAACTACCAGAAAAACCGCCCAGACCAGACAGCCAAAGACGGTATCACCATTGAGATTGACTCTAAAACTAAAATAATAAATCTCAAATCCTCATTTCATACGCAAATGTAATCTATCCGACCGCGCGCTATGGTTTCAAGCTTTACAGCAGTAGTTATTATGCCAACTTATAGGGCTGTGAGTTGGCTGGAGTTCCCGCCTAGTTATTAGTTGGCTGGCGAAGCCAGCCAACTAACTGACTTTAGTTGACTAGTTGGCTGGCTAGTCAGGCGAGCGAAGCGAGCCAAAAAAGCCCCCCCCGGCCGAGGGGGCCCCGCTGGAGGCGCCCCCGGAGGGCCCGCCAAAAAATACGCTATTTGGATTCATTTTACACCCAAAAAGCATGATAAATGGGCTAAGTTTATCTCTGGTTTTGATCAAGGAACAGGTATATTTCTAAATCCCGTCTCAGTTTGTCTGGCATTAAAGAGATGCACCAGAAATATATGATAAAAACGTTCTCGTACCCGGTATGTTAAGCATCTCACTTGCTTTACCCATTAATTTGCGTTTATTCTGTTATGGTTTTTCTCTGTTTCACAGTCTGTGACCACAGAATTTGTATCTCTCTATTAATAGGATTGGGAATCAGGACAGGCATTGGGTGTACTGATGTGGTTGAGTAGAAAGACGGGTTTAATGTGAAGACAACACACACACATACTCGTGCGGCAGGCAGTAGCACATCACCAGTACAAACTAAAAATAGGACACAAAATAGTCTGGGATCGGCCAAACTAGACGGGGATCGACCAAAATAGACTGGGATCGACACACAGCTCAGGACGAGCATCGCTCAAACACCCAAGCAAGAGGTGCTCATCATCCAGTTGACACACTCATGACAGAGACATTCTTGTATTATTACAGTAATAGCATGTTGGGACAAAGTCCCGCCATCACAGTTGACCGCACATTAACCATAAGACCAGAGTAGTGTTACAAAGGATTACCCTGGGCTGGGTAATCGATCGATCTTTGACCCCGATAGCTCAGCAGGTAATACCCTCACATTTGGTGTCGTCGGCAGGACACGGGTTCGAATCTCACTTCGAACGTTTCTTTTATAGAAACGCTTGCGCGTGCATCCCTAAAAAACACGTCTCCCTGGTTCCCCAGGTACTGAAACGAAACGGGTAGGTCAACGTACGGCCGTATACGGTACCGACGTCCCAAATATCCCGCCGTTCAGAGGGGGGGGGGGTGTTATAAGCATTACCCTGGGCTGGGTAATCGATCGATCTTTTACCCCTATAGCTCAGCAGGTAATACCCTCACATTTGACGTCGTCGAGGACACGGGTTCGAATCTCACTTCGAACGTTTCTTTTATAGAAACGCTTGCGCGTGCGTCCCTAAAAAACACGTCTCCCTGGTTCCCCAGGTACTGAAACGAAACGGGTAGGTCAACGTACGGCCGTATACGGTACCGACGTCCCAAACATCTCACCGTTCAGAGGGGGGGAGAGTGTTATAAGGATTACCCTGGGCTGGGTAATCGATCGATCTTTTACCCCTATAGCTCAGCAGGTAATACCCTCACATCTGCCTTGTACTGTAAACTCGTATGGTCCGTCCGGCACAAAATATTTCCAATGACGTTTACGAAGTAGTCGTAACTCATGTTTTTTTTTTTTTTTAATGAGACAACCATATATTCGTGACCGCAAACACAAGAGGAATCGATGCTGAGAACGAGAAAGAAAAATGGTTTTCCACACTAAATTCAAGTAGTTACGCAACAATGAACGATTTTCCACACTAAATTGAAGTAGTTACGCAACAATGCATCAAAAACAAATTCTCCAAGACCGGCCGAAATCGACCAAAATAAGTCATTTTGGGCAAAATTATGAATATCTCACACAATTTGGTATTGCTGCAAACGAAAAAAAACGGCCCGGAGGCGTGGAGAGACAACCATATATTCGTGACCGCAAATACAAGAGGAATCAACGCTGAGAACGAGAAAGAATAATTATTTTCCACACTAAATTCAAGTAGTTACGCAACAATGCATCAAAAACAAATTCTCCAAGACCGGCCAAAATCGACCAAAATAAGTCATTTTGGGCAAAATTATGAATATCTCACACAATTTGGTATTGCTGCAAACGAAGAAAAACGGCCTGGAGGCGTGGATGAGAGCAATCGTTTGCCGTATTCTATTAGTATATCGCACGATTTGTCAAACAGTAGTAACCAGGGGAAAATGACCTTCGATATACATTGTTTCCCTCATATCTCTCCCTCTAATGTTTTTTTATTATGAAAAAAATGGCCGGCGGCCTATGTCACCAAATCAATGCTGAGAATTTGGGTTTGAAACGTATTACACCCAGGGAAACAAGGGGCTTGTTTATACGTTTTTGGCATAATCGAGGCGAATTAATATAGTAATAATAAAAAATCGTGAGAAGCTGCGCGCAGGGTTGAGCTTTCTGGCGGTGGCTCCAGATTTCCGAATAGCTCAACACATCCTGAGAAATGTACCTTGGTGCGGGGAATATATTGGAAATATTGAAATATTGTCCCAGATGGACTACAAAGATGCAGAACCCGGCAAATCATCTCGCATCAAACGTATGAGTCCCTGTCCCCGTTTGGGGCGCTTGGAAAACCGGCCCTCCTTCTGTACGCGGTAGCGAACCGCTACCTTGTCGCGTCGCTTCGGAGGAGCGCTCGGTACAGTCACTTCTTCGTCGGACGCTCTATCACCGCCATGGTCCGCCGACAGGCCAGGCTCAGCGGTGCCGGCACCCTCGGCCCTGCCATCGGCACCGGCGCCGTCGATGGCGATGGGTTGATGCGCCATGAGTTGTGGAAGACCTCTCTCTGTGCGTGGTGGTACTGCTTGGGGACGCCGAGAAATACGCTCCCCGTACCAAACAAGCCTTCCTACGAGCAAGGAAACCCAAAATACAAAAATAGTTGGATAGTTGGCACCGCCGCAACTAACTTAAAAAACTAGCCAGCTAATAACTAGCTGGCAACTATTAGTCAGCCAACTCACAGCCCTACCAACTTATCATCGGGGAAACACGATCTTCCCTTGCCACGAGCTGTTGGTATCATCAAGAACCTTCGAGCGATTTTCCACACAAGAAAAATGGTACATGACAGGGTGGAAACCGGGGTGCATGACAAGCTTCGAAGTGTACTATTTTATCAACAAACAACAATGACACAATGACTCAAGAACAGCGTTTTAACCAACCAATAGTAGCGCGCGAAAAGGCAAAACCCATTCATGTATTCATCAATATTCGGATGCTTTTATCAGACAGGTGCAAGTGCATATTTCACATCGCCAACAAAGAGCATATAATAACTGCTATGATTACGTGGTTGAAGCACCTACCCCGCTTATACTCCTCCTGCTTCAAGTACGTACATAGCATGCGTGCTACATAATTAAATGATCAGAACCATCTCGCACCTATAACTGATTCACTACGGAGGGAAGGAGGAAGGGAGGGAGGGAGGGTGGAAGAGCACACATACAGCAGTCAATCTGAATCGCCCAAAACATATTTTCACTCTCTATCAATACTTCATTCCATCGCATATTCATATCATATCACAACGCCCAGGATTTCCAACATCGTACCAACCATGATAACCTTATCTGAGCAGCAGTACGTTCGCAGTTGTTTTGTACCTGTACCTGCATACCCGGTATAACGCAGTGTCTTATACGTATGCATAGGGGTATGTACGACCTTCACGGTCATAAAAATCTCCGCACACAGAGCACTACTTTCGTTTGCATCAGGTACACAAGACAATAAGCAGACAGCAGTCTTTGATTTTCTGCAGCTCCCCTATCCTACTACTCGTGAACCAACTATCACCAATCTCTACGTGTCGACCCAAATCGTTGGGGCACAGAGGGAGGGAGGGAAGGAGATAGAGGGGGGGCACATTTTATCTCTACTGCTGCGGCATTCCGTCTAAAAACACGTACGAGTCCACTTGCAAATATCTGCTACTGTTCTTCTCTGGTACCAGGGTACGTATTTACTTATATAACCGTACGCTCACAAATCACGAAAAGCTCCGCGCGCTTATATATGGTATACCTGGTATACTAACAGCAGTATAGTATTCGCATCACGAGGTATCTCAAGACACAGCAGTATAGTCTCAAGGAAGATACAGCAGTACAACCATTTGAGCATGTTTCATGTACGTTGCCCTGCTGGTTTCGGTATAATACCAGTATCAGTGTACTACGCACGCTATCAAGTAGCAGTTCAGAAGTGCTGCAGTACGACAGCACTTTAGCACAGCATTCAAGAAGAAGCGACCACGGCGTCGGAGCAAAGCACACAACAACCGAAACATAATGTCGGCTCGTCAAGTGCGTACTCAATCCTATCATGCGTGCATCATATATCATCCTCCCCCAAGCCCCAAGCCAAGTACGTGGTCTACCATCCCGCGTCAAAAATGCAAGACAGCAGAACCAACTACTCGTATTTAGTATGAATAATAGGTGGTCAACAAGCCTATCCTACGACACACCTAAAGTACATCTGAACAGCAGTAGGGGCAGCATCGTACGTACAAAAAACATAAAAAAAAACAAGAAAAAACAATCAATCAAGCAGCACAAAGCGTATACCTCAATCAGGGCTGAACGGAGGCATGAGCCCACCGCCCAGGCGCCACCTCGGCCCAGCTTCCATGCTGGTCCAAACACAACCTTGCTGTAGGTGGTGCTGCTTGCCGCCGTCCCGCCCCTCCTTGCTCCCCTGCTGCTGCTGCTGCTGCTCCTCCTCTTCCTCCTTCCGTTTCTCGTATGATAACAGGGCTCCGTGTGCCAGTACCAAGCGGCTCGCCACTACCAGGGCGTGCTGCTCCGCCTCAAGGTCTGCACGCGTGCCAACCGCGAGTGGCGAAGGCGGTGGCGGTGGCGGCGGCGGCGGCGGCGGCGGCAGGGGCGGTGGCAACGGCTGATGCTCCTGCTCCCCGCCCGTCCCAACGCCGTCCGCTTGGTCTCCTACTCTATGCTCCTCCTCCAGAGACCCCCTTCCACTCGTACATAAAACCATCTCTCCGACCTCTTTCTCCTTCGCGTGCGACGGTATCTCTCTCGTCACCGCGGGGTGGGGTTCAACGTGGCGCGCAGAAGTAGCCACCTGCTCTTGCGCGCCCGGGCTCACCCAACAAAGCGGCTCAGAGGGGCTACTCTCAATCAGAAGCGGCTGCGGCAGGGCCTCCTGCCCATCCTGTGCACTGCTGCTGCTCCGAGAGGTCTGTTCTCCACCTAGCTTCTCGGCTTGTTCTTCTTCTCTGTCTCCGTCTGCCTTCTTCTCTCCTTTTTCTTCTCTCGTACCTTCCTCATCGCGTTGAGGGTGGGCGCAGAGCGGGTATGGTTTACAGCAGTGGCCAACGTGCCGGCTCGAGCCTTCTGCCCTTGCCGCACTGATGCCCCAGCTGCTGTCCTCCTCTGCTCTGCCGTTGTCCTCTTCAAATCAGCGCGCTGGGCTTCGCTCGTCGCGGCACGCAGCTTCGCTATTGCCAACTCTCTCTTCATCTTCACACGATCTCTTATCATCCCCTCCACCTGCTCGCGAAGCTCTGCCAGCTGCAGCTGCTGCGGCTGCTGTGGCTTCGGTTGCTGCTGCTGCCGCTGTTCGCCAGCGTTGCTCGTGCCTTGAGCAGCAAGCGGGTCCACCAGCGCCGGCTCACGTCTGGCAAAGGCGGCACGCTGTTGCCGCGGCCGTATTGGATGGATTACTTCCTGCCTCCACTTGAGCTGGTGCTGAGCCGAGGAGGTCCGAAAATGCACCTCGTTCAGACGAGCCTTCTCTTTCGCAAGCTCGGCAACCCTGCCAGTACGCGCGGCCCAAGCTTCATAGTGCACGATGCGTTGAACCAGGACGAGGCGCTCGCAATAAAGCTTGTCGATAATTCCCATCAGCTGTACCGTCTTCCATCTTTCAAATTCCGCGGCATCCATCTCGACGCGGAAGAACCCACCCTCGGTCCTCCAAGGGTTGTACTGCCTGATGCCCCCAGCAGCCTCGAGATCGATAGCTTAAGTGTATGAACTCCCAAATACCTGTAACCGCCATCATACCTGCTGTATCGAGTACAAGCACAATCAATACTATGTAATGCATTGATTTGCAGGGCCACACCTGGAAACCACGATTGATTCTGAACCAGATGTGCGTGTCACAGGACCTGCTCTCATATATGCTATGCAGGCAGTACTCACGGAGTCATCCGGTGTGATACGTACATCACGTATGCGGATGTGCTGACCACGTTTGCCCGGGTATGGGCCGTTGATCTTTTTGACGTTAAACGTCGTCTGTTGGGCGTGCCACAACAACCAGAACATGGAGTGGTCACTTACCCGTGGTCATTTTGACCCAGAAAGGGGGATATCTCTCCGCAACGTGACAAAAAGGGGGACGTTACGGAAAAAGGGGGGATTTTCCAAACTTAGTAGATGGAAGGGGGGATACCCTCGCGTAGGCATGACAAAAGGGGGATATGCTCACAACCCCCTTTTGATCGCTCTCGTTCTCCAGCTAAACATATGAAAAAAAAAAAAACGCTGTGGGTGGTCTAGGGAGATGCCATGTGAGTGTGGCAAACACATCAGGTATTAATTTCGAGTCGATTTGACAGAGTACATGGGCGTACCCGGCGGCGAAAACCGATGTCCCCTTTTTTGTCACGATATAGGGGGAGTGTCCCCTTTTTTAGTCAAATGCCCTAAATAAAAACGGCACAGCACCGCAACAAGTTGATGGGAAACTCAAACCCCATGTACAAAAACTAAAACAAACAGTATTCATACAAGAGAGCGCACCGTACGCAATCGTATCATCCTGCACTCCGAACCAGACTCATTTGCCCGCGCACTCGGCTGTACTGGTGACAGCAAGGGGCAAGCAGCATACTCCCAAAAAGGCAACCAGGACAGAGTACACTCTGGTCGAGGTCTGCAAGGGAAAAGTATACGCCAAGCTTGCCGGGCGTAGAGCAAAATCAGCACACTTGTTATGAGAAAAAAACAAGGAGCAAACAATATACGAGTACTCGTAGGTCGATAGTGCGGACCTTTCCACCCGATCCCACCCACACGGTGCAGAAACAAATGTATCCCTCCGCAGGAGTCGCCGGAGGCCCATCAGCCACCCTGATGCCATCCACAGGCACCCCACCGGCCACTGGCACAGTGGTCGTCCACAGGCACGAAAAAAGTACTTACTCGTACATATATAGCTGGAGTCGAATTAAGGTTCGTACGATACGTACGGTATCGGTGAATCCCGCGCGCCAGAGCAATCCTTCGATAAATCCATCTC
>MEHQ01000401.1:50812-121793 GCA_008828725.1 Saccharina japonica | reverse complement strand
GGATTTGTGTCATGTATGTTTGTGAAAATGTTGGTGTGTTTGAGCTCATATACATATCTCTCAAACAACTGTAGTACCTACAGCAGTAGTAATGCCGGTCCCTCTTTAGTGCCTGTATGCATGCGCCAGGCAACAATACCGGCACTATATATAGTGGCAACCGGCAATATTCCGCACACTGCCACACTGATCGATCCCATCTGCTGTGCCAAGCGATCACACCGGCATTACTAGAGGGACCAACCACTACGTACTGCTGTACTTCGTACTCAGGCAGCGAGGTCGATCGACGGACGGATTAAAGGCACTGTATAGCCTGTACTAAAATGATCTCCGGGAGAGTGGAGAAGGGAATGAGAGGTCACTTGGGCGATTAGTAGTTTTTGAACGTATATAAACAATTCGATGCAAGTCGACGAGGGAAGAAAGGGCTGAAGTCATCTCGCGATAAAAATGCAAGGCACGAACCATAGTGGGGGACGAGGGAGAAGAGCCTACTTTGTGACCCCAGATCTGAGTTACGACTAGAGAAAGGAGAGAGCCAAGAAGGGCGAAGATAATAAAAGGGATGAAAAACAATATATATACAAGGGCTCCGCATGGGTGCCGGCATTCGCTGGCACCCATGCTTCGGGTAGGGCAGGGAAGGAGTTGGAATCGTTCCATCCGACATAAACGACAAAAAAAATGAAAGGATTGCTAAGAGTTTCATCCGAATTCATAAATTATCAGGAAACAAAGGTTCACAACAAAGAAAGCAAGCATACGACTAGTTGCAGCACACGTTGCTGGCGTTGAACGCGTTGTCATTAATTGGAAGTCAGCGCGTGAAAAGAACCAAAAAAGTACAGCAACAGTGCAAAAGCCACGATGAACAAAAGAGGAATTGGCGCTAAAATGACCATTGAACGCGATGAATGATACTTTGAAAATATATACCTGGTACAAAGCTTCCGTGCTCGGGCTGCAGCTGCTATAAACAGCCTCGCAACATACAGCAGCACAACTGTACGTACAGCAGTAGTACATTATTATGAATGGTACAAGTGTGGCCAGTTCGCAGTTCGTACCCAGGTAATATGCGGCAAATCAAATCCACGAGTACCGCAGCTATGTTGGGGTATCGTATCGTCTGGACGATAGTATGTACTTCGTCTCCCCGAATTCAGAAAATAAAGAATTACCACCCTTTATATAATATGTACGTACATAAAACGAGTCAGGAGAGGTTCTAAATTCAAGTTACAAAATCCATTCTAATTTCAAGATGAATATTCATGACACAAAAATCATTTTTTTTCTTCAAATAGTCGAAAAAAAGTAAAAAAATGGATCTCCAGAACTTCGGTCAGAATCGAAAACGACCCAAACCTCGGCGATATAGTCGTTTTTACGCTAAAATTTCAACATAAAAAGCTCAAAAAAATAAATCGCGTACGTACGTATTATAAAAAAAACTATGCAAAGGGCTGACCACTGCACAGCAGTGCCAAAATGTTATTCCTTTGGCAATTGCAAACACTTTATTATTGGAGTTGATTACTGGTACTCTAATTATTTTCCGTGTTCGGGAACACGACATGTAGAGAGGCACAGAACACCGCAGCTCTGCATAGTAAAGCGTGCGCACTAGTACTCCTACATACTCGAAGTACAGCAGTATGTGCTCGTACTCGAGCGGCGCTCGAGCCTACTGCTGTACCTATTTATGGAGCTGCACGTACGCGTACGAAGCACGCGTAATGGTATACAGGCGTCGCCCCGACACTAAATTCAAGTTACAAAATCCATACTAATTTCAAGATGAATATTCATGACTCAAAAATCCTTTTTTTTCAAATAGTCGAAAAAAGTAAAAAAATGGATCTCCAGAAGAACTTCGGAAAGAATAAAAAACGACCCAAACCTCGGCGATGCTCGTAGTCGTTTTTACACTACATTCAACATAAAAAGCTCTAAAAAATAAATCGCGTACGTACGAGTACGTATTATAAAAAACTATGCAAAGGGCTGACCACTGACCACAGTTGTTGTTGTTGTTGTTGTTGTTGTTGTTGTCTTTGTTGTTGTCTTCACATTAAACCCGTTCTTTCTACTCAACCACATCAGTACACCCAGTGCCTGTCCTGATTCCCAATCCTAGAGAGATACAAATTCTGTGGTCACAGACTGTGAAACAGAGAAAAACCAAAACAAAATAAACGCAAATTAATGGGTAAAGCAAGTGAGATGCGTAACGTACCGGGTACGAGAACACAGCGCACGACACGAGCCGAACCAAAACATAAGACCAAAAAAGACAAATAAAAAAAAGTTCTGAAATGAAACAGAATACAAATGACGCAGGGAGACAGAAGCGCCCCTAGACGAAAAGCACACGTGCCCAAGAGGAACAGATAACTGCTGCACGGGCGAGGCAACACGAAAAGAGAGAGAGACACCGGCATAGGGTGGAAACCAAAGGGAGAAACAAGGCAAAAAAAGCAAGAAAGAAGACACGAGAGAGGAAAAGAGAAAAATTGTTCTCGAGGCAAGCTCAAGGCGATGGTAACAACAAGTTCCCGTCTCTGCTATAAAAACTGATTCGGGGACCATGTCACACCTTCTGCCATCTCATTCCCACTCTAAAAATAAAAACGGTGTCARAGAGTCGATACTACCTCTGCCGCGCCCCCCCCAGTGAACACATCAACAGGAAACAAATAATAAATTCAAGGACTAGTCGAGCCGATATCTGGCCACACGATCTATCATTTCGTTTCTGCATTCGTCGACAGCTGTATCAGTACGGCCGCCCCCCCCCCCCCCCCCCTCTCCTGGTCGCCTCTCTTGGCGTCCTCAGCTGTATGCCGTAGCCAGCTCCTCTCCGCTTCGGCCCTGTGCCACCTCGCCATGAAATGGTCCGCCGCCTCGCCAACCCCCCGATACCACACCCCCCTCTTTTGTTTTTTTTACAGTGCCAAAATGTTATTCCTTTGGCAAATGCAGACACCTTATTATTGGAGTTGATTACTGGTATTCTAATTATTTTCCGTGTTTGGGCACACGACATGTAGAGAAGCACAGAACACCGCAGCTCTGCATAGTAAAGCGTGCGCACTAGTACTCCTACATNCAGCACTCAGCAATACTATACACACCAGCTGCTCGCTACGTCGTACATACAGTACTCGTACCTGGTACTACTCGTACGTACTGCTGTTTGTTCTTGTACGTATTACAGCCAGGCACAGCAGTAATATCTCTACAGTGAAAAATGAGCTACTATTGTACTGAATCCACCCGAAAAATAATCAGCCGAGTTTTCATTCCTCCGTGGATCTTTGATTTTTTAATTGAGGCGAGATATTTTGAGTTGAGACTCGCACCACAAATATATCTCTCAGCAGCAACAGCACCACGCATATCATCCTCAGCGGCCAGTAGAGCCGAGGTATCTCCGCAAGATCCGCGCACTTCGAGGCCGCTGCGCTCGGCGGCGGCGCTTGAATCGAGAGTGCGCGCGGGCGGAAAGTCACTGGCGGAGGCTGAGGGGCGCGACTCTCGAGAAGAGCGGGCGAGAAAGCCAACGCGAGGCCGCCGAAACGGGTCCCGAGTGCGAGCCCGGTCTCAAGCGAAGAGAGAGCCCAAAAGGTCCCGGAGCACCACAGCGAGCATCAAGGAACGTATATATATCTATATACGAAATATATGTATATATGAAGTCATGGAAATACAGACAATGCCAGTGTTGGGAAATTGACGGAAGGGGAGCAGTCAAACGCCGTTCATGCTGGGATGGAGATACAGTAGTGGTCCCTCTATAGTGCCGGTTGCCCGCTATAGCGCCGGTGAAATCGCTTGGCACAGGTGGGATCAACCAGTGTGGCGGTGTGCGGAGTAATTAGTGCTGGTTGCCGCTGTACGTAGTGCCGGTATTGTTGGCTGTGCGCATACCGGCACTATAGAGGGACCACTACTGTATCGAACTAAAAAAAACATTAGGGCAACAATTGAACCCATGACAAATATAGCAATGCTTCCTGAAGCGTCCATTGCATGCAAGCTTACAAAACCGACGAATACGTACACAGGTGTCGTACGTATGTTGCGGGTTCCTTTTTAATTTCCCTTTTATTTCTCGGAATGTCCATGTTGTATATACTCGTAGCTACGATACAATCTTGCAATCCACCGCGGGTAAGGTAGCTCACCAAGGACCAAATAAATTTGTGCTGTCGTAAAGATGAACATGATAGAATGCTCCGTGTACCATTATACGTATCACGTACTTGGTATAGTGTTGTACGAACCTTCAAAGCGTAGATACGTTTTGATAAAAGGGTGTTTTTCGACGGTGGAACTATCATGTGTCAACTTGCCAAAAAAATAATCGGAGTTAACCCATCCAGAACTGGAAAAAAAACATCCCACACTAATTTCAAGTAGTTTGTCCCCAACTATGTGGAACCAGTTCTCAAGAGGTTAGAACAAACAAAAAAAATGCTCAAGGTGCTGTACATACGTACATACGTGCTGAACATATAGACAGCCATATCGAGTACTCACTCAGTGAGGTCCACAGACGGAGGCAAGACCGAATCCCCGTTTTCTCCCGTCGCTACCCAGCGGTACAGACACTTCCCCTTCCCGTTCATCACCACGACGCCAACGTGCGACCCCCGGTGGCCGGTGTTTGCCACATCTTGGCGCCCAAGAACGCAACAAGGCGGGGGGAGGGAAGAGGCGGGCCGGCGGCGGTGGGGGGGGGGGAGGGGTTACTCACTGTCACTGCACGGCCGTAGTCGGTCCCATCGACACTCGCCTCCCTAACAATGCGGGACGGAGCACGTCGGGTTTCAAACAAACCGAAGGCGGGGGGGAGGGAGAGAGGGGCGGGGGGGGGGTGTACTCAATTCAGTACGTGCACAGGGTAGTCGTATGAACGTTAGGAACCCTCGTATCCCTAAACAACTGCCGGACGGGACAGCAGCGTCGGTTTTCACCCGCCAGACATGACATTTGCTTGCCGGGACGAAGCACGTCGAACGGTTTATCCGACCAGACATGACATTTCTTGCACCAAGCGTGACAGAATAACCCAATCAGTAGATAGTTCAGAAGGAATGGGAGTTCGATTGCTGTCGAGGGGGTAAGGGAGGAGGGGGGGGGGTGTGTCGGGGGGGGAAAGGGTGTACTTCATATTCATGCATTGCGGTAGTCGTATGGCCGTAGACCCTCGCATCCCTACCATGCCGGGACGGAGCATATCGGGTTTTCACCGACTAGGCAGGCATTGCTAGGGTATGGGTTACCCATGCGCGAGCAGTCCTGGTGGCCGGTTTTCGCCGGGTTTTTCTAACTCGCCCAAAAAAAAGGAAGCGAGTGGGTGGGGGTGGTATTTGTCCCTGCTCTTCTTGCAGATGTGTTTCAACGAACAACGTTTGTCCTCTCCCGCTGGTGGTGATGGTGGTGTTGGGATTGGTGTTGGCGTTGGGGGTATAGTGGTGGTAGTGATGGTGGTGTTGGTGGTGGCGGTGATGGTATTGGTAGTGGTGTTCGTGGCAGTGGTGCTGATGGTCGGGACGGTTGTCGTGGTGGTGGTGGTGTTGGTGTTGGTGGCTATAGTGGGCATAATTGGTTTTAGTGGTGGTGGAGGTTGGTGGTGGTGGTGGGAGGGGACGGGGGACGGGGGGGGGGGGGGGGGGGGTGGTAGCGTTCGGGAGGGACGCGGGACAGGGGGGTGGAGGCAAGGTAGTAGTGATGACAGTCGTTCGATGGTTGCGGTGAGCGGCCGCGTCGCGGCGGGTCGGCAATGGCAGTAGGGTTGATAGGAGGCGATGAAATGTGGGGGGGGGTGGGGGGGCAAGGGGGAGATACATTCGGCCGCCACTCATTCACTCACCGGCAATTCCACGTGAGAACATGGGCCAGGTCGAACGACGTCCTACGAAAACGCTCGCCACACATCGAGCTGGGAGCGTCTCGAACAGCCAGCGGAGAAAGTCATAGGCCTTGCATCTCTGCGAGAACCGCCATCGTGAAAGGGGGGTCTCTCCCTATCGCGATCACGTCTGTGTTGGTTGCTCTGCGGACGAGTAAGTAACACGGGTGGCTGGGGTGGCGGTGGGTGAGGTGGGTGTGAGTGAGGTGGGTAGGCTGTGGGTGTGGGGTCGGGGGGTGGGGATGGTGTGGGGATGGGGTGGGGCGTAGGGGTGCGGGGTGGGGTTGAGGTGAGCCGCAGCGTCCTGTTGCGGTGGGTGGACCGGTGGGCGGTGGTGGTTGAGGTGACCGATCGGCTGCGTGGGTGGTGGTGAGGATTGCGGTGGCGAGGGGGATAGGGCGTGAGTGCGGTGCGGTATGCGTGGGTGGGGTGGGCGGGGTGCGGTGGCGGTTTTTGGAATCGGATAGGGTGGGGTGGGGTGAGGTGGTGTGCGGATGGGCGTGGGTGGTATGGGCCTGGCCGGGTGGCGAGGTGAGGTTAAAGGTGGGTAGGGTGGGACGGGGATCCGCAAAGGTCGGGAGTGCGGGGTAGATTTAGGGTGTAGGTGTAGGTCACGCAACTTGGGGTTGGGCCTATGTTTAAAGTAACTGCAGTTTTCATCGCGTGCGTGAGGCTGCGAGCGCCTGTTTCTGTTGGTGAGCGTAGGCAGGCAGGCAGGCGACTGTACGCACGAGTGCCTATTCGTTGTCTGCTGTGCGTGGTCGGTTATTCGCCTTTCACACGCCTCTCGATCAATCTCGGCCAAAAGCTCCGACAAAAAAAAAAAAAAAAAAAACGCCTCATCCCCGCCTTCAAAACAAACCTATTAATAGCCAAAAGTCTCAAGTCTCAACTCCTATCCTCCCATAGCGTTCAAACATCCAGTCCTCCCCTTCTCTCCCTTCCTCCAGCCCTGCCCCCCCCTCCTCCCCCTCCCCTCTTTCCTAAAAATCTAAACCGCAACAACAAAAACACACACACACACAAAAAAAACTCACGTGATGGCAGCAAGGTTGTCCCTCAAAGCGGACAGTAGCCCCGTCGCTTTCGCTGCCGCCCAGGCCCTACCCCTACCCCTACCCCTCCCGCCTCCTCCTGCACCCTCACCCCCGCCCCCCCCCGCCGCCGCCTCCGCCAATGCCACAGGGAAAAAGGCCAGCAAAATATTCCGTTCTGGGGCCCGTGCTAGCGCTTCGGCTAGCCGGAACTGTCGGAGGTGCGTGTCTGTCAGCTCGAAATTCGGCACGAACTCGCCCTGCGACGCGACGCAAACGCAACGGACCGAGAGAGAGACGAGGGGGGGGGGGTATAGGTACTATAACTAAGTATATACTCGTTTGGGCTGGTCGGTGGTACTCCTCGCCCGGTGACTACGTACCGTACTTATTTTTCTTTAGCTTTCAAGTTTTTTTTTTTTATCAGTGTTCTTCGTTTTTGCCCAGTGGTTACGTACGAGAATCATCTATAGCTGGTATACACGAGGAACGAACGCCTGCTGCTATGTTCTCTAGGGCTGGGCACTGGCTGACTCAGTCAGTAGCGATATATACTGCATCAAAATCCATCAGTATTCTCCCATTTCAGCTTTTGCGACACCCCGCCCGGGAGTTCAAGTCGTATCCCACTCCCCGAAGGGGAGTCTTGTATACCACGTATAATAGTGTAAAACACTACCACTCTGACCGTAAATATAAGGACCATTTCGATTAAACATTAACGTAGAAATGGTCCTTATATTTCCGGTCAGAGTGGTACCACTCTGACCGGGAATACAAGGATCTTTGGTATACTAACATTTCATTGGCATGGTCCTTATATTTCGGATCAAGAGTGTTACGTATTATTGGTGTACTCCAACGATATGGAGTTAGTGAGCATACTGATAGTCATACTAATCGTCAGGCAAGTCGTGAGTATTTGACTCAGAAGGCACAAAAAGTAGTCCATCTATCGTACGGTGACATCTGTCGGAGGAGGTGTACACTTCATTCAACTCACACAAAACCCATAAAATTCCTACAAACCATACCGTTCATACAACTCATGTACCTCATACAACTCAAATCAACCCATACAAACACATACCGTTCATACAACTCATACACTCCATACACATCCTACACTTCTTACAACTCAAAGCAACCCAAACAAACACATACCCTTCATACAACTCGTATAACTCTCATACAAATCCTACACTTCTTACAAACTCAAATCAACTGGTACACTTCATAAAGCTCTCATGCAATCAACACACGTCGCGTGCGACGATAGAGGTAGCGCTTTTTGCTGTTTTTTTCTGAACGATCGGGCTCCTTAATCCCTTAAGAACTGCAGTCCCTTTTTGGGGACAAACCACTCTAATTGTAAATAATTTGTCCCCAAAACGGGCCTCAAGTCCTATGAGGGTAACCCAAACTCGTCTTCTGTCTTTCCATCCTTGTGCTGCAATTTTTTTTTCATTTTACACTCCTAAGACCTTGGGATTGTTCGTCGGGAATAATACGTGCAGCACGTTACTTTTCCTCCAAAATCAGTTTTGGGGCATGTATAAATGGTATAGAGCTTCCCAAGTGACCACCGTTCAGAAAAAATAGTGTGCACTTCTACCGCAGCCTGCGTCACACCTCAACTCGCATATATATACCAGGGTACAATACAAACAAAACAACCTCATGAAACCAACAAGAAGAACAAAACAAAACAAAAAAAAACTCACCGGGACCACGGCCATCCCCCTCTTCCACTGCGCGACGCCTCCCTTGTCCTTGCCTGCCCCTCCGTCGCTCGAAAGCGAAGACAACCCCGAGGCAGCCGACCTCACAGACACGGCATCGCTACACAACGAGGCGACGGAGGGGACCGTAGCCCCTCGCCCCGGCCCTTGCTGCACCGACACGGAGCTCGCGAAAGCACCCTGCAGAGACGGAGAGCTCAGGCACGCTGGGTTACGGCTGGGAGGCAAGCCACCGGCGCTGAAGGTGGGGAAGGCGGCGTTGGGGCCGGCGCCGGCGCCGGCCAATGCCGTGTTCGCCCCCCCCCCCCCCCCCCCCCCCCCCGCGCCGCCGCCCGCGACGCACGCCGTTGTTCCTCGGGAGCAACCTGTCCGCCATGACTGCTGCACGACCACTGAGGACCTCATCGATCTCATTCGGCTTGCGGCAGGACGACCTCCGCGCCATTCTTGCATGCACACGCCCTCATAAAAAATCAGGGTGTGTAATATATTGATATCGTATATATATGCGCATTGCGGAAGACGTATGAGGACAGGAAGGCGGGGCGGGGGCGGGGATAGGGCACTCAATACCTCCATGGCCGTAGTCGTAGGGGGGGGGGGCTACTCGATATTCATTGCATGGCCGGTAGTTCGTTATCGACCATATCCTGCATTACCCTACGAGCCCGGGACGCGACATGTCGCGTTTTCATCCGACGCAGGCAGACATTGCTTGGGGGGGGTTACGGATACGTCTGGTATGTTTCCGGTTTTTGGTTTTGCAACACACACTAAATTAGGCGGGGGGCGGGGGGTAGTGCGGGCGGGGGGGGGGCGCGGGGGGGGCTGGGGGGGGTGTAACTTGCATGTTTATGTGCACGCTCGTTAGTTCATATGACCATAGACCCTCGCCATCCTACAATGCCGGGACGTGGAGCGCCGTTGGATGTTATCCACCAAACCGGGACAGACCATTGCTGCACCGAAGACGGACGCGTGGGGTTTGGGGTCGTCGCATGGAGGGTGAGCTTGCATCCCTGCTAAGAACCGCCTCTGACGCGGACTTGATATGGACGACAGCTTCAATGCAGTTTAATATTTAATTTCGCGGTGTGGCCATTTCCGAGACAGCAATTGGGTTTTACTATGTAAACTGACCCTCGCGACGCGCGGGTACCCATATTAACACTACGCTGAAAACGACCATTCCCTTGTGCGGAAACAAAGCGTTCTCCACCCCGCCGCACAAATGATCTATCTCGACCGGCCAAGCTTTGGTGACGCGCCAAAAAAAAAATAACAAAAAGAAAACGGCACCCTGGTTGTCTAGCATCACGCCAGCGAGTGGCGTGTTTTCAGCGTCGTGCCAAAACCGACGCCAACCCAACACTATAAATATAATATAGTTTATAGGGGTGGGGGGAGTTGGTGGGAGAGGGGGCGAGTGGTGGGCAGAGAGGAGTTACCGAGAGAGAGATGAAGAGAAACGAACAACAGAGAGCATCACACATACACGTAACACGAACGAGACAACAAACAACAACAACTATTAGGAACACCAACAGCAAAGTAGTATTGAAGGAGCCCAATAGCAACAACAACGACAACAATCGCATCGAACACACAACCACCACCGCTATCAATAAACAACAATAACATGCTGCCGCGCTGCACGAAGGCTCTCGTCCTGCAGACCCGACAGCATGGCCACGGGAATGGTATGCAGAAGCGGGTGTTTCTTCATCTCACACAGCACCTGGAAGGCGGGGCGTTTCGGGGGGGGGGGCGGAGGGCGTACTCAATTGTTTCGTTTGACCTTCAGTCTAGTGGACAAATTGACACGCACGCACCATTTCGGACGGAGCCACACGTTACTACTGCTATAGCGCACCTCCAACAGTTCGGGCGATCATTACGATTGTTTCCATATACTTACATTAAAAATCCTACGCATCCCCTTCTCTGTTTCGCCTTCCTACTCCTCATTGATACACCTCCAACATTTGGGCTCTCGTTACGTGTTTCTATAAACGTGTTACATTAATTTGTTTTGGTCATCGCATCCCCTCCCTGTTTGACCGTCTGTGGCCACCAACTATCTCCTGCAATGGCGATCGTTTCCTGGCTGCTATCTAGTGTGCCAAGGGGGGGGGCGTACTCATTTGTTGCTTGCCTCAGTCATTTGACCATTGACCACGCATCCCTTTCGAGACGGAGCACCGTTCCTACTCCTAATAGAGACACCTCCAACACTTGGGGGGGGCTCATTGTCATGCATGGCCCTAGTCGTATGACCACAGACCCGCGCATCTCTACAATGCCGGGACGGACGGAGCGGGACGGAGCGGTTTCAGTTGCCGACTGTAAGCAAGGATGCTATTAATAATATACAAGACGGCGGTTTGACCCCTTGGATGACCGCGCCTGCAAACTTTATAAAACTGGTATAAGTAAGACCTCCCCACCAAGGCTAGTGGTCAATACAGTACGCCACATAGGAGACCGTGGTTTGACCGCATGACGGACCACCCCGCTACACTTTTTTTTTTTTTTTCCCCATCCCATTTATTATCTTCGCACTTCTTTCTTTCTCCCTTCCTAGTCGTAACTCAGATCCGGGGTCACAAAGTAGGCTCCTCTCCCTCCTCCCCCGCTACGGTTCTTGCCTTGATTATTATCGCGCAGAGGGTTATTCAGCCTTCCCAACGCTCGTCGATCTTCATCAAATTTTGCTAACTCACGCTCTCGCGCTTTCCGCTACGTAGTCAAGATATTTTTTTGCGAGAAAAAGTCCCTACGTACGAGCATACACTCGGGGGGGCTCGAACTCACGATCTTGAGACTCTAACAAGCTTCGTGGTTACCTGCTAGCCCACCGGGGCGACCTACAACTACTGAGGTATAATATTGCTCTAATTCCAAGTGCTGATGTACCCACAACTGGAGTGCAGTCCTATTAATAATGTCCTAATAAGCCGCATGCCTCAAAAGGGGGTCAACACGTCAACACCGCCATCGTATCATACGTACGTACTCGTATCACACTTATATCAATACGTATCTATCATACCTGTAGCCCGTCGATGCCGGGCATGATCACGTCGAGAAGAACGAGGCTGAACTCCAGGGGTCTCGCCTTGAGCGCCTCCAGTCCCAGCCGCCCGTCCACGGCAACCTTCAAAAACAGAAAAAAAAAAAATGAAAAAAATGAAAAAAATGGCGATTACGCGTACGTAGGCAAAACCATACAAACATCTACAGATAGATCGTCTGTAGATAGATCGTCTACAGAAATATCATCTACAGACATATCATCAACAGATAGATCATCTACAGATAGACCATCTACAGACAGATCATCTACAGATAGATTATCTAAAGATATATCATCTACAGATAGATCATCTACAGAGAGATCATCTACAGAGAGATAATCTACAGAGAGATCATCTACAGATAGATAATCTACAGAGAGATAATCTAGATCCTAACCTGTAGTAACGATATGCTGTGCAAGATCTGTACAGAACATATCCAACCCAGGATTTGCTTGCTAGATCATGGAGCTTATATAATCTCCCCCCCGGCAACATGAGCTAGACCATACAGACCATACAGATCATACAGATCAGGGTTCGTCATTCGACCCACAGTACCACAACATACCATTGAGGTACCGTATGTGACAGTGTATACCACACCCCCGGTGATAATATTTTGGGTTTTGGAATTTCATCACCCGGGGTGGTATACCGTGGAGGTGTGGTAAACACCGTACCCCCGGTGATAAAGTGGGTGGTCGTTTGGGATCTTAGATTATTCACCACCCCGGGTGGTATACCGTAGGGGTGTGATAACATGGGGGGTTGATAACAGTGGTTTCAAACGAGTCGCCATATTCTAGGCAGACGGCAAAAAAATGACGCGATCGAGCCTGGAACCGCAGCAGCAGTTGTCTGAGCCGCAGACATGTTTTGCCCATTGCGATGGACCACGCTTGCACAACGGCTCTGTAACCTCTCCACCTCCGTGCTGCTGGTATCCATACGGTAAGCTGTGGTACTCTCGCACACCTGGTGTGCTGCTGCTGCTGCTACTGTGCTGTTCCGGCACAGGTACTCGTTTTGTTGATCGGCACGCTTTCACCCGCGGTGATAACTTGGGGGTGTCATAATGATAATGTGGCATTATCTCAGGGGGTGTGGTATAACACCGTACCCCGGGTGGTAACTCGGGTGGTCCACCTGTGTTGCAGTGCCCACAAAATCGACAATGAGGTTCCAGCCAATAACGTCAATTATTATTGAAACCGGGATTTTGCAAAAACCAGCCCCTCACAATCGCTTTGAGACATGCAGCAGTCTGCGCTCGTTCACTGGCGCCGTGCTCCCCACTGAAGCCTCCCAATGACACACCACGCCCGGACGAGCTCAACCAAGTCACGATATAGCCTGTTCTGTAGTTGGTTTGGCCTTTGTCGTGCTAGAGTTGGAGAAATTTGATGCACCGCGGCCACGCAATTTTATCCTTGCACAGCCGGTACGTAAGCTCCAGCAGTCGCGCCGCCAGTTTAGGCAATTTTCACGGGCACTGTCGCGGTGGTAAACCTTAACGAAATCGCCCAAGATTGAACGTGTGCTTGTGTGTACAGACAGGGAAGGTATACCAGGGTGGCGCACTTTTTGATTAACACCATCGACGCCGCAATCGGCTTGAGACGTACCTGCAAAAACAAAGAAATGTGGACTGAAAAACACTGTGTTTTAGAGTTAAAGAGCTGGGACACAAAAAAGTTACGAGCGTTGATTTTTTTTTCAACATTCGTACGTACGTGAGTACTGCTCACCATGGCTGCAGCTCCAAAAAATAACTTGGCCACAGTATGGGAAATAACAAATCCAATGACCTGGAACCACATTTTCAAACTTCAGCGACTTTGTCGCGGTGGTTAGAGGTCACGAAAACTGCTGCCGTTTTGCCACACTGTAGTGAGAGCACCAAAGAGCCCATCGCAGGGTGGCGCACTTTCGGATTAGCTGTGAGGCTGGAGTTAGAGCAGAATTGCGCGATATCGTACAAAAAAATAGAGCGATGGTGCTTCCAGGTTTCGATTTTTTGGCAGGAAAAGGGCCAAAAAACGATTTCATTTTGTGGGCACTGCAACACAGGTGGGTCGTTTATAATAGGATTTTAGAATAATGGTATACAGCAGTATACAAGCTGGGGTGTGGTATACAGTATACAAGCTGGGGTGTGGTATACACTGTCATATAATATCATATATTACGTATACGGTAACCCCTTATTCAGCAACACGCGATTTTCGAGAAAAAATGTATAAATTATTATTCCTAAAATCGTAAAATCTACCTGCTGGAGTGGAGACGACGTTATTACCGCGGGTTACTTTTCGCGTAACCAGAGGATACGTCAGTCGGTCAGAACATTTACGTTTACGACAGGATTGTCGTTATACTCGTAGTGTTGTGAAAATTTCATCGGACGGACTCGTACGTACTAAAAAACAATACTGGTTGTGTTGGCCAATGGGAATCGGAGTAGGAAGCAGCGTGCAAAACTTCAACGACGATGTTACCGTAAGAGAGATTCCAAAATATGTCCCGAAATATAAGCATACTTTACACATTAATATTCAATTAAAATGGTGCTTATATTTCGGGACAGAGTGGCATGATCATTTCAAGTGTCAACTCTTACATATTATATACGAGGTATATACTATCCAGGTATACACTTGGTGTATACAACCATTATAGATTCCCACAAGACAAAAAACAAAAAACATCTTCAACTGCAAGTGCAGGGCTGCAGTCCCAGTGCAGGGCTGCAGTCCCAGTGAGGGGACGAAACACTTGGAATTAGACTCGGTTTTAGGTATTCAAGTACAGCACTATTAATAATCAATAATAAGATAATAATAGATTCCTTTCGCCTGCCCAAAAGATGAAACATTTTCAACTCCAACTGATGTATGTGTGTTCTTCACATTAACTCCAACTGATAGGGAGCCCTCGTCCGGCAGTGGTATTTTACTTGTATTATACCTTCGTTGGGACACCTAATAAGAAACAGGCGAATAGGAAAGCCAGGCTGAGATTTAGAGGAAAATAAGAAATTCGGGAGACGTTATCTTGGAATGAGTGTGGAAAGAACCCTCTCTCGAAATAGGAAACCCAGCCTGGACCATATTTCCTGCTTCTTATTAGTTTTTTCATTATTATGTGTTGTTCGGTGTTTTTATAAGGCTTAGTTCGGGTAGGCGATTGGTTAACCTCTTACCAGTAGCCCAACGGCCTAAGACCTCAACATATGGCGACGACGGCAGGACATGAGTTGCTGGCCGTGAGTTCGAATCTCACCTCCACCATGAAGACACTTTTTAAGAAAAGTGAATTTCCTCATGTCAAGAACCTGAAAAATACTTTCTCTGGGTCCCCATAACATTGGAACCGCGAGGCCAATTGGCTTTGACACGACGACCCGTATATCCGGTATGTCCTGAATATATCCCGCCGGTCCAGGGGGGGAGAGTGTTATAAGGCTTAGTTCGGGTAGGCGATTGGTTAACCTTTTACCAGTAGCCCAACGGACTAAGACCTTAACATAAAATTGTAATGATGCTTGGTATAAGAGGACAGGGTATCCCTAGCCAGGTCAGCCTATGAACGGGTACTCGTTGGTACTCACGTGTGTTGTTTGCTTAGAGATAGAAGAAGAGCAGCTTAATTCCGTTATCCGTGATGAACGACTGAGAAGGCCGGTGAGATGGCTAAAAGCCATCGGGAACCATCCCCGGTTCCCACCTAAGATACCGCCTTCCAATTACTACCAATACGATTCTTATACCTGATACCAGGTATTTACCAAACGTTTCCACATCATGCCAGCAGTACCATAACACTAGCCCACCCTGATGAGCCGTATATGCAGAAATATGATAAATTCGTGGAAACCCCGATTCCACGACCTAAAACATGAGTCGAAGATTCGGCTCCTCAAAACCCACTCCCACACCTCTGAACGGCAAGGCTACGGATCGACGCCATATGATAAGGTCTTAGTCCGTTGGGCTATACTGGTAAAAGGTTAACCAATCGCCTACCCGAACTAAGCCTTATAACACTCTCCCCCCCTGGACCGGCGGGATACTCAGGACAGACCGGATATACGGGTCGTCGTGTCAAAGCCAATTGGCCTCGCGGTTCCAATGTTATGGGGACCCAGAGAGAGTATTTTTCAGGTTCTTGACATGAGGAAATTCACTTTTCTTTAAAAAGTGTTTTCATGGTGGAGGTGAGATTCGAACTCACGGCCAGCAACTCATGTCCTGCCGTCGTCGCCATTTGTTAAGGAATGCTTGGTAAGAGGACAGGGTATCCCTAGCCAGGTCAGCCTATGGAACGGGTACTCGTTGGTACTCACGTGTGTTGTTTGCGTAGAGATAGAAGAAGAGCAGGTTTATTCCGTTTTCGCTGATGAACAGACTGAAAGGCAGGCGGGATGGTAGACAAGCCATGGGAACCTCCTGGTTCCCACTAAGATACCGCCTTCCAAGTACTACAATACGATTCTTATACCTGATACCGAAGGTATTTACCAACGTATTCCACATCATGTCCAGCAGTACCATAACAATGGTCTATTATTATGATTTTCTGCATTAAAGATGATTAAGATGATTGCGTATGATTATGATTATCATCATTATTTATTATTGTAATAATAATTACACCAGCCGTATAATTGCACGTACGTGCTGTGGGCTGTTAGATCTGCACGTAATTTTGCACCATCTTTACCCTTGCTCCCACCCGGACCTGATCCCACCCGGATCTGATCCCATTTGGCACCCTGCTCCCACCCACAAGGTGCAGAAATATAATCAGCCCTCCGCAGGAGCCGCCGGAGGCCCACCTGGCACCTCGATCCCATTTGGTACCCATGTAGGCCATACATATCTACAACAACTCCTGCTATACATATAACCGTATTGAATGTACGTGCAGATTCGTTAGACTCGCACGTACGTGCAACTTCTCCGGAGCCGCATCTTTGCAAGCTGCGTGGGATACTTCGATACATGTATACGAGCCAAAGGCGGGTATACGCGCAGCCGGCCGCAACAAACACGATGTGCAGCGGCCGAAAAAAAAAAAGAAAAAAAAAACGCGTTTTTTTTTGCCGGTTTAAACCGGTTAACCGGAAACCGGATAAAACCGGAAAACCGGATAAAACCGGATAAAACCGGGTAAGTAAAAACCGGGATAAGACCGGACAATTTTTTCACTGTTTCTCTACTGAATGAAACCATCACCAGTACTATTAATAATGAGGAGATATTTGATGCTGAGAAGGGCGCAGCCCTTCGAAGCATCAATAGATGCTCTTCCTAATGGGTTGGGTACGTGCCCGTGGGGGTGTACCCCCCTGGTCGCGAACGGACACAAACGGACAAAAAACAGTTCTGAAAGCTGCCGCAGCGTGGCTTTATTTAAAGAATCCTTAATATTGAGGTTTGTCGCCTCGTCTGCCTCGCTGACTTCGTCTGCACTTCGCGCACTTCGTCTGCACTTCGCACTTCGTTCGCTTTGCTTTTTTTTGGCGCGCGACGCGTACACTGAACCGATTCAGACACGCTCGGCACTGATAGAGGCCCGCTATTTGGTGCCGACCGTCCTGTGCTATGTTGTGTCGAAAGCCGTGCCGAGATCGGAGAGCTAGGCGGTAGTGACTGCCCTAAACTGTTGCCAGTGACCAAATGTGTGTCACTGGGATTTCTCGGCAGTAGAGCAAACTAGCAGTAGTATATAACAACGAGCATCAGCCACCGGCAACTCTCAGCAAATTGTCCGGGAGACATGTCAAGCAAGGCAAAACATGCGCTGTCAAGGGTGTAGGGTGGATGTTCCACACAAAAACTAGTTGTTTGGTGACAGTCACGGCATCTCAAGGCTGTCAAGGGTTGAAAGTGAAGACCACATTTCTCGGCAGTAGAGCAACAACGGTGATGATCGGACGAGAAGAGGAAGACCATCATCGCACACAACTAAAAAAGCAACCAGCACACACACCACCAATCACCAGGCAAACCCACACGAGACGACCATCACACACCCACCGCCACCACCCCTGCCCCACGAGCCGCAGGAGCACCAGAAGTTGTTGTTGCTCGTAGTGGCTGGTGGTGGTTGGTGGTGGCTTCGTCCCGTGGTTTGGTGGTGGTTCCTGGTACGCACTCGTTCAGCAGCAGCAGCATGTTTTTTTTTTTTTATGATACATCCGTACACCAGACCAGCGCTTGCCATATATTCCAGAACACTGCTGCTGCTGCTGCTGCTGCTTTTTTTTTTATGTCGGGAGACATGTCAAGCAAGGCAAAACATGCGCTGTCAAGGGTGTAGGGTGGAGTGTTCCACACTAAAAACTAGTTGTTTGGTGACAGTCACGGCATGTCAAGGCTGTCAAGGGTTGAAAGTGAAGACCACATTTCTCGGCAGTAGAGCAACAACGGTGATGATCGGACGAGAAGAGGAAGACCATCATCGCACACAACTAAAAAAGCAACCAGCACACACACCACCAATCACCAGCAAACACCACAACGACGACCATCACCACCACCGCCGCCACCCCTGCCCCACGAGCCGCAGGAGCACCAGAGAGTTGTTGTTGCTCGTAGTGCTGGTGAGTGGTTTGAGTGGTGGCTTTCGTCCCGTGGTTTGTGGTGGTTCCTGGTACGGCACTCGTTCAGCAGCAGCAGCATTTTTTTTTTTTTTTGTCATCCATTTATTATCTGCTGCTGGCTGCTGCTGCAGAAAACAAAAAAGACCATAAAAAACGATTTCTGAAATGATACAGATTTTACGAAATACGAGCAAAAAGACAATACAAAAAAACGAATTCTGAAATGATTCAGATTTCTTAGTGTGCATTTTTCTCTGTACAAGGTTTTTGCGCTGACACGCATCGCTTAACAATACATGTTGGTGGGTGGTGTTGGTGATTGTGGGACTACCAGCCCAGGGACCAACCGACCTGATACCTGATACAGATTTTACAAAATACGAGCAAAAAGATAATACAACAAAAACGAATTATGAAATGATTCAGATTTATTTGTTTACATTTTTCTCTGTACTCGTACAAGGTTTTGGCGCTGACACGCATCGCTTAATTAACAATAAATGTTGGTGGGTGGTGTTGGTGATTGTGGGACTACCAGCCGCAGGGACCAACCGACCAACCCAGTAAATCTCTCACCCACCACGCACACCCATCAATTACCTGCCGGTCAGTAAAAAAAGGTTTATGTGCTGACCCAAATCGCTTAGAATAAAAAACGATCCCATCAATGACAATTTGCAGGAACACAGGCAAAAAGAGAAGAGCCGCCAAGTCACGAGCTAACCGGCACGTAGCGTTGTCAATTGTGCTGTCTGTCATTGTTATGATCCCACCAGCTGTATAAAGGAACATCTACGATGCACCGGTGGCACATGTTCGCATACACTCGTTTGTGTATATATGGTCATCACTTGATTAGTGAGCGTTCGTATTCAACCATGCTACTATAAACGCAGGAGTTTATAGCTCTGATAGTTAGTAGATCACTAATAGCTTGTCATGAATACTCGTAATGTCACCCACGTATCAACTACCAATAAACAGCGAGGATTTTGGTACCAATCGACGAGGATAGTTACTTATACACGATACCAAGATACAAGCCCTTACACTAGTAACTACACTACCAATGTAATATCTTTCACTTGTTTTGGACTCTTTAAAAAAAAGTTGATTTTAGTCTGAAAACAAAATATATTAAAAATTAGTGGGGATTTTTAGCTTGAAATTAGTGGGGATATTTTTACTTGGTTTTAGTGTAGTTAGAGCGCGCGCAGGAAAGCCCTCCGAATACGCTGATCTGCAAGGCATAGGAAAAAAATACAGGAAGCAAGTAATCGCGAAGAACGCCCTATTAATAGTAACCAGTAGGTATACGTATAGTACCTGGGTGCACCGGCAATGTCTTCTTCACAACAATGTTTTATACCTTGAAATCACGCCACCCCGTGCGCTGTGGTTGTGGCTCGGAATCCACATGTAAACAGCACGTTTTTCACCCAAACATGCTGTCGTGTTCAATGATTTGGAGGCGTTTCACGTTACCATCCGGTTTTAACCGGTTTTCCGAAAACCGGCTAAAACCGGCTCAAAAAAACCGGTTTTATCCGGTTTTTTGTTTTGATAATAACGCCTCGTTATCCGGTTTTCGTTTTTTTTTCGAGACACAAATGTTGACCATGGTCTAGGCTCTTTGCAACTACTCTATGGGCGAAATACTGAGCATTAGAACTGGAGCTATGCCGTTTTCCGTAAGGAGTACGAGCTGGGCCAGCCATAACATGGTTTACACGTCGGATTGGCTATGCCCCCATCATTTTTTCGAATTTGGACTTGATTTTTCGACACGGTGTAGTTCATGCACTCGTCAACAGGTTGACCGTCGGCCCTATGCATTATTATTTTTTTTCCAGGAGATATGACCGATCCAAAACCCCGAAAAAACACAAATGCGACCAAAACTAGTTAAAAAAACAAAAAAATAAATAGGGCCGAAGGTGAATGCCTTCAAACGTGCGATTCAAATCCGGGGTTAAAAACTCAGTGCAAAATATTCAAAATTGAGCGGGCATCGCAGAAATACCATTTTTTTTCGTAATGACTTGACTAATGTATGGAAATCGAGTTTTGGTAATATCTCTTGATGGGTGGCGAATTGGGCAACGAGACTTTCATTGCTCTTCTCTGTGTGTCTTCAGCACTGTCTCCACCAGTTTCATAGAGATCGAAAACGACGATTTTTATACGAATTTTGTGTCAAAAAGTCGGTGTTTTTGAGTTTTCGCAGATATCTCAGCGAGATCAAGTCGGGAAAATAAAAAGTATAGAAATTTTCATATACGATTTTTTTTTGCACCAGCAGTGGTGTGTCAGGGTTAGTGTCCCCAATTTTTGTAGCCTACTTTGCAGTAGTTCACGAGATCCGACTCAACAAAGCTTTATCCGCTTTACGGCTGGCCCAGCTCGTACTGATATGGTGTTATTATACCAGAAATAGTATTGCTGCTGTAAAAAAAACGAAATAAATATATTTTTCAACGATGGAAGACTCGTGTTTCATCATGCATGACCGAAGGGGCCCCTTAACCCCTCACCCCTCAAGAACCTGTACCACGTAGTTTTGTGACCACAGAACTGGTGTGTGTGTTCTTCACATTAAACCTTCCTTTCTACCCGTCGACATCCAGCACACCCAGTGTCCGTGCCGATTCTTCATCCTAAAAAGGTACCAGTTCTCAGTTCTGTGGTCCGTGCCGATTCTTCATCCTAAAAAGGTACCAGTTCTCAGTTCTGTGGTCACAAAACTACGACACAGAGATACTACGCTCAGTGCAGTACCTTTTTAGGATGAAGAATCGGCACGGACACTGGGTGCGCTGGATGTCGACGGGTGGAAAGGAAGGTTTCATGTGAAGAACACACACACCACGTTTTTGGGAACAAACCGCTTGGAATTAGTGTTGTATACCAGGTAAGTGTTTTTGCAGTTCTGAAAGTTAACCCCTTAAGAACTGATGCCACGAATTTGGGGACAAACTACTTGGAATTAGTGTGGGGCCTTTTTTTTCAGTTCTGAAGGGGTTAACATTGAACCTCCGCGACAATTTCCAACCATTAATATTCCCACCGATGCCAAGTTCCCAACTGAGCACCTCCTTTCGTTAAGGACGAACGCCGCCACGTTTTTTTTTTTTTTTTTTTCAATTGAACTATTATTAATAGTAACCATAAACTCGTTTGTGCTGGTCGGTGTGTTTTAGTTGCCCGGCTATTGCACGGTTACTCTTGCCCGGTGGCTACGACGCTTTTTTTAAATTTAGCTTTGAAGCTTGAAGAGTTTTTTTTGTGTTCTTCGCTCTTTTGCCCGGCCGGTGACAACGTACGAGTACGCGTAGCTGGTATACAGATTGTGTCCCCCTCATACGGGATGTACATCCTGCATGAGGACATATCTAACCCGTAAGTACGCGCGATAGAAGTATTACACTCAGCTACGTAGCAAAAATGAGTTTCGACGAAATCCTCGATCTCACAGCCGTTTTTTTTTTTTTTAAATTTTTTTATGTGTATGCATGTATATATTCTTCGTCACTTTTATTATCTTCGCCCTTCTTTTCTCTCTCCTTCCTTAGTTGTAACTCAGATCTGGGGTCACAGAGTCAAAGTAGGCTCCTCTCCCTCCTCCCCACACTACACGAAGGAACGGACGCCAGCTGCTGCGGTGTTCTCCCTTTTTCAGCTTGCGACACCTTCCCTCCCTTCCATGTATCTGCCGTTTCGAGATGCTGCTGCTAAGGTCGACTCTCGGGATATACGAAGTAGCAGGCAACCAGCCAGTGCCGTCAACTCTTCGCCGTCGGAAAAAGCAAACGAACGGCCAGGCACAGACAGCCTGGTGGCGAAACAACTCGCTTCATATTTATACAGGAGCGGTAGGACCACTGCTGTTAGCATTAAATACCTGGTGCCTCCTGGTACCTGGTGTGTTTCTTGTTGTGCTGTTGCGCGGGCGCAACATTTGGGTCAAAATAACCGTTTTGCACAATAGTCGCCGCGAGGCTGGTTGCGCGCAGCGCAACATTCGATTTTGGGCGCGCAACATTTTTCGTCGCAGGCGTAATTTTTTGTTGTGCACGTTTTTTCTCACCGGAGGCGAGTTTTTTTTTTTGGGGGGGGGGGGGGGGTTCTGAATCGCCGCGGCGATTTTTTCGTAACGTTGTGTAAAAAATAATTCGCCGTACGTGGGCGTTTTTTTCTAAGCACCTTTTGTCCCATTGGCCGTAGTTGAACAGCTTTTAGGCCCCTTTTCCTATTTGCCATGTAAACGTAGTCGAAAACAAAGATTAGGCACCTTTTTTTGCTATTCGCGGTAGGCTTTTATTCTGTTTTTAGGAACCTTTTTCTATTCGCCGTAGCCGAAAATAAATATAAAGGCTTTTTACTTGGTTTTCAGAAGTATATTCGCGCATATATCGCATTTTTTTCGCCTCCGGCGGCCCTCCGGCGGCCTCCGGCGACCCTCCGGCGACCCTCCGGCGACCTCCGGCGGCCCTCTGGGAGCCCTCCGGGGGGCTGTCGCGCAACAAGCACCGCAGGCGTGTCAGCGCAACACGCATTGCGCGCAACAGACGCCGAACCACTAATTAATGCCCTGGTACCCGGTAATATGGACATAGGCTTCGCTGCGCGCTGGGCGAGCCACGTGTCGCAAGTACGATATGTATAATACTTCATATCGGTATCGGGTACCGGTATCCAGGTGTACGTATGATACCATGGTCTACTACCAGGTATACAGCATACACTGCTGCAGTATATACGTACGTCAGCTCCACCTTTTTTTTTCTTTTTTCTTTTTTGCATTTTCACCCATTAAGGGCGGGGGGTTCTGGAAAAAGGGGCTTTGCATCGTATTCATATTATTAATAGAGGCATCATCAGTTGTTGATTATTTTTTGTTCCAGTTCGTGAAAACCTCGGTTATTATTTTTTATGCGATTTTCGTATATACGTACTGCTGTAAAAAATATACGAAGTATATCAACAAGCTACGATGTATTATATAAAAAAACAAGTACACAGATCGATCTATCGTATATACAAAGAAGCAAGAAAAAAAACTACCAGGTATGTATATTTTGGTACCTGATACAGTCAGTAGTCAGTACGTAGTTTTGTCATGCTTTTGTTTGGTTGCTTGATTGTTGATTTGCTTCAGTATGTTTACTTTTTATTATTTTTCCTTTTCGCTTTTTTTTTTTTTTCTCTTTTTCTCTCGCATGCACCTGGATTGCTAGCAGGGTAGGTCTTGCCTGTCGTATATGGCATTGCATTGTCTGCCCTGCTTACTGAACTGAGCGTAGTATCTTTGTGTCGTAGTTTTGTGACCACAGAACTGGTACCTTTTTAGGATGAAGAATCGGCACGGACACTGGGTGTGCTGGATGTCGACGGGTAGAAAGGAAGGTTTAATGTGAAGAACACACACACGTAGTACGTAGTAGTGCCAGGAATATATACCATATACAATATGTACGTACGAGTACAAGTACACCATCTCGCGTACAAAATGTGTTCACTTGAGCGTTTTGGGCCATTTCTCAGGTGCATCGGGTACACAGACAGGAAGCTAGCTAAAAGAGTCGGCGCACTTGCCAAGTGACGGCAGACCAAACCATCCAACAATGTGCTGAATGCTCAATCAGGACACCAGCCACCAGCCAGCCTTTATCGGAAGGTCAGCTTCCTAGGAGTTGCACACACCCACTCGGGATGTTGCCGGCTCGAAGAAGAACCATCAATGTGAGGGAACGAGGGGAGGGGGGGACGACCCCCTCGGTAGACGTCCCCAACCAAACTTTCGACACCGATGCCAGCTTGTAGAACCATTACTCGTGCGTACAATTTGACGAGAGCCGGCGAGGGAAGAAAGTGCTGAAATCTACTCGCGATAAAAATGCAAGGCACGTATATACCGTACATAGTGGGCAGGGAGGAGAAGAGAGCCTACTTTGTGACCCCGGACCTGAGTTACGACTAATACGGGGTGGGCTAATGATGCCATAGTAAATAGGACCTACGGTACACACAAAAAACAATACGTCCACGTATGTTTACTAACAATATTTGGTCCTATTTACTAGTGTTTACTATGGTCCTCCGTAACAAGAGGGAGAGAGAAAAGTAGGGCGAAGACCAGGGGCGAAGACAAATAAAAAGGGATGGAAAACGGGGGAAAAAAAAAAAACAAGAAAAAAAGCATGGCGCTGATTTCAGCCCTACGCCCCTCCCACACGTCACATAGCTAAGCGCGGGCCTGGGCGGTGTCGCGTCATTGTTTCCATGGTTTAGACTCTGCCGTGGAGTCGAGTCATTGTGGCATTCACCAAGGGTACGTGATATATGCGCGTGCCTTTGTACTTCCTATGACACCCCGCTCTTGAAAAGTTGATAACTCCTCGGCCACAAAAGTCCATTCGATCGAGTGGACCGCGCGATCTCCTCATGATAAATATCTATATATGAGCCTACCACATACGACGAGCCTACTACGTAGTTGGTCTGTGGCGTAGCCTCTCGAACGCACCGACTTATCCCGAAAAAAAAAAAAAAAAAACTTGCATTCTGAGAGAGGGCTGGACAGAGCCGAAAGCGGTCTCGTATCCGATACGATCCTACGACAGCAGGGGAGGCCATCACCAAAACGTTCAACACAGCAGCAGACCACAAAACAAAACACAAGAGCAGTCGTACGTGAGGACCCTGGTCACACTCGTACTTTCGACTGCTGCCATGGTACCGTACGCGAAGAATCGGCACGGACACACTACTGGGTGTGCTGTAAGTGTCGACGGGTAGAAAGGACGGTGTGATGTGAAGAACACACACACGTGCGTGTCGAAATTTTGTCACCACATAACTGGCATCTCTCTAGGATGAAGAATCGGCACGGACACGCACGGACACTGGGTGTGCCAGATGTCGACGGGTATATGTGTGTGTGTGTTCTTTACATGAAACCGTCATTTCTGTATACCCGTCGACATCAAGCACACCCAGCAGTGTCCGTGCCGATTCTTCATCCTATTAATAGAGAGTTACTAGTTATGTGGTCACAAAACTACGACACAGAGATAATATGCTGCAACGCAGTAGAGCAGAGCAGACAATGCAATGCCATACGATATAGAAAGGACGGTTTAGTGTGAAGAACACACACGGCGAGATCACCAGGTAGATACCGCCCTTCTCTTTTCAACCGTCACGCATACGAGATGTATCTGGTTGCCACCAGTGTGGTACAGTTTTGATCTGAAATTCGGCAACCATTCTGACAAATCGGCATCTGATTTTTGGTCTCGGCCTCTGGCGGCATGAAGCAACATTTATTTGGTCGTAAAACGAAGCAACGGCGGATGGGGGGGGGGGGTGTACTCATGTCGTGCACGGCCGTAGTCGTATGACCATAGACCCTCGCAGAAGAAGAAGACCCCCCGAGCTTACGTACGCATGACGCATGACCGGTACTACTCTGGACGGGGGATTCACCTTAGAGCGGGTAACTTTGGATTCTGGGCAATGTGGACATGCCATCAATATCATACAGTTGTAGTTCGTCTCCCCGAAACAACAACGAAATCAGTGCGTAAGGAGTAGCGACTAGACTAGAGACACATTGATTGAGTTGATGAACCAGAATTGCAGTTGCAGCTTCGGCCCTGAAATATGTTGCCTCCTATGGTGTTCAAGTTATAACGGCAAGTAAACCGATCATCTCAACTCAGCCCCGATCCCCCCCCCCCCCCTATTTTTCTGCCCAACCCATTTATTCTGTTCACCCTCCTCTTTTCTCTTCTCCCTCTTTACGTAGCCGTAACTCAGATCCGGGGGGTCACTAAGTAAAGGCTCGGTCTCCTCCCTCCCCACTACCGTACATAAGTATCATACGTGCCTTGCATTTTTATCGCGAGAAGATTTCAGCACTACTTCTCTTCCCAACAAAAACAGGCTAAAAAAATCGAAATATATATGACACCAAAGGATATGCGTTGGTACCAAGGGCATACAGTACAGGACACCTATTCATAAT
The DNA here is from genome assembly GCA_008828725.1 of Saccharina japonica. NCBI lineage: Eukaryota > Phaeophyceae > Laminariales > Laminariaceae > Saccharina > Saccharina japonica. The sequence goes on along the minus strand of MEHQ01000401.1, from coordinate 95,378 downwards.
AAGAAACAGGGAATCTGGTCCAGGCTGGTTTTCTTCTTTGAGAGAGGGTCCCTTCTACACTATTTTCAAGATAACGACTCCCGAATTTATTTTTGTACTCTTAAATCTCAGCCTGGAATCCTTATTAGCCTTTTTCTTATCAGGTGTCCTGTACTGCTGTATACCGTAAAAAGTACGTTGACTTCGCCCGGGGGTGCGATGGTTTTTTCAACGCTCTTTTTCTCGGCAACGGCAAGGATGCTACTAATAAGAGTCCAACACAATTTTTTCGGAAGGCCCTCTCTCTCTCGATCCGCATCTTTCCGAAAAACGCCTTATTCGGTATTATTGGCAAAACCTTAACCTCCCCGCTCTGGAAAAATCAAGCGCTAAAAAAAACAAACAAACGATCCCACCCACCCACCCCTGTACGAATCTAACGCTTTTTAACACGGTAGGCATTACTTACGGAAACGCTAAGCAGGGCCCGCTTTAACGAGGCAACACAAGAAAAAAATCGCAAATTGAAAAAAAAAACGTATTTTAACTGTGTGGGACGGTCCTCCCGCAGCAGGATACGTACAGCAGTAGTACTCTCTTTTTCAGGTTTGGTGTGGGGACACACACCAAGGCCTCCCTCATGACGTGAGGGGGTGACTGACTGACTGTCACGGACGGCCTCGACGACCTTCCCCGGGACGGGAGGGGCTTGGAGGGGTTCTTCTCGTCCGCCATCACGGCTGACAGGAAGAAACGTGCGGGGGGGGGGGGGGTTCAAAAACCCAGCCCGCTCTAAAAAAGAAAAAGAAAAAAGAAAAAGTTGCTTCTGAAAATGAGATACCAGCCGACGACGCCAAATGTGGGACCGTAGTCCCGCAGCAAATAATATGTTTATTCTTTCTTCGGGTTTGGTGTGGAGACAGACTGAGGTGGGTGGGTTGGTTGGCGTTACCACATTATCGGGGGGGGTCAGCAACACGAGGCAATCATCTCAGAGCGTCCCCGAGGAGCCGGGATCAGTAGCCTTTGCCAGAGCTCTTGTACCACAAATCGTACCAGATAAAGTACCAAATATATTACGGTTTTTGTGGTGGTCCGTCCGCACATTGGTTTCAGATTGTCCTAAACGCGCGGCGAAGCCGCGCACGGGTCGAGCCTTAAGCCTGGACTAGGGTTGGGGTTAGGGCTGGGTTGGGTCGACGGCTTGTCGTGATTTGATTTTAAAAAAACACCCAAAAACACGTAAAACCATCAAGAAACCATAATGTATTAGGTACTTTATCTGGTACGATTTGTGGGATAAGACCGGTAAAGGCGCCTCGCCAGGATGGCCTTGAAGGATTATAGTGATAATGAGGCGGTATACTATATACGGTACATAACTATTATAGAGGGCAACTACTGGAATCTCCATCAAAATCGCACGAAAACATTGAACCAACGACCGCCCTCTTTTCCTTCCTTGCCACTAGTTTTTAGATGCGCGTTGCGATCCTAGCGGGGCTGTCTTCTAAACGTCCCCTGATATTGCGGGAGTTACCCGTAAGGAAGCCTTACTCTCGCTAAATGTAAGAACCACGTACACAAAAGCACGGTCCATTTTGGACGTTTTCCGACATGATATATACATACCTGGTATATACCGGTATTTTGTTTGGGGGGCTCGAGGTCGGCAGGGGCGGCCGCGCGGCTTCGCCGCGTGTTTCGGTGGCGTTTTTACAACAACAAAAAGGGCCGGCCGAACTGTCAGCCTCGACTAATCAGACAGTGACTTTACACGAGTGTATTTGCAAGGTGGCGTCGCAATTAGGGTCTCTCGTCCTATATACGACAACAACCGTGTAAATACCAGGTTCTTCGGCTTACGCCGCCCGTTCGTGAAGCGATCCCAAGACTCAATGACAAACGATGGTGTGGTTATTACTATATATATAAATATATATATATATATATTCCCATCCCATTTATTATCTTCGCACTCCTGTCTTTCTCCATCCCTAGTCGTAACTCAGATCCGGGGTCACAAAGTAGGCTCCTCCCCCTTCTCCCCCACTACGGTTCTTGCCTTGATTTTTATCGCGCAGAGGGTTCAGCCTTCCCAACGCTCGTCAATTTTCATCGAATTTTGCTGACTCACACTCTCGCGCTTTCCGCTAGTCAAGATATGGTTTAGCGAGAAAACGTCCCTACGAGCATGCACTCGGGGGGGCTCGAACTCACGATCTTGATTTTAACAGGCTTCGTGGTTACCTGCTACCCCCACGGGACGACCGGCTACTACTGCTGTATATGATGAACGAATTTTAATAATGTTTAGGCACTATTCACATCCAAACGGCCCGAGTCGACGAGAGAATACCAAAATTTAAGTCACGCACCGTACATGGGGGGGGGGGGGGGGCACCCGCTAGCCGACCCCGAACATGTGCAGGCGTGTCGGTCGAATTTTTGTTTTTGGTGAAAATGGACCCCTACGAGCAGCGGCGTAATAATGCCGCGTACGTACGTGTCGGTCTTGGCACGACACGAAAATCTTAAATCTATTAATAGTTAATAGAAACTCTAATACTCTAATGCTGTGACAGCCAGTAATAATAATAGGCCGCCTCAAGTACGAAAAGGGTCTCTCTAATATGTATGAAATGGGGAAAGTCACACCTGACGTAACTCAAATGACGTGACAGCAGTAATAATAGGCGGCTATAAATGGAGCCTCCTATTAATAATTATCACTGTAAATAATAAATACCTGGTATAGCATATACTGCTGTGGACTACGAGCATACGAGTACGTACGTATGCAGATCATGTCATCACTGCTGTTGTAAAACGATTCGATTCGTAGTGGAGAAAGAGCTGAAATGCAGATCATGATATATACATGGCACGCATATTATCTATACCCGTAATACGTACCGAGGAACGCAGGCGTTGTCTGTCGGATTTCTGTCTTTGGTCCAAGGTCCCAAGATGAAATAAAGCCCTATGATACAGCGGCGAAAACATGCCGCGTATCGTCAGTCTTGGGCACGATATATACGAAAAAAATAATGTGCATATATACGTACATATAATATGTATACCCGTATATTTCACACCCTGGACAATAGACAATAGTCTAATTATCTATTAATAGTTTCCTGTTACCGGTCGCCCCGGTAGACCAGTGGTCACCTTCAAAGACCACTGGCATTGGTAATTGGTACCCAAGTTCGAATCCCACCGTGGTGAGATTTTTACTTTATTTGAAAAAATCAAAAGGAACCAATTGCTGAGAGCGCCTTCGTGGCGTGGGTAGGCGGAATCCGACGCAAGTCGACGAGGGAAGAGAGTGCTGAAATCTTCTCGAGATAAAAATGTAAGGCAAGCACCGTAGTGGGGAGGGGGGAGAAGAGCCTACTTAGTGACCCCGGATCCGAGTTACGACTGAAGAGGGAGACAGAAAAGAAGGGCGAAGATAATAAATGGGATGGGCAAGAAAAAGAAAAGAAAAATTGACTGACAATTGTTGTCGCCAATTCCAGTTAATTGGAACGCATCGAGCTCTATGGTACAGACAATTTCTATTAATAACAGACATCCACCCAATTTATGCTAATATACACCCATCTACATTAAGGGGCCCCTTCGGTCATGATGAAACACGAGTCTTCCATCGTTGAAAAATATATTTTTTTCATTTTTTTTACAGCAGCAATACTATTTCTGGTATAATAACACCATATCAGTACTCCTTACGGAAAACGGCATAGCTCCAGTTCTAATGCTCAGGTTTTCGCCCATCGAGTATTTGCAAAGAGCCTAGACCATGGTCAACATTTGTGTATCGGGAGGCATATCGATCAGACGCCTTGGTCGTCACGAAAAGTGTCTCTAAAGAGGCACTAATCTCTTTGCAAATACTCGATGGGCGAAAACCTGAGCATTAGAACTGGAGCTATGCCGTTTTCCGTAAGGAGTACTGATACGGTGTTATTATACCAGAAATAGTATTGCTGCTGTAAACAAAACGAAAAAAATATATTTTTCAACGATGGAAGACTCGTGTTTCATCATGACCGAAGGGGCCCCTTAATGGTTGAAGTAATTGCTATTAACAGTTACGAACGAAATCCCATTGGTGAACCCATAGTCTATTGAAATATAATATCCCATTCTATTGTAACGCTAATGGACAATTGCAGAAGTGCCAATGGCGCTGGCAATTCCATTTAACTTATATTCTCCTAAATAAATTGTGCTGACAATTCTATTTAATTGACACCCCTCTAAATAATTTGTGCTGGCAATTCCAATCAATTGACATCCTCCTAAATAAATTGTGCTGGCAATTCCATTTAATTGACACCCCTGTAAATAAATTAACCTGGCAATTCCATTTAATTGACATCCTCCCAAATAAATTGTGCTGGCAATTCCATTTAATTGACATCCTTCTAAATTAATAGCGCGGGCAATTCCATTTAATAGGCATCTTTCTTAATTATTGTCCTGGCAATTTCATTTATTTGGCAGGCTTCGAAATAAATTGTCTAGACAATCAGGCATTTGCATTTATTAATAGTAGACAATATGATGTTATGATAATAAATAATATTATGTTACCGGTCAATTGATTCCGGACGCTGCAATTGGAATTTGACACATCAATGTATGTATGCATGAAGTCAAACGATTCGTGAGGCTGTCTAGCGATTGGAATTGCCGGAACGATTGATTCATGAAGCAGTCTATGAATTGGAATCGACCAGACAACATATTTCGGAGGATGCCCATTAGATTAAATATATCGGACAAAATGTTTGGCGGCCAATTGTCACTAGGAAAATGTTTTTACATTCCCTTTCTGCTTAAATCGACGAGCGTTGGGAAGGCTGAACCCTCTGCACGATAAAAATTAAGGCAAGAACCGTAGTGGGGGAGGAGGGAGAAGAGCCTGCCTTGTGACCCCGGATCTGAGATACGACTATGGAGGGAGAGGGACAGAAGTGCGAAGATAATAAATGGGATGGAAAAAAAAAAAAAAAAAAAAAAAACTGTGACAAGGGAAAAGCCAGACCTCGCGTAGTTTGGAGAGATAGATGTGGTCGAGAGCTTCCGACAATAAGGGTGGTATTGGGTGTGATGTTTGTGTCAGGTTTTCAAATGTATACCCGGCATACTCATTCGTACCTGCGCTCGTTTACCCGCTGCGAGTTCACGCCTGGAGTGAGACGTCAGGATCGCGAGGAAACGAACCTCTAACAATGCTGTGACAGCAGCCGTTGTTAATAGGCCGCTAAAAATAGGGGTGTATAAGAGACAGACCAATACCAAGTGCTCCACTCTCTCATCTAGGTCGGATTCCAGCTGACGACAAGCGATAGAAACCGGACGATATCAACCGGACGGGATGGGATGGTAGGGGATGGGATGGGACGGGACGGGACGGGAGAGGACGGAACGGGGCGGAACGGAACGGGGAAAACGCAGGATAAGTGGAGATAGCGAGAGAGCGAATTGGATATGTGATACCGGGATCGGAGACACGAAAGTGAGAGAGCCGAAGAAGGGAGGGGAAAACGCAGGAAAAGGGGAGACAGCTTGGAGAAGAATGGTAAAATTCAGCAACAAAATGAAAGATGACTGCGATTTTTACGTACGGGCATGATGTGTTTGTTGTGACCCGCGAGTGGACGTCACGAGATGGAAATAAACATACACCAGGTATATACAGCAGTGGGGCCTATCTAAGGCGACATGAATAAGGCGACCACTCGAGATAAAGGCCCCACTACGTACGGTATATAAATAAACGCTCGTTTGCATGTCGGTGACCGGAGAAATGAAGATCTGTCGGTCACCGAGCTAGTGAATACCAGGGTACAATAGAGAGTACGAGACCGGTGGAATGAACGACGTAAATACCAAACTGCTGCATCACGTGCAGCCAGTACCAGGTATTATATACGCTCATATATTTGTATATACCACACCGAAAACGAGATGAATGCTAGCCGGAGAGGAAATGCAAGATTGTCCGTGTACGATCCCTGTGAGCCTGTGAGCGATCGGTGAAATTGGCTGAGAGAGCGGAGAGCGGCATATTCCTGCTGACATGCCGGCCAATAGACTACCCTGGTACGAAATTATAGAATATTTTTAGACAGACGATCTGGTTGTCGTATGCATCATTCCTGGTACTGGTAAGTACGACTATTCCACAGCAGTATTCGTGTATTTGTAGTCTAGACGGTACAGTACCAAACAGGGGTGGTAGGTACTCGTACGAGGGAACCATCGGCAATGAACTCCGTATGCCATGATACCTGTGTTGCTTTGCCTACAAAACCGACAACGAGGTTCCAGCCAATAACGTCATTAATTATGATTGAAACCGGGATTTGTCAAACCCATCCCCTCACAATCCCTTTGGGTCATGTAGCACTCTGCGCTCGTTCACTGGTGCCGTGCTCCCCACTGAAGCCTCCAAATGGCACACCACGCCCGGAGGAGTTCGACCAGGTCACGATATAGTCTGATAAAGTATGTAGTTGGTTTATTTAGCCTTTTGACGCGCTACTATAGAATTGGAGAAATTCGATGCACTGCGGCCAACGCAGTTTTGTCCTTGCACAGCAGTAGCCGCTACGTAAGCTCCAGCAATCGCGCCGCCAGCTTAGTTGGGCAATTTTCACGGGCACTGCTGTCGCAGTGGTAAACTTTAACGAAATCGCCTATGATTGAGCGTGTGCCCGTGTATACAGACAGGGAAGGTAGTCCACGGTGGTGCACTCAGGGATTTATATCACCGACGCCGCAATCGGCTTGAGACGTACCTGCAAAAACAAAGGAATGTGGACTAAAAAAACACTTCGATTTACGTCGAGTTGTAGAGCTGGAACAAGAAAAGTTACGATTTGTTGAGATTTTTTCGAATATTCGTACGTACGAGTACTGCCTGTTCACCAGATGAAGCTCCAAAAAACAACTTGGCCACAAACAGTGTGAAAAACAAAAAAAAAACCAATGACCTGGAACCACTTTTTTAAACTTCAGCAACTCTGTCGCGATGCTTAGAGGTCACGAAAACTGCTGCCGCTTCGCCGCACTGCTGTAGTGAGATCACCAAAGAGTTCATCGCAGGGTGCTCAACTTTCGGATTTTAGCTGTGAGGCTGGAGTTATAGCAGAATTGCGGAATATCGTACAGCAAAAATAGAGCGGTGGTGCTTCCAGGTTTCGATCTGTGGCAGGAAAAGGGCCGAAAAACGATTTCGTTTCGTGGGCAAAAAAGCAACAAAGGTGTTTCTCCTCCTTTTTTGCGGGTATTTCTTCGTAAGAAAAAAAAATGGAAAAAACGCCTCCGAAGACACTGGAAACCTCTGGATTTCTTTTTCTTGGTGGCTCCACAATTCTCGCTATTTATCTCTAGACTGCGTATTAAATATGTAGCCAGACTAGCGCGTGCAGGCGACACACAGCAGACAGCAGGCGTAAATCTGCCCGCTCAGGCGAAGTTCTCGGACGTGCCCGCTTAAAATGATGCTGTTTCTAGTGGGGCAGGGTTTTGTCACGGAGCTGTAAGGCATTCGTTCCCGACGGTGACCTTATTTTTGGCTTCCGCTAACGGCGGCCACCACCCCCGACCCGGAACCCTAAGCCTAGCCCTAACGAGAGGCATGCCTGGTTGGTGTGCCACCTGGTCGTTGTGCTTGGAAAGGCTCTGTTTTCGGTGCGGGCACGTCTAAGTAAGTTCGCCTGAGCGGGCAGATCTAGATCTACGCGAGCTCCACAACAGAGGCTATTTCTTGTTCGATAGGGATTTCGACGAAAAATTAATAATCAGAATCAGGAATGCATCGAAATAATAACTCCCCCCTTCCACCTTGAGAAAGAAACGGGTGGTGGGGGGTGGGTGAAACTACGGGAAAAGGCGTCTGCCAGTCTTTTGGCATGGTCGTATACATAGAGCGCCTCTATGTATCCGATGTTGTTCCCTTTGCGCCCCGCCGCTCTGTGCCTCAATCAATGTTTGCTTGTCTCTACATTAATAACAACCAGATCCTGGAACCACAACCCCCAACTATTTATTACACTCTCCGGCCGCCACAAACTGCAGATTGCTCTCTCGTTCCTTCGGTACGTACTGTATGATATCACACAACCAATCTTTCTCTTTCTTGTTCGATAGGGATTTCGACGATTAGTCCTGGAACGGGGATGATTAACGATGCATCCCCTGGAATTTAAAACCCTCGAGGTATTTCGGTACGTAATGGCGAGCGGTAACGCGGTAATGATTTTCAGCTAAAATGGGTGAATACCTGTACGTCACAGATCTGAATTGCGGTAACTATACATCACTGGTACAGTAGTATGTATGACACGATACCTGGTACTTGGTACGTACTACAGGTACTCGTACGTAGTTTTTTTTTTTTTTTCGTTAATGTACTATTGCGGAGGACCATAGTAAATAGGACCTACGGGATACACAAAAACCTATAGATTTTCCCATTTTTACTCAACATATTTGGTCCTACTTACTATGGTCCTCCGTAATACCAACTATTATCACCTGGTACTGCCTGGTACGTTTTTGTACATAAAAGGTACAGCTGTCGGTAAACTGTAAACTGCATACTCTAGGTAGAACATATGATATGAATATGTATGTACATCAGTGAACTATAAGGTTATCGATACAGCCAGTTAGCATTCAGCATCCCGAACGCACATCAGCGGTGATCATGTGGTCATCCTGTGGCCATTGCCAACTGCCACGCATATCATATATACGAGTACGCATGGACACATGATACACACTGCACACTGCACACTGCCGATAGACAGTGTAGAACTGGGAAACAAGGCCAATCCATCTGTACGTCGTACACATACATATATCATCAGTACGTACAGGACACAAGAAATAAGAAATTTGGTCCAGGCTGGATTTCTTATTTGAGAAAGGGTGCATTCTGCACTCTTTCACTAATTTCAAGATATAACGACTCCCGAATTTCTTATTTTACTCTCAATCTCAGCCTGGGTTTCTGATTAGCCCGTTTCTTTTTAGGTGTCCTGTCCTGCAGTACGCATAACGTAGAGTCAGATTGTTTGCCCGTACCTCTGCTGTCTATCGTAGTACCGGATCTGTAAGTACCAGGTACACTACGTTTTGCTGCGATCTCTCACCTCCACGTGGAAGTTGACCTGGGAGAGGGCGCGTCTTGCGAGCTGGAGGGTTATCTGGCTATCATCGACCACCAAAATCGACATTCGTTTCTTGCTGGCTGGGGCATCGACAAGAGCAAGATGTTGCTGCTGCTGCTGCTGCTGCTGCTGCTGCTGCTGCTGCTCCTGCTGCTGTGGTTGTGGTAGTTGTTGTTGGTGTTGCTGCTCCTGCTGTTGTTGTTGTTGGTGTTGTTGTTGTTGCTGTTGTATTTGTTGTTGTGGTTGTTGCTGTTGTTGCCTTTGCTGCTGCTGCTGCTGCTGCTGCTGCTGCTGCTGCTGTTTTTGATGCTGTCGCTGTTGTTGTTGTTGCTGCTGCTGCTGCTGCGGCGGCGGCGGTGGCGGCGGCGACCGCCGCTCTCGTCGAGGCGCCGCCGGAGGATCCGGGCACGAAGAACCTTCTTCCAACGTAAAATCCGATGACTTGATTACTACGTCGCTCAGCCTCATGCCTCGAACACTGCCGACGCTGCTGTTGCTGATGCTCTCCACGCCATCTTCGCTGGGACTACCAGACACGGGCGCGGTGTGCTCTCCCGCTTGAGCTGCTGCTGCTGCTGCTACTGCTCGCGGCTGTGGTGGTAGCAATCCAAGGACCGTCGCCAATTCCTGCTCCAGTTCGCTGTACAGCTGTCTGTCAGACAGCTTTTCCACCACGCTGGAATTAGTCGACCCGCGTTGTTCTGCGAACTGGAAGGCAACGTCGCCGCCGCCGCCCCCATCGCCTACGGGTACTGCTGCTGTCGAGCGTTTTTTTATCTCCTCGTACTTCTCCAGCAAGCTCTACGAAGTAGCAGCAGCAGGAGCAGCAGAAGCAACGGCCAGTTGCGGCCAGACGTTGACACGGGGCACACACGCACAGCAGAGGAGAAGGTTGATCACTCCTCCTCTGTATACACCGCATAAAAAAACGTCATTGCATTAATTATTGGGCGGCGCACCACCAGCTCAGACGTACGAGTACTGCTGTAGGTACGATATTCGTAATCTCCCCGGTGATCATCAGTATTTTTGGAACCGGGCGCTCAAAAATCATCCCGCTGACGCAGGAGCAGCCTATTTCTTCTCGCTTTCGTTTACGGCTAGAGACTCTCCTCGAAATTCGCAGGCGCGTGCCGTCTCACCCTCATGATGGCGATGTTGGCTTCCTCTTCGCGGCCCCGGAGGGCTTTCGCTGAGTTTCCCATGCCAGCTGGAACCAAAGCCGCACTTCTTCTGCTCTCCTCTGCCTGCTCTGCTGCTGCTGCTGCTGCTGCTGCCGCCGCACTCGATAAAGTGGGGGCAGGGTGTAGGTGTATAACATTTACAAGTAGGTAAACTTGTTCCCCAAACGTTTTGCCGTTGTGGCCCGCTTGTTTGGTCAATCAGAATGCTCCGTTTGTTCCGTTTCGTCTCCGTTAACTGATTATTCACCGTATTAATTATGAATATGCATCTATTTAAACGTAGATCACGTAGATATTTCTCATATTTCCAGATACGAGTACGAGTACTCGTAGCGACGTAGATCTTCACGTTAGACCCCAACCAACCGAAGATGTCGGGAGACAGCTCGTTCAGTCCTAATCCTTGACAAACAGCGACGTTGCCTTGATATTCTGCCATGACTGACACCAAACTACAGTAGTAAAAGTACGAAGTAAGTATTATACGAAGTTTTAGTCTCCCAAGACTCGGCCCGACACCCTTGACCCTTGACCCACGTTTTGCCTTGCTTGACATGTCTGTGTCTGTCTGTGGACATCGTTTTGCCTTGCTTGACATATCTGCGGACATATTTTTTCCACCAACCAGTCGAGTCTACTATTAATATAGTCGTAGAGTCTACATACAGGTGTCTTCGTATGACTGACCCGTGTGCTCGTGTGCTCAAGGCTCCAATGCTCATCAAAAGCTCCAGGCGACCGGTGCACGGCGGTGCACGGCGGTGCACGGGCAAACATTTCAGCTCAGACCTTGCGTTGATCTGATTGGCTCACTTTTTCCGTATGTATACGGATATTATACCTAGTACCTTGCTACAGTAGTAACCATCTGAGAACGGTACTTTTTTTTGTGGGTTCTGCCGATGGCTGTATGTACTGAAAGAACCAAGGCGACAATTCACACGCCGGTTGTGTCCAACAATGCCCTGAGTGAAAATGAAAATTCGCGTTCGCGTCGATCTTTATATTTTTCAGTTTTGCTTTATAGCCTTGAAAGGCCATTTTCGGTAAGGATTGCAAATGGCCAATTTTCAATATATTTAATTTCGGCTGGCTCAGGAAACCATATTCTAGACCCGATATTGAAAAAAAATTGTGTTCCCGGAGGATTGTAGCTATACGATCATCATACAAGTTGTATTGTAGTAAAATATCCATTTTTGATGGCGCTGAAAAATTTTCCGTTTTGGGGTTAATTCCTTACTGTCAGTAAGGAAAAAAACCGAAAACGGAAAAATTTTCAGCGCCATCAAAAATGGATATTTTACTACAATACAACTTGTATGATGATCGTATAGCTTGTCACCACAATCCTCCGGGAACACATTTTCAATATCGGGTCTAGAATGTGGTTTCCTGAGCCAGCCGAAAATAAATATATTGAAAATTGACCATTTGAAATCCTTACCAAAAATAGCCTTTCAAGGCTATAACTACAGTTTAGTTACTGTAAAGCAAAAAAACTGAAAAATATAAAGATCGACGCGAACGCGAATTTTCATTTTCACTCAGGGCATTGTTGGACACAACCGGCGTGTGAATTGTCGCCTTGGTTCTTTCAGTACAGCCATCGGCAGGACCCACAAAAAAAAAGTACCGTTCTCAGATGGTTACTACTGTAGTACGGGTGCAAAAAACTAGAAAGATAACTCGCTCGTTCGTATCTCGTCGTGTACGAGAAGTGCTTCGAGAGAAATACTACTGTAAATGTAGAGAACGGAGTACTCGTACGTACTCTTACTACGGGCGCGGCACCCAAAAAAATGATTACGAGTACGAGTACGTACGTAGTAAATAAATGTCGAAGTTGAGTGTCGAATCGACGGATCGGGAGAAGTCACATACATACATACATACATACATACATACATACATACATACATACATGATGAATGACTGACGACGCAACTGGCGACGAACTGAGATACTGAGACGATGCAACTGAGACGACATACGTACTCGTTTTTTTTTAATTATCTTGTTTTATGAAAGAGTACAAGGGACTTCGCCGGCGGCCTGGACGGCCTCCGGTCGCAGCCTTGCGTGTGATGCCGAAAATGTTAGCAGCATTGGCGAAGGATGGGGGTCAGACTTGGTAATAATGCCAAGAGCTGAGCGCGCTTTACACACTTTATCGGTCCCTGCTTCACGAAACATTTGGTTGTATGAATGCCTCTTCGCGTGGAGCGGTAAAACGAGAGGGGGGGGGGTTGTACATACCCCCGCCGCCGGCCCCTGCGCCCCGCTCCACACATGCCTCCTCCCAAAAAAACAAACGCGACTGACACGCCTCCCAGGCTACACTCGCCCACAATCAGTCTACGTACACTCCCATAAAGAAGACGCGTTTCATATTCCTACATAGACCGCTCTCGGACTCGCGAGCGGGGGCGGGTCGGCAGGACTAACAAGGGCGGAAAAGTAAGTACTTCAAAGCTCCCCCGAGACCAAACATTCAGAAAGCGTGTCCTGTGCCACAAATGAGTGGCCCGATTACCCAGACCAGCCCCGACACTGAGCGGGGGGGTTGTTGTTGTTGTCTTCACATTAAAAACCGTGCCGGTCTATATATCCAGTACCTCCATCTGTCCGTACTAATCCAACACTTGACACGGTCGATTCCCGTGGTCGCAGGCTAACTTGCCCAAAAAAAGGTATGCTGAAATAAAAGTGGAACCCGAAGGGTCCGCAAAGCGATCAAAGTCAGTCAAAAACAGATAGTCTGGAGCCCTCTGCTCCCCTCTACACGCTATGTGAAGGTAAAAATAAAACTGGAAACGTCAACATCACCAATCGGGGTATACGCCCCCTGATTCTATTTTGGTGCCCCTATAATGCCGGGGTGTTCGTGCCGGGTTCACGCCGGCCAGGTTAACAAATCGAGTCCTCCACCCCGATTATAAACGCAGACATGATACGGGGGAAGGGAACTATGGTCCCGTGCTACTGATGTACCCCCGGCTTGCGAGCAGTGTAACTGCAAAAGGTCAAAAAAAAAAAAAAAAAGACAAAGACAAAAGACAAAGACAAAGAGACAAGTCAAAAGTACAAGCAAACACTCAAACAAACAAGACCACAGAGATAGCACAGACACGTCATCCCGAGGGGGTGGTGCAATGGTGCGGCGGTGGGGGGAGGGGGAAGAAAAAACAAAAACAAACAAACAAATATTCCAGGAGAGTCAATCCGGCACATATCGCGCCACTCGGTCCGCCATTTCTCGCTTGTTTTCTCCCCTCGCCGATTCGTCCTTCTTCCGCACCCCTCCCGTCCCGTTGGTTCTTGTCGTCTCTTTATTATTGCTGCGCTCTTTGTCTTACTTGGTCGCTCGTTTTCGGCTAGCCTCCTCTTCGTCCTTGTGCCAGGAGGTCATAAACCTCTCAGCTCCCTGCAGCACTCCCTTATACCACTGCCTTCCTCCCTTCACGTTCGCTGCTTCCGTGCAAACTGAATTCGGGACTCCGAAGACACATCTCTCGTCGTCCGTAGAGCCGTGCGTAGCCCCGAACGCCTTGAAATCGTCCTTCAGGCACGTCTGCCAGTTCCGCTCCGGGCACCCCGCGCCCGGGTCCTTCCCCCCCACCAGCTCCCCGAACATCAGTCGTTTCGGGAGTCGCCCGTCTGGCTGCCTTGCCACGGCCCCCGCGAACAGCAGGCGCCGCTGCCGGACAGTGGCTTCCACGCTCTGGCACCCGACCCTCTTCAGGGCCTGGGCGTATGACAGCTGCCGGTAGGTGCCTTGCTTGCGCTGGTACCCAATAACTCGCAGCAGCAGCCGGTGGTGCCTCGTTCGCAGCAGTCGGTAGTGGTCGCGACGTGGGGCCCATGTCATGCAACCGTACAGCAGTGCCTCCATCGCCTCTGCTTGAAGCAGGCGGGCCTTGAGTCGAAACGGTGCTCCCGGCCTATCGAAGAGCTCCGGGCCATACCTCCTGACGCACGCCTACGGTAGGCAAGACGAAATACACAAGGACGATCCCCAAACCCGCCCCAGAAAGAAAAAATAGAAAGCGCTACGACAAGGGGATACCGAGAAGAAAAACAGCCCGACCCGAAAGCTCGGAAAACGTCATAAGAAAAAATACAAGACTTGTAGACACCAAGAACCTCGTACACCTCCCGTTGAAATCGTGTATTACGCCGGAGAAAGAACAAGCTTGATCGGTCCCGGGTCATCCAAAAATCAAACGAACTACACCCCGTCCGTCGTTGTAGTCGCGCTGATTTTTCTCAAGCCATCACAGACCGTCGTTGCCCTTGTACCAGAAGTGGGGCCCGTTGCGAAGAACGTTGGTGCTGTATCGACGAAGCCGATCGGCGTGCGGTACACAGCCATGGCCGGGAGCCAGGAAACGCTCGCCGCTTCTCCGAGAAAGCTCCCGTTGTGCCGCGCTTATTCGTGTCGGGCGGTACAGGTGGTTCGTTTCGCGGTGCTGGTTCGGGGTGTCGGCCCGGTCGTGCAACATTTCGCGGCGAGAGGGCTGAAGGTCCGTTTCCCGTTCCCAGAACGGGCGAGATAGTCCCGTTCAGTGCGTCTCGTACATCACCGCGATAACGACACCTCGACCCCGAACCGACTGGTGTCCAGTAGTTTTCTCCATTTCGAGTCGTTGAAGAGGAGTGGAGACGTCGTCTTGGGTGACGTGGTACGGGGGGATTACTTGGAGAAGTTGTTGAGCACGTATTGCGTCAACCCCGCTGGCAAATACCTCGGCATGTCGCCACGGTTGTGGGGGTTGGAGCAGGGCTTGCAGCGTTGTACCGACACGCGCCTGCGAGCATCAGCTCCGGGCATGTCGGAAGGCACATCCAAATATAGGAGCTTGACACCGAGAGGGGATCTGTCCGGGGTGTCCGCGGAAGAGCAGGGGCCAACTGCGAAGACCTTGTAGGGGCCCGTCCAGTTGAGCGATAGTTTGTCCTTGAGGACCTTGGTGTCCGCGTCAGTCTTCGCGCCCTGACGAATGGTGGCCGCCGTATTGTACACCTACGCCCAACCGCCAATGATGGATTTGGGGACCGGATGCAGTGCGTCGAAGAAGGCGGAGTTGCGCCGGTTCACGCGAGTAACTGTGACGGCGTGGTGTTCACGAACGATATCATGAGCGCGCTGCTGGCGATCCGTCGCCAAGTCGTAGTAGGCGAGGTGGTCGCGGGCCAAACTCTGGTGGCCGGCGACTCCAGCGCGCTCGAAAATAGTGCGAGGAAGGCGTGGAAGCCGACCCGTGGACCTCGTTGGGAGCCAAGCCCGTCGCGGCGCTGACCGAATTGTTGTACGCGAACTCGACGTGAGAGAGCTGATCATCCCAATTGTTCTGGAGCTCGTTGACGACCATCGCCAGCATCTGGGCCATCGTGTGGTTAACACGTTCCACTCCATCGTTGCGGTTTGGGCTGTAGGAACTGGTGGTGTTTTTCCGAACCCCGAGAAGCTGATAGACAACTTGCGACGGCTTTGAGCAAAACTGGAAACAGGAGGCCGTTGTCCCAAAGCATGCTGCAGGGGCATCTCCAGAGAGGAACATACCGGTTGATGAGGATTTTAGCCGTGCCCTCAGCGGCGAACTCGGCTGCGGTGACTGCGAACATGTTGGCGCGGCAACTGAAACGACCAGTGAAGACCAAGATGTAGGTGTTGCCTCTGGGTGTGACCGGAAGGTGCACATGCTCATGCTGATCCACCAGTAGAGACTTTCGAGGATGTGCAGGGTGCGCGCGGTCCCCAGGTGGCTGGCAGCTGTGGAATGGCAAGCCTGCATGACCCAGGGGTACAAGAACAGCGGCACGTATATGCGAAAAGGCTCGTCGTTCAATAAACAAGCCGTGCGGCCCACAGGGCAAGGTAATTCAGGCGCTAAGGGTGGGGACGGCCGTCGAACGAACAGGATGATGCCGTCGTCGGTGGTGTGTAGTTGTCCTTTGCCAGCCAGATCCTGAACCCCCGAGAAGGAAGGGCGCTGGTGTGAGGGAAAACACGACAACATGTCGGCTGGCAAGGCCTCTGGCCGGCCAAGAATTATGTAGCGCATGGCGGCATTGCACGCGGGCTCGGCTTGTTGCTCCCGCGCCCAGTCGGCGTGTGAGTAGCGCGCTGCGGAATCACCGAGCTGTAGTTCGGCAGCTGCGCCAAGGGCATCCAAGTCGATCGCTGTGACGGTGACGGACGATACGCCAGTCGTCCTCGGAAGTCTTAAAAAAGGATTCCCCACAGGCTCGGCGCGGTCGCGATCGGACGGGATGGGTACCGTCGGGATAGGCGAGGCGGCAGGAGCAGGGACCTTAAAGAGGGTCGGAGGCGGTCGCGGCCGAGAGGCTCGCGGCGGGGTGATAGCACGCCGGGCGGATGGTCGAGGGGCCCCACCGGGCCCGAAGTCATATCCAACAGCAGGCGGCGCAGTGACAGTGGCAGCGGCCGTTCGTCGGCGCGTCCGGGTGGAGATGCGGCCCGAGGGCGGCAAAACAGTCAGAGGCGCCGGGTTGCCAGCCGGCGAAGGGGCGGACGCGGCCGGACCTGTGATCGCGACGGAATTTTCTCGTTGTGAAGTGCTCGTCGGGAGAGGAGCAAACTGGGCGATAGTCGTCGTAGCAGCGGGGGGCTCTGCAAGGCCCTTGCCGCCCTTTGAGGGTACGGCAAAAACCGAAGCGAAAGCGGTGTTGGCGGTATGTGTAATTCCGCCACGGCCAGGACGGTGGCGACGGAATCAGATACACGAGCGATGAATCTCTCCGAAGGAACAGAAACGTCGTCAATCCTCATACCTAGCCTGTGTGCGCGATAACCGGAAAAATCCGAGGAGGGTAAAGGTAGCCCACCCAAACCGGCACTATCGAGTCCGGTCACCAGCCCACCCAAGCTGACACCGGGGGTTGGTGGAGAACGGGTGACGAGCCCGAAAGCTCGGATAAGGAAGATATCGCTGTCATCGGCGGGCGCAAGGCTGCTAGATCCACTGCGGTCGTGTTCCGTGGCGGGCTCTGGCAAAAAGGGGCAGCTTTTCCGTTTCGGCACTCGAGCATGTAGTCGAACACGGTGAGGAACCCGGGCCACCGCTGGACACGCGCGTTGTGGTCCCCTACTTTGTCGATGCTCTCGAAAGCCTTGTGATCCGAAAATATGCGAAAAATCGTGCCTCAAAGGTAGCCATTAAGTCGTTTGATGGCCCAGACAACGCTGCCAGCTTCCAAGTCCAGAGGACCCAGTGTCTCTCGGAATCAAGGGTAGCGCGGCTGATAGACGAAATGGGCCGCACTAAGCCGAAAGCAAGAAGCCAATGGCAGATCGTGTAACACGGTTTCTGTGCGGTTCGACTAAATAGAACCTGTGCTACACTATCTTATTGCTGCCCCGGATTCTAGCATTGTTTCGCTTTGTTCGGTGCTGTTGCCTTCTTTCCTGGGGAGGGCGCGGCATCGGCAGTACTGACACTTGACACCCGCTCGCTGTCGGCGGGAGTTGGAAGGAGGTGGCAGATTGTGTCGTAAGGTTCCCGGCTCAACTACTATTAATAGCAGAGACGGAAAACGCGCAAGTTAGCGAGGGCCGCTTGTGTTTGTGCCACCTATGGATTCCCGTCGCTTTCGATCTATGGGCGTCAGTCGTTAGGGGTCGTATGGGGGGGCGGGAGGGGGGCGTATAGTAGGTCCTTAGCTTCTGAAGTAGGGAGGGATAGACGTACAAGGATGCCTTTGGCGTGTAGAAACCCTCAATTGACACCGGCGGGAACAGTGTTTGCAGAGTTCTGGTGCGTATCAGGTGTTATTCATAGCTCCACGTACAGGGCACCCGGGAAGCCGAGAATTGGTGCCGTAGGCCCCGCCCGCTCGCGGTGTGCGTCAGCTATCGATATCTGGCGCGGTATAAGAGCGTCAATTATTCGAGGTCGTTTGAGACGAATACACAGCGCGACGAGTCACCCACATCTGTCTCGTGGGGGGTGTGATTTCTCCCTCCGCATGGACAGCCCTAAAACGAAATTCCATGTTAGAACTGCCCACACGTACGTGTGCTTGTGGGCACAAAACTACTCGGCATGAATTAGTGTATAAGGATTGTTTTTGAGCAGCATTAATAGTGACACTGGGGAATTGACGTTGGGGGGACGCGCGCTACGTTAGAGGTAGAGGTATACCTTTTTTTTGCTGAAAACGTTTTCTGAATGGCGGGGCTCCTTGACCCCAAACCGTCGGAATTGCATTCCTTGTGCTGCAATATTTTTCGTTTTATACTCAGGTCGTGGGATTGCTCATCGAGTACGAGCGCTTCAATTGCTCTCCAAAATCTGTCTTTGGGTGAGGTGTGGATCGGCCTAATGTTCGTTGACGATGTTATGTTCATGATGTCTGCCTTGCGGTTTGTTTCGTTGTTGGCAGCGGACACCGTCTTGGTTATCGCCTGGCTGGCCCCTCTCTAGCCAACCAGCTGGGGAGAATGATACGACGATGCACCGTGGCCAGTTTCGATATACGAAGTGATACTATTGCTATGGGATCGTGGATATATATTTGCTGATCAAGAGGCCGAGGGTTTATTTCCCACCGCCATCTGCCATGACCAAGTCCCTTGCCCAGCTCCTTTTCGGCCGTAACCCGCGCAGCGCTCTTGACGTTTTAGGCATGGGAAGTCAGGACATTTTCGCGGAATATCGCAATCAACACATGAGGGAAGTCGAGAAGGCGCCGACCCGGGTTGGAAAATGTTGAAGGACGAGATGAAGGAGGGGGGCGGATGTGGGGTGGAGGTGTTTTTGCGGCGCACTTGGCGTGCTGAGAGGGGTTTTTCCTAAACGGGTAGACGTGGCCGGGTTTTTCCCTCTCAGGTTGGTTGGCATAGCGCGTAAAGGGGGTCTAGGAAAGTTCTCCATGGGGAAGAGCATTCCTCTCCTTACGTTGGTATTTGCGACGCATGTTAATCTTTGTGCGTACTGAGAGAGGTTTCTATCCTTAACTGGGAAGTGTGGCCGGGTTTTTCCCTCTCAGTCTTGGTTGGCATAGCGCGTGCAAGGGGTCCAAGCAAAAAGCGCGGCTCGTGTTGCGTGTGTTTAGCGACGCATGCGAAATCTGGTGCGTGCTGCGAAGGGTTTTTCCTTGACGGAAAAACTTGGCCGGGTTTTCCCTTCTCAGTCTTGGTTGGCATGGGGCGTGGCGGGAGTCATGAAAAACAGTGGACGCATACTACGGTAGAGGTGCGTCATCTATTTTCGGACGGAGATCTCTTGATTATAGTATAGGAGCCCTGTACTTCGCCCAAAAAATGATTTTAGAGGAAAATAAGAGTGCTACCCGATGAACAAATCCCGAGGCTTAACTATTCAATGAAAATATTGCAACACAAAAATAAATGTCCGACGATTCCGGGTTAAGAAGCCCGTTCATTCAGAAACCATTTCAGCCAAAAAGGGTTCCCTCTATCGTAGCACGCGTCAGTGATCCCCGCGTTACGTCAGTATTGCGACGCATGTGAAATCCTGTGCGTACTTCGGAAGGCTTTTTTGTTTTCACACGGAGGAATGTGGCCGGGTTTTCCTTCCGCAGTCTTGGTTGACGTAGACAAACTTAGGTCCACCGCCTAGGGGATCGCGTGGCTGTCCTGTCCCTGACCACCCAGCTGGGGAGGATATTGTGGTGATTCTCTGGGCGTAACTGTGGATCCAAACGGGTTTCCGGTTGAGGCTTGGTAGGCATGACAACGGGTATAATGACGAGCGGTCCCCGGGGGTACAGGCCTCCGTGCATATAAACGCACGGTGGCTTGTGCACGCGAAGGATCACAACTCTCTTGCCCCAGCTTTCTCGTGCGCTGGAAGGACCAGCCATGGGGTCCGAGAGACCAGATGTACGACGGCCAGGCCACAATCGATGCTCACTGAGGTGGTAGTCTATGCGTATGAACTCAGTACAAGCTTTGGCATGCTGTAATGGTGGAGAGGTGTATTTGGGGAACAGCTGGACGGTGTTCACACCGGACGACAATCGATACATAAGTTTTTTTGTAGGAGCCTGTTACGAACCCACGGGGGAACAGCGTCTCCTCCACATTTTGAATGATGCGTGCCAAGCTTAACCCTGTAACATGGAGCTCAAGTAACCACCCTCACCTTTACCGTAGCTTGCGTCGGGAATACCTGTAGTGTGTCATGTGTAGTGCCACATTTAATCGAAACCCACTGGTCACCGCCCCCCCAACCAGAAGGAGTCCCAAAATAAACTCAGCCTGAGATTTTCCGAGGAAACACGAAAATCGGGAGCGGTTAAATACTGATTTTAGTGTGGAACGCACCCTTGCTCGAATAAAAAATACAGCCTGGGCCGGTAGCAGACCGCCCGGGCGAGCGCTTGCGGCTGAAGGCGCGGGTGCTGAAAGCTGAGGTGCACGGGACTCTACGGATGCGTCACGTGGAGCCCGAAACCAGCTAATTACGACAGAGCCTTCGGCAGGTCCACCACGGCATGGTCCTCCGGTGCCTCGGTTGGCAGAAATGGAAGCGCGAAGACCACACACCCTATGCTACGCCGACGCGCTTGTCAAAAAAGACTCCGAGAGCATTGAGGCGACCGTGCGCAGGCGAAGGATAATGTTCGTGGGTGTCGTGGCACGTATGGGAAAGGAGATATTTTCTGGAGATGGTCGGGAGTAAGGGCTACCCTTTGGACAGGAGAAGGATTGGATGTACCCAAATTTTAGGGCAGAAACTATTTGCAAATAGAGTTGGACAAAATTTTCAGTAGCCAGAGAGGTTCTGCTCCACTTTTCACACATGAAAAAAAAATACCATTGCAAAAGAAAACAAGAAAAATAAGAGAATTCTCGCACAAGAGAGGCAGCAGTGCAAAACACCAGGAAATATATTGTGTACCAGGTATCTATATATACTTTAATCGACTTGCGGTTACACAGCCGTTCACGGAAGTAAGCAGGGCGCTTGGCACCACACAGCACACGGCACAGCACAAGTATCGGCACCAAGATGACGCGCTTACTTCTACTGCTGCTAAGGGATGCCAATATCGGAATCGAGTTCGATACGATAATACCGAAAACAAAAAACAACCGATACCAGGGTAATTTCGGTTTTGTTATAGTCGATACGTCGTGAAAAAAAACGCTCAGTATATATCACCATAAAGAGTACGGGGATACCAGGGGATGAAGGGCAAAACGCCTTCGATACGGCATATCGAAAGTTCGATACGTACGACATTCCGATACAGCGGTGTACCGATTTTAAGACCATCCGGATAAGGCCATAGTAGAGACAAAACCAGGTAAATCGGTTTGTCACGAGGAAAACAATACTTGGAATTAGTATGGTCAGTAATAAAAAAGATAAGACCATATCATAGCAGAGATAAGACCACGCTTTTGGGCTTGTCTCGGGCTGACCTTATACTGGGTAATCCACTACTGTATATCGAAAAATTCGATACTATATCCAACACTATATAACTGCTGGCGTTCGATACGGCATATCGAAATTTCCATTTCGACGCGTACGACATTCCGACACATCGAAAGTTTCGATACTATACCTCAACACGAAATAGCTGCTGTACTTATCATACGCACGCTCAACCCCAGCGCTCTCACTCGGCCAGGCGGACCTTAAACCTTGCGAACACCGGTCGATGGTCGCTGTGACAAGAGCCGGGCACGCTTTCGTACGCTAGCGAGGACACTCCAAGGGGTCCCGGCGGAGAGAAGAGAATGCGATCTGTCCAGGCGGGCGGGCGCATCTTGCGCGAGGTGTCGAACTGTCTAGAACCCTGGAGGGCGGGGGGGACGAAGCAGCACACGCGAAAGAAGAGGAGCGCAGTATTAGGATTGGTGTTCGGGGGTTCGGATGGCGGCAAGTGTTGATACTTGTTGTTGGTGATGTTTCTCGCGTTATTTCGTCGGCATAGGTACACATACCCTATGAAAATACTCGTAGTACTGAGGTCCACGGTAGAAATGAAGTGTACAGCACGGGTTGCGCGGAGTGAACATTTACAGAGTATTCTTGCCTGAGAAACGAGCCGTTCTATATACGAGGAGGAAATTTCTTTTACTCTGTGCGATTCACTTGCTTTTCGGGTCACAAGAGTAGCAGTGCTTCCACCCCGAAGGTAATACAAGTGTTTTGTGTTGACGGTGCTGGGCCCTCGAAAAAAATGCACACATACTACGAACTTACACACATATATATATCAGTAGAAGCAAAATTCGATGAAAATCGACGAGCGTTGGGAAGGCTGAACCCTCTGCGCGATAAAAATCAAGGCAAGAACCGTAGTGGGGGAGGAGGGAGAGGAGCCTATTTTGTGACCCCGGATCTGAGTTACGACTAGGAAGGGAGAAAGACAGAAGTGCGAAGGTTATGAATGGGATGGAAAAAAAAAAAAAAAGTCTACACAATTATCTATATATACGCAAAAGCGCGATTTGGGCATCCTGCACAAAAACATACCAGGTGTATATAAAAGTTGACACCACAAAACATAAAAACAAACAAAAGGTGAACCAACAACATAACCACGGCCAACAGCCCCAACCAAACTTGGGACCCCATCCTCAAGCGAAACATCACCAAGCGCCCCAGCAGTCCACAACAGACGGCAGACAATCAACCCAACAAACGTCGACGGAACCCCGTCAAAGTCAGAATTGCTCTTCTCCCATCGGTGTAGGCAGCGCTTCCCTGCCTTGACTTTGGCTCGACTCGCCTTGTCGTATTTGTAGGTCGGCTCGAAGGTCACCCGAGCCTCCGCGAACCCCCCGAATGCTTTGCCCTGGCTCCGCGCCAGCGTAAGCTGATCGAAGTCCAGGAGGGCGTCCAGCCTTCCTGCCCCCGGGTACGTAACGCCTGTCACCAGCACCAATACGTTGGGCGCAAGGGGTAGCTCGGTAAAGCGACATGGGATATACGTTTTAGGGAAACGCCGCTGGTGTGTGCATGATGCCTTGGGGCGAGACGTGGGACTAATAAGCACTAACGTCACTATCGCTTGCAGTGCTCATAGCATGTTGGGCCAAAACGTATACGACGGGCGTTGTGCCGGTGGGAAAAACCGAGCGCCGTTTTCGCCACACGTTAAGACGAAAATAAAATGAAAACAAATCACACGCACCCTCACTCGGTCTTACCTGGCCTAAATCTACGGCCCATCCGCGTTTCCCGCCGCTTCTCCGCCGTTCCCTCCCCCTCTCGCCCGCAGACAGAAACCCCAAGCTCCATGTCCTCCCGCGAGAGATCAACGCGGTAGTTAAGATCTCCGAAAAAAAATACCCGATCGACGCGATCTTTAAACGGCCCCATCGGCCGGGGTAACGCCTCCCACGAGAAAGACGCGAGGGGCGGGGGAGGGTCTTCCGCGGCCCCGTCTACGGGTTTCCTTGCGATTGCGGCGGCGGCGGCGGCGGTAGCTTTGGCACGCTTGGCACGTTTCCGTGCGGCGTGCGTCACCCACGCCGGGGGCATCTCTTGGTCCAGCGCTGTTACGATCCGCCAGTACCCGGCGTTTCGCTCCTCCAGCTTTCCCTGCACGGTCGGTGGTTGTTTCCAACGGGGGGGCGAAAAATTCGCACCGACGGGATGCACGTGGATGGAAAAGGAGTTTAATTATTCAGGAGGCGTTTCGAGATTTTCCGTGCGTCGGCTTTTGCCGCTTGGCCCAGATTCGACAAAAAAAAATGGTTGATATAACTCACATAAAACACCTCATTACATGCTAGAATATTCCGGGAAATTACCCAGGCTGTCAGGGTCAAGGTTACGGTTTAAATAAAATAATATTCTTAACCATTGTGTCGCGGCTGGGCCAAGTCGTAAGCAGCCCTCGCGGTGGTAGATACCAACCTTCACGTGCACCCACACCTCAGCCGGTGTGTGTTGGAAGAGAGAGCAGGTCAGCGCATATGTAGATTACGTTGGATGCGACTCGGAGGGGGAAAGCGGGCCATCCCAACATGTTTTCAACCGAAACGCGAGCAAAAGCAAGCCTTAAGCTAGGGTTCCTAGTGGGACGAGCATCACGCCTTAACCCTCTGTGCGGTCGAAAAAGCAAGAAAAAAGCTTAAGCAAGACTGGCGCAAGGCTGCGGCAAGGCAAGGGCAAGGCTGAGGCAACCCTGGGGCAAGGGGGGGGGGGTATAGACCTTGGCCCAGAATCGAGAAAACGGTTTCAATGTACTTGACCTCAACCACCAACCCTAACCTCCACCGCCGGGTAAATTTCCACACCGCTGGGGAAAAATCTCGGAATGTTCTATTAATAGGATGTAATGACCCGATGGTCTAGAGGTAACCTCGAACGCTTCTGAACGTTGATGTCTGGAGTTCGAATCTCACGTGGGTCGGACTTTTGAGTTTATTTGCAAAAAAAAATAAAAAACGGAATCAACTGCTGAGAACGCCAATTAATAGTAGCGTGGGTAGGCACAATTCGATGCGAGTCGACGAGGGAAGGAAAGGCTGAAGTCTTCTCGCGATAAAATGCAAGGCAAGAACCGTAGTGGGGGAGGAGGGAGAGGAGCCTACTTTGTGACCCCGGATCTGAGTTACGACTAGGGAGGAGAGAGAAAGGAAGGGCGAAGATAATAAATGGGATGGACAAAAAAAAAAAAAAAAAAAAAATGAAGAGTTAGTGCGGGGGTATCAACCATTTTGTCGAAGCTGGGCCAAGTCGTAAACGTTACTGCGGGGAAGGCTGGGGCAAGGTTGGGCGCAGCGCAGCGCTGGCTCTTGCCTGGTGCGCGGCGAGATGGGCCGCCACAAACAGGAAGGTGGTCCGGTCCACACGCACGTACGCGCCAATGCCGCCCTTGTTCTGAAGAACGTTCCCCACTCCGCACACGACCTCTGTTAGCTTCACCACCTGTTGGTGAGGAAGCGGAGAAGGGCAAGGGGGGACAACAACAGCGCCGTGTATGATAAGCGCGAGCCATTGGGCGACTAAACTGCCTATATAGTGGCAGGCAAGTACGATGCTGAGGCGCCCAAAGACGCAGCGTTTTCCGTTCTACTTGGTCTTGGAGGGCGCTATGCATATCGTATTGAGGGTGTTCTACACCTTGTGGGGGGCGTTGTCGATATCGTATTAAACGCGCTTTCAAGTATCGTGCTGGAGGCGTTTTACATCGTGTTAGGAGGCGTTCTACACCGTGTTGGGGGAGTTCAACATCGTGTCGGAGGCCTTCTGTACATCTTTGTCAGGGCATTCTACACCGTGTGGGGGGCGTTTTACACCGTGTGGGAGGCGGTTTACGTCGTGCTGGAGGCGTTCTGCACCGTGCTAGACGGGGGGCAGACAGTGTGGTGGTAACAGCCGATCCGGCAACGTCTGAGGGATCGAAACCGCCAAAAAAAGGGACAAGGTTGTTTTGCGTGGGTTTTCTTTTCTTGCGTTTGCCTATGAGCGCCGGCGACGTATACATACATACAGGGGCATAACAGACATCAAAGTGCATCACTGCAGTAGCCAAGGCAAGCGAAAAAACGACACGAGGACGAGGGGGGCGAACGGACTGGTAGACGGGTGGATGACGATAGAGAGACAAAGACCCCAGATCGACAAGCAACACCCTGACAACACGGTAACCTTGACCCTGTCGACAATTTCCCGTCGCGCGAAGAGGGTGAGCTGCACCGCCCCCATCGCGTGGTGCCCGACCCGAACAAAGTCCCTCCCGAGCGTCCTGTTCGGAGAGCGCGCGGACGAGCCACACGAGAGGAACAGGTACTTGGTATTCAAAATGCCACATATTCTATCAATGTCACCAATTGCAATAATAGCAGGCGCACTTGCAGTAGTAGCAGATGCAGCTACGGTACGAGCAGTTGCAGTGGCAATGCGTAGCAGTGGCAGTTGTAGGTACCAGTAGTTGCAGTTGCAGCCGCAGTTACAACAGTTGCACCTGCAATTGCACTTGCTAAACACAGAAGGAGCTATCGGACCCTCGGGGAGAGAATACCGCGCCGCGAGTTCGTAAAAAGGCGCCGTCGGCGTACCAGGGGTCCACCCAGACAGCACCACGTGGCCGGGCTAGGCGCAAACAAGACCTGAACCGACGGCGTGTGTTTTATCGCTCTTCTAGTACCTTTGTGGGACCCGCGCGCCAGCGGTACTGGTCAGCTGTACGAACGCTGACGTGAGTGTCACCATTGCCATCACCGCGGGGCGTTAGGCGGACGCGTTTACAATACCCTGGAAAACCGAGGATAGCCAGACTACGTGCCCGGAGGACGAAAGGGGTACTAATTACCACACGGAAACTAGGGTCCATCGTCCGCCACGCGTGCTCGTGCCGGTCGCGTTTGGCAGGTGGAGGGTGGCAATATCTCTAGCGTACCACAACGGGTCGCCACGCCATCTCCCCCTGGAAGCAAGACATGAGCTTGGCGCTATAGGCGGTCTGACAAAACAGAGAAACAGGCAAGCCGCGTACTTTTCTCCACCTCCCCCCAGTCTGCAATAGCAAGGCCTTCGATTTTGTCAGGTGCTGAATACAGGAGTCACGACGTACACCTGCCACCCTTCGCGCACGCCCCGACATTAGTAATGGAAACCGCTAGGAGCCATGACGTAAACTATGACGTACACCCGCTACCCCTACGTAGCACACGCCCCTACATTGGTATTGGAAACCTCCTTTGCTCTTATCATAGATCTACAGCAGTAGATTTACAGCAGTACCTATGATACAATATCTGGTACTCTACTCGTACAGCAGTAACGTCTATATTTACACCGCAACGCCCTACATACTCATAGCAATCCTCTCCGCTCACTGTATCAGCAGCCGTCGCCACTCCCGCGTCCTCCCGCCCTCGTTCCTTCTAAGTTTGAGGTTCTCGATCTCCTGCACGCCCACGGCCACGAGGCCGCTCCCGGCGGCGGCGCGCCTAAGGAACTCCAGGTCCTTCTTCGACGGGGTGGACTCGGCTAGGTTCCAAGTCACGACGCAAACCTCAACAGCGTTGTCGTTGTTGTTGTCGTTTTCGTTGTCCTCTGGCGCTAGCTGTCGTCGCTGCGCCGACGGCGAATCGGCGCGTTGGCCTCGGCCGCCGCGGTTCGAAGCGACCACCCCCCCCCGCGAGCTTCCCTCGTGGGAGAGATCATCGGAGTGGTTTTCTGTTCCCTCCTCCTCCTCCTCCTCCTCCTCCTCCGAGCCGTAGCTGCTATACTCCGAGCTGTCTCCTGGCGAGGCGGAGGACCAGCCCCCGCTCGTCCCTTGTACGTAGCTACCACCATCACGATCATCGTCGTTGTGGTCGCCGTCGTCGTGCTCGTCGTAGCTTGATCGTTCCGCAGACCCGAGACCCTCCTCCGTGTCGTAATTCTCGTAGCTGTCGTCCCCGTCGTCGGAGCCCTCTGAGGAACCCGCATCCTCCCCGATCCCCTGCTGGTGCCCGGAGGCCCTGCGTGGTTTTGCCAACCTGCTGTCTATTTCGCTTCGCCCGGTGCGGTCCCCTCGTGCCCATGTCGTGTCTCGCGAGCGACTTCGACCCCCGCTGCTTTCTCCGCTGCGTCCCATCGCGGACTCCGAGCGCTTCCGCGACGCCGCCGCAGTCGGAGGTCGAACACGCAAGACGGCTGTTTGTCGACGCTGCGTGCTTCTGTCCGTGCCTTTCGCTGCAAGGGAGGGTGTCCGTCGGGAGCTACCGGCTCCTTCGGCGGCGGCGCTGATGGGTGCCCCCGACAGGGCCAGGACAACACCGGCAGCGATTACAGCAACCGTCTTCATCCACGCAGCACTCCGAGGAAGAGCTCGTAGTGGGCCACCACCGCCTTTTCTCAATGGTATGCGGGCATCGCTCCCTAGAGCACATTTCGACGCGGTAAACTCTTGCGGTCCTATCAACCGGGGATCCATCGTCGTCCCCACTACGCTCTCTGTTTGCGGGAAGGAGCAACATGGCATTGTCGCCAAAATATGTCATGAGGGAGTTCCATTTTAGAGTGATTTTTTTCCGGTGTAGGGGGTGTATTGCATGACCTTTCGCCTACGATGGCCGATTTCAGTCAGTCAGACACACAGCAGACTCAATCATATGATGGACAAGAACGTAAACCAGCAGCCACGGTTGTAGCTGAGCGTCTCTGCGGTGATACGCTGATCCATCGACATCGCTGTAGCCTAGGTGAATTGAGCCTCTACTTCTAACTCTGCGAGCACGCGTGCAAGCAAGAAGCAAGAACAGAGAAGGCGAAAAAATCAAAAATACGATGCGGCGTAATAACATGACGATCGCTGCCTCCAAGTTGCTCGTGCTGCTGGCCTTGTTTGTTGGAGCAGTGCGAGGGGCATGGGCTGCGGTGGAGAGCGACTATGCCGCCCCATCGTCGATCACGCTGGATTCCCTGGGAACATCTCATCACTTGGTGTGGGAAGGCGTAAACTTCGAGGTCTCTGGAAAATCATCTCGCTCTGGAGAAAGCCACCGCAGCAGCAGCAGCAGCAGCAGCAGCAGCAGCAGCAGCAGCAGCAGGTATACCAGCATTCATTGCGTCGCTAAAGAAGCAGTTTTTTTACGAAGGAGTACCATCTAGCAGCAATGGCAGCAGCAGCAGCAGCAGCAGCAGCAGTACAGAAGCAGAAGCAGCATGCTCCCTTTACTGCCTTGTGTTATTGTTCTCTTCGCATGTGGCACATGACGGCAGCAGTGGTATCTCCTCTTTCGATCGCAGTGCGTATACGTACAAGGGCTCCGCTTCGCGTAGTGGGCGGTTCTCCGCAGTTCAAATTCAGTCATCATGAAGATTTTGGAAGGTACCACAAGGTATACGCAGCTGGTACGAGTATAGTCAGCGTTTCAGCGTGTGGTCGTATCTGACTTGCGTTTCAGCCAGTCTTAGTTGCACCAGTTGCACTTGTCCTTCCTTTCGCAATCGCTGACTGATATACATCATGAAAGAAGCGTAACGTACCTGTGGGTACCATAGTGTAAATGTACCAGGCATATGCGAGCACAACACAGCACAAACAGTTATTGTCAACAGAGTCGTACGAGTGCCAGGTACAGAACAGCGTGCCTACGTAAATAATCGAAGCAGTATGATGCTGCATGCACGGCAGAAAATCCATGTATGTGCCTCATATATATGACTTTGAGTACTGCTGTACCGATATGACGAACGGCTGATAGTCGGTTTCAGTCTCGAGCTGCAACTATGAATACATGAATACGAACAAGCACAAGAGTCAAGGGTGGAGGGATGTGGGTGGTATTGGCATGCTATTGGGATCCCGGTGCAGCGACATCACAAGGACAGGTGAATACAGCTCGGGCAGGTCATCGGTGCCCACCTCATGATCTAGATCTATCAAAGGCAGACATATTCCCGATTTTATGAGATCTATCTAGCTCATGTTGCCGGGTGGGAGCCGTAACAAATCTGTATGATCTAGCACATATTGCATCTGTACTACACAGATCCCGCACGATTTCTCACAACGGCAGGCGAGGCACTATTAATAGATGCTCTATCTGTAGATAATAAGATCATGATCTGTCGGAGGTGTGACCGTTCGGTGTGAGCGCGCAGCAGTACGAGCGGTAGCATGGCATGATAGGGCGTGCCGTACGTACATATCCGTACAATGTAATTCGGGCTTCGGACACAGCCCCTACTCCAACAGCCCGGGCTTCTCCATGTCGGCGATGCTGTAACCGCCATTGTAACCGTCATTGTAACCGTCGTTTCGTTTCATTTCGTCACTTTCACCCACTGAAATTTTCAAGGGGTCAACCCCCCTCTGAAGTCCCATTAACAAATACACTGGTTGTATACCCATTTCAAAACCACCCCGTGTCAAGCCCAAAAAACGTGGTTTTATCTCTAATATTGTCTTATCTTTTACTACTGAAAAAGTAATCCCATACTAATTCCATGTGTTTTTTTTCTCGTCACAGGCCGATTTACCTGGTCTTATCTCTACTACTTCGTATGACCTTAAAGCCACTGCTGTAGTTCGTATTTCTATCGTGAAACAGGTATCCACCGCGTGAAGTACAGGACACATGCTAAGAAAAGGCTGACAAGAAAGCCAGGCTGGGCTTTAGAGGAAACTAAGAAATTCGGGATTCGTTATGTTGAAATTGTTCGTGTATCTTGGTCGGCATACCCTTGGCAGGTGGTAGCACAGGCTTGCGCTGGTAGTGGTTAAACTACCTGGCTGGCGTTTGGATATCAAAGAAGATGTTTCATGTTGAAAGGTGCCGCTTGTGGGCAGAAAGGCAGAAGAAGAGAGGGAAAGAACAAGAGAGAGGGTGTGCGCTTGCACGGCCGTCCTCGATTAACCCAGATCTACGACTACGTAGATCGTATCCTACGGGCCGTTGTAGTGATCTACCTATAGCAACGTTCCCTGATGCTTGCGCGTGGAAGCTTAGCTAATCCAACGTCCCGATGATCAACCAAACATCCTCTTCTCGTAACTTTATTATGCGTACGTATGTGGTGACTATTGTACAGCATAGGTTGAACGTAGTCATACTGCATTACTCGTACAGGTACTACGTGGTTCCGCTGCATAATTGCTACTAGTATTTGTACTCGTACATACGTGATACTTCAAAGCAGTAGATAGACCGAACGTATAACACTGACTGCTACGCTTCTGCTTATTCAGCAGCACTCCGTGATACTGGGTATTGACTGATAGAGTGCTGTACTGCAGTCGCTACTGAAAAATTATCACGACAATAGGCTCTACTATTGCCTATTTCTTAACAGAAATTAATGTAGAAAGCACCCTCTCTCAAAGAAGAAATCCAGCCTGGACCGGATTTCCTGTTTCTTATTAGGTGTCCTGTACTGTATATATATGTATATGTACATATATACCAAGGTACCGGGTTACCCGGTATGTTCGTATTTTTGAAACTGACGTTTTTACAGCACCTTTGATCTCTGGTTGGGCGCTGAATGCTGACCCATGCCATGGTCGGGACGGGTAATCATTTCTTGCTCGCCTTAAGTCCTTAAACCATTGACCCCGCATCCCTTTCGAGACAGAGCATCGTTCGGGTTGGGGGGGCGGGGTGGGTGCACTTCATTTCCATGCATGGCCGTAGTCGTATGACCATAGACCCTCGCATCCCTCAATGCGCGGGGGGGGTATTTGTGGGCGCAAAATGTTGTTACTGGCGAGGCTCCTCAACTAAGGAACTGCCCATCCGGCATGCGCCAGCCAACAATACCGGCACTATCGCGGCAACCGGCACTATATACTCCGCACACACCACACTGGTTTATCCCATCTGTGTGCCGAACGGTTTCACCGGCACTATAGCGGGCAACCGGCACTACTCATCCTGCACTGTAGAGGGACCTCTTCCGTGTATAGGGGCCTTTGAGAAAAATTGGGCCCCCGCTCTACTGTCTACCGTGCCATGACTTGCGTGTTCGCCAGGCGGCGCAATATTCTGCGCGATGTGAGTGGGGAGGCTCTGCCGGGACGGCTACTGGCCATCATGGGACCCAGCGGAAGGCAAGGAGTTCCGGTTGTTCGCGTGATGAGTGGGGTAGTTGTTTGTGTTTTGGTCAGCTTCGGGGGAGAGGGGGGGGGGGGGGGGGGGGAGGGGGGATCAAGGCTTGATGGAACGCGCAAAAAAGTGCCCGAAAGACGAGCGGGCGATAACCGCACCGTTGTTTTATCTCGTGCGTTACCTTTGCTTGCCTCGCTTTCAGTCGAACTCAGCTCCGTTTCGATCCGCTTAGGGCCAGTTCCGATTCGTTCCGCTTGATTCTGCTCGATTCCGTTATGTTCTGTTCTGTTCTGTTCTGTTCTGTTCTGTTCGGTTATGTTCTGTTCGGTTCCGTTCGGTTCCGTTCGGTTCCGCTCGGTTCCATTTGGTTCCGTTCCGCTTCGTTCTGTTTTGCTCCTTTCGGTTCCGTCGGTTCCGTGCCGTTTCGTTCAGTTCCGCTTGACTGCGTTCAGTTTCGGGGTCCGTTCATTTCGGTTCGATTCCGTTCGGTTCCGTTCGGTTCCGTTCGGTTCCGTTCGGTTCCTTCCGGTTCCGTTCGGTTCCGTTCGGTTCCGTTCTGTTCCGTTCAGGTCCGTTCTTTTTCGCCCCGTACTGTTCCGTTCAACTCGTCGTTCGTCCTTTCGCCTGTCCGTTTTTTTCTCCATTTATGTTGTTGTACTTTGTGTCCCGCAGTGGGAAATCGTCTCTCCTGAACGTTCTTGCAGGGCGAGTCCCTGCCGCGCGGCGGAACCGTCTGCAAGGCGCGGTCGACGTGAACGGGGTATCTCTTCACGACTTCGACACGCAGGTAGATGGTGCCGACACGATCGTTGTGGTTGCGGTTATACGGTCACGGCGGTTACACGGTTAGCGGTTTCGGTCGCCATGAGGGATGCGGTTATACGGCTGGGTACGGTTAAGCATTCGGTCATGGTTACAGTGACAACATTTTTTTCTTTTTTTTTTCACGATCAGGTTTACTTTTCGGCGATTTTCTGGACAAGCCGTGGTCACGTGGTCACTGGTGTCTTCCCCCCCCGGTATAGACATGTCTTCATTTTTATATCGCATACCACTCTGTCCAAAAATATAGGCACCTTTTATATGTAATGTAAATGTATAAAATGTGCTTATATTTAGGGACAGAGTGGCAGGGTTCAGCATTCCCAATACTCGTCGATTTTCATCTCATTTTTTTTTTTTCCCACGCTCTCGCGCTTTCGCAATGACAAAAAGGCACATACATTAGTTTTTTTACAGCTACGCATACGGATAAGGTTGCGGTTGCAATTGTGGTTACAAGTTACGGTTATCGGCGGTTACGGTGATTCGTAAAAGGTTGAAAGTATGTTTATCGGTATACGGTTGTAGGGGTATACGGTTACTACTGCGCTACTGTAATGGTCGTTACTATGTTCTTACGTTTCTGCAGTTATGATCAAGATTACGGTTGCGGTTGTTACGTTTACCGGTATACCGTTTCGATTGCGGGTAAGGTTACGGCTACGTACAGTTATACAGTTACGGATCCTAGCAAGGGCGTGGTCGTTATTTTATGGCTGTTGTTGTGATAAAGCTTGCAGTTACGTTTGCCGGTACACGGGTACGATTGCGGTTAAGGTCATGGTTACAGCTATATGTTGCAACAATTATGAGTATGGTTACGATTACAGGTATACGGTTACTACTACGAGTACGGCCGTAATAGTTTGGCTGCTGTAAGAGTTACGTTAAACTTTTGCGGCTGGTTGCGTTCACACGCTCACACAGTTACAGCTAACGTTACAATCACGGTTACGCTTGAGGTTTCGTTTACGGTTACGTTTTATCGGCGACGGCTAAGGTCACGGATACGGTTACACGGCTGCACGTTGTACGGTAACAAATGGGGTGACACTACTCCGGCTGTTGTAAATGCTACAGCTACGGATGTGGTTGCAGTTGCAGTTTACGGTTTCGTCTATGGCTACAGTTCTGCGGCTAAAGCTTCGGCGACGGTTGCGGTTTAGCCGTTGCGATGGCAGCTATTCTGGTCGTGATTGCGGTTTTATGCGGTCACGTTGACGGTTACACGGTCACGGTTGGTGGCGCTTTCAGTTACGGTTGGGTTCACGGCAACGTCTAGGTAACGGTTGCAGTCACAGTTATACGCGTTGTTGTTGTTATCACCTTGACTCGCCGCCACGGGTATAGTTACCTGGCTGGGTACGGTTAACCGGTTACGGCTAAGATTACAGTTGCGGGCTGTCCTTATCCGTCACGGGAGCGACCTGGCGCCCGTCAGTGCCCGCCGGGACGGCAAGACTCCGGATTCGGAGATCGGTATCGCGTAAATTTTGTCTTGTCCCATTCGTTCGTGTGTCGTGCCGAAATCGACCTCATGAGTGGTGTTGGCGCATCGGTTCGGCGTAAAACACCAACCTGGCAATCGACTATCGCCTTGAAAGCGGCTGCGCCTTTTTTCGTTACAAGCATGGCCATGGCGTGTCTTCTTGAAAACGAATGCCACTTTTTTATGCTCTCTTTTTCATAGGAACATCTTGGGCTTGTTGCGTTTTGGTTTCGTCCCCCCCCCCCCCCTTCTCGAAAGCGCGCTGCCACTTATTTTGTGCTCTTGTGCAGGCCGCTCGTCTTACGCTTTGTTGTGTTTGATTTCGGTCTGTCCACTGCCCTTCCTCCGTTTTTGCACGCACCGATTCACAATTCTTCCTGCGTCGACCGGCGGCTTATATTTAGCGCTACGTGGCGTACGTACGGCAAGAGCAAAGCTTTTATCCCTTCCTCACGGTTAAGGAAACCCTTCTCATCACGGCGGGGCTACGCTTGGACAAGTGAGTAGTGTACCCTTTAGTGTGGGGCCCTTAATCTGTTTAAGACCGGACTCCCGTTTGGGGGACAAATTACTTGAAATTAGAGTCAAATATTCGTTTGCTTACGGTGAGCTTCTATAAGGGCTCAGAGATTATACTGGTCGTTGTTGTTGAAGTGGTTGCGGTTTGTTTGTGGTGTTGCCGCTATTCTGACGCCCTTCAAAAGGGAAATAGCCAGTGTGTGTTGGTGTTGGTGTTGGTGGCGATTATTGTGTCGTTGGTGGTGGTGTTGGTGGTGTTGTCGGTGTTGGTGTTGGTGTTGGTGCTGCTGGTGGTGTTGATGTTGATGTTGGTGTTGCTGTTGCTGTTGCTGCTGGTTTTATGGTCGTGTTTGTGCTACTGGCGCTGTTGATCTTGGTGTGAATGTTGGTGTTGGTGTTGGTTTAAAGCTGGTGTTGGTTTTTTATGCTGGTGTTGGGTTGGTGTTGGTGACGGTGTTGGTGTTGGCGTTCACGGCGTGCTGCTGTTGCTGCTGGCGTTGGCGTCGTTGGTGTTGCCCCCGTTGTGTTTCTGTTGCCGCTGCTGCTGCTGCTGTTTTCTCGTTGTTCTTCTCGACTGCTTCCTAACGAGGATCACCACACACACGCCAACGCAACCAATCAACGATAGTCGTAACCCGACTCTCGAGGGCGTACACTGCACACCGCAGACTACTAAACTTAGTGGTGCAAGAGACTTTCGCACCCTGGCACAATTTCTCATTGCAGCGGCGGCAACGCTCACACACAAGGGCCTCGGGGTGGGAGTGCTACGCGCCGCTGTTTTGACCTACACCCAGTTGTCGGGAGTCTCGCTTTCGAGAACACTGATAATCTCGTGGGGCGTGCCATCCCCAGCACCTCTTCGGTCGAGATGATGAATGAAGTAAAGCGTTGTCGGGGTGGCAGTTGGTGGTCACGGTATCACCGTCTCCTCTCCCTTCCTCACCCTCCTCCTCTCTCGCATGCTCTCACCCCTGCTACCTCTTTCTCTCTTTCTCTCTCTCTCTCTCTCTCTCTCTCTTTCTCTCTCTTTCTCTTTCTTTCTCTCTCTTTTCCTCTCTTTCTCTCTCTCTCTTTCTCTCTTGCTCTCTTTTGCTTTATATTTCTCTCTTCCTCTTTCTCACCCTCTCACTCCTGCTATCTCTACTTTAATATGTTTTTCTTTGTCCTACCATGTCTCTTTCCTTTTTCTCTTTCTCACGCCCGCCTCATCGCTGTGGCTGTCTCTGTCCCTGCCCCCACTTCTGGCGAACACCGTTTCCACTATACCTTCCTCCAGAGGCGTTTCCAGCCTGCAGAAGGTGAGCCCCCCCCCCCTCCTCCCTCCCCCTTGTCCATCTTCCCCCTCTACACCCTCTCCATCTCTCCCCCGCCAAGCGGTGGTGGTGGGCGTTGTTATTTCGATGGAAAACCATAGCCTGCCGAATTGGGTATGGGTGGGTGTCTGTTGGATAAGCGCGGGTGGTCTTTATTACCCTTCCTTTTTCGCGCCGTTTTGAACATTTATTTTGGTGTATGTATTTTCCTGGCGTACCACGCCGTGGAAAATGTTCATGTTGCGACCGCCGTCCGCCACGAGAACCACTGCAGGTTCACAAGGGTTGTATGGGCAAGCCCCCCAGGGGCATTGCGTGGTGGATGCGGGACCCCCAACCCCGAGTCATCACACATGCGCGACATAAACTCATATGTCGTGAGTTATTCGGGACATATTAGACCAGGGTAGAGGCCCTCGAACGAGACAATGAACGAATACGAACCTAAGACTTACTTTTTGGAGAACGTTAAGAAAATTGGATTACCAAATCGCGCTCAACGGCGAGCGCTAGGGCTAAATATTGGAATACAGTAGTCTATGGTCAAGGTTGATTCAAGATTTGTCGTCACAATGAGTTTATAGGGTTTTCTCAGAATACGTAGGCGTTTCTTGTTGGTGGGCCTATTATACCGTACGGGTCACAGCGGTTGCGCTGGGGTTCGAATCTCTTTTCGGCTGGTGTATTTATGCATTTATGCACAGGACTATTTATGAGTCTTTTTTTTTTCTTGCGTCGCCTAAAAGCTTGAGAGGTCGAGTTAGGCGGAAAAACAAACAAAAACGATGCTAATCGACGAGCGGTGGGAATGTTGAATGCGCGACAAAATGATGGTGAGTATACACAGGGGGGGGAGGGGGTGTACTTCCTATTCATGCATGGCCGTAGTCATATGACCGTAGATCCTCGCACCCATACAATGCCGGGACGTGCGGGGCATGTCGGGTTTTCGGGAGGGAAGACAGCCTACCTGTATCCACGGCTTATGTCCAGAAGGCCGTAGGGAGTAAAACGCTATCTCACGGGTCGAGCTGGAACGTAAAGGTGGTGACTGGCTGGACGGGAAAATAAGGATCGTTCAAACATTAAGATAAACACTAAACGTTCCTTATATTTTAGGTCCGTTTCTAAAGGGGTATGTAACGGGTATGCCTTTCCTGCTTGTCGAAGGCGAAAGCAACGCACCAGCCCGTCCGCCACACGCCAAGGGCCTCGAATCCCCCCCCCCCCCCCTCCCCGCTTCCGTCTCGAAACGGGATGGCGTGGTCAATGGTCCAAATGACTAGGCAAGCAACAATATGAGTACCCCCCCCCCACCCACCCCCCGCGCGACTTCCCTCCCCCACTCCCAAGCCCCCCTTCCCTCCCTCCACCTGAGGTTTCGTGCCTTAAATTTAGTAGCAGAGTATGAATACGCGCTCCTACCCCTTACTGTGCTCTCTCCTCCTGGTGGTTGGTGTGGATTCCGCCGAATGAATCGTTGGCACAACCCCCTACCCCCGTCGCCGCTTGCATTCCTCCATCGACCATTATTGTCCCGCGAACAATTATGCAGGAGACCTTGGTGCAAGACATCATGGAGAAGTTGGGCCTGGCGCAAATCGCGGACACCCTCGTGGGGGACCTGCGGACGCCCGGTGACTTGTCTGATATGGTTTTGGCGCACATACGTATATACAACGTCTCGGGGGAGAATGTGTGGTGTCGTCTCTGAATAATATACTGTCTGTGTTGGAGGTCTTATCGAATTTTTCGATTTTATATATACATGTACCTGGTATAGAAATATGAAGTTGTCTGACTGTCGATGTACTTGTATAATATGAAGTGGAACGTGTTTTTTTGCACTTAAAATCCCCTTTAGCATTCCCTGTGGTTTTTATGCTGATATTGTGCTGTGCTGTACTGTGCGAAACCTCCTACGCGTTGGACAGATTGTCGATTTTACTGCTGTGCATCTTTCAGGCGACATAGATTCCTGATCTGCGTGAGGACCTCGCTCATGTTGCCGGGCCGAGGCCGTACAGCCTGCATGATCTACGTACGTAGTACATGTTTCCTGGATTTGACCTGTGCTATACAGATGCTACACAACACCTCATATTGCGAGGTTAGGGCCCGTTTTAATGAAGAAAAAAAAAATCAATTTGGAAAAAAAAAAAAAAAATCCGCTTTTCATTGGTCAACACGCGCACCAGCACCAAAGACTAGGGTCTTGGGGGGTGCTGGTGCGTGTGTTGACCAATGAAAAGCGTACTTGAATTTTATTTTTCCCAAATTGAATTTATTTCATACTCGTTAATATGGGCCCTTAGGATATGGATTGTCTAGATCATTATTCATAACTACTACTACTTACGGGAAGTATAAGTAAGGTATATATTACGTTGCAACATTAACCTATATATTCTCCTTCGTAATTAAACTATTTGTCTATTTACAGTGTTTAACTATGGCCTCCCGAATAGTGGTTTCATGAAGAGAAGGTGAGAGGCGGGAGAGAGGGAAAAAAGAGGGAATGAGGAAGAAGTTTCCGTTTTAATATATATATACAAGGGCTCCGCATGGGTGCCGGCATTCGCCGGCACCCATGCTTCGGATAGGATAGTATCTGGTACAACGTCAGTTATTTGGTACCATCCTTAATATTTACGACAATGTGATGGCGCTCGCTCGTGTTTCGATATCTGACGCATACGTGCAGAATCAAGGCAATGCCAAGTGTTGCAGAAAGAAGGGAATGCTGCGTGTTGAAATATTCAGTTCGCAACCTCATTTCTCAGTCTCAACAGTCAGTCTCAGAAATAATGTAATCAGTCGCTTTCGGTGTTCCCTGGATAGTCTCAGTTCTCAGGATAGTTTGTGAGAATTACGACACAACGTGATGGCGCTCGCTCGTGTTTTGATGCGTGACACATACGTACAGAGTCAAGCCCATGTCAAATGTTGCAGGAAGAAGGAAACGCTGAGTGTTGATACTCAGGTCGTAACTTCCTTTCTCAGTCTCTGGCAGAAGTGCACCAGTTGAGGTGGCGGGCTCAGTTATGGTACGTGCGGCAAAAAAAAAATCGTGTCGAGAAAACGGTTCCGTGTGGATAGTAGAGAGACGTCAAAGCTGGCCACGGGGGGGGTCTCAACTATTATCTGACTCTCGTGTCTGAGCAGACTCGTATCTACACTGCAGCACTACGCATACACTACAACAGTATTACTGTACAGCAGTACGTACCACAGCAGCAGCAGTTTCTACATACAGTACGTACTCATACCAGGTACTGGTATTATTGCTGTTTGTTGTAATAGGACAGCAGCAGTAATATTTCCACCGTCGGTGAGAAACTACAGCAAGCAGTAAAACGTAGATGCGAATCCTCCAGTTTGGGTCCACGCCCGTACCTTGATTGCCAGCGCCAGAATCGTAATTATCAGCCCGATCCCTGGAAGATCTATACACTTCATCGTTGTCAATAGGACCATCACGAATCCAACCGAGAAAAAAAATAATTCGTACTCGGCATATTATTGAACCGAGTTTTCTTGTTGTACAGCAGTACTGCAGCAGCAGCTGCACATTTTTGAGCCGAGTTTTGTGTTGTCGTACTGCTGCTGTGCTTGCTGCTGTTGTATCGTACTCGTATCCGGACGAAGCAAGGCCGAGGGGGTGGAAGGGACTAAAGACGACCGCTCAAGTAGTCGGGAGAAAGCGATCGCATTTGCGAGACCGAGCTATCGAAGGAAAGAGCTAAATTATTGAAGCTCGCAACGACAAAAGAAGCCGATATATAAATAGATGTATGAAAGAAGCTTGCTTCCTTGAGGAAAAACCTGCATGTCCCCCAAAGAACCTTACTGTCTCGAGGAAACTATCTCGATGTCCCGCCGTCTCGAAAGAGCCTACGGATTGAAGGCCACCGCGCTCGGCGGCGACGCGCGACCTCGAGAGAGCGCGAGCGGGAACAGGCCCGTCGGAGGCCGGAGAAGGCGACCCGCGAGAGAACGGACGAGAAAGCGCGGGCGAGGCGCCGAGAGCTGACGCGTTTCCTTTTCGGTCTGAAGCCCAGACGATAGGAGGGACTTCGGCCATTTCCAAAATCACGAGAGGCATCGATGTTCATCATTTTAATGTATAACTCTATAAATAGGGACATTCATCTGTATTCAAAACCAAAAGTCGTTGGTGTTGGTGCGATGCGAAGCTCGAGGCGAAGCTTTCACGCCTGCGACAGATATATCATCTACAGATAGATCATCTACAGATCATCTACAGATATATCATCTAGCTTCTCACCTGCCGTTGTGAGGTGCTCTGCAGGATCTGTACGGTACAGATCCTTCCCAGGAAACATGTCCTACTGTAGACCATTTAGATTGTACGAGTCCCACCCGGCAACATGAGCTAGATCATACAGATCATACAGATCATGTAAGATCGGGAATACATCTACCTTGAACGATCTAGATCGTGATCAAGTGGGCACCGATGATCTAGATCATGATCTGTCCGAGGTGTGAGAAGGACGCAAGAAGTGTAATTGGGATGACGATGTGGGCGCCGAAAGGAAAAGGTGGCAAACGCGCTGTGTGGCAGCGTCTTGCAGGCAAGGAGACCACTTTGGGCCGGCTTTTGGACCAGCATTAGCAAACGCGGTGGCGGCAGCTTGGGGGGGGCATACTCGTTTGCTGCCTGCCTTAGCCATTTGACCATTCGCCACGCATCCCTTTCGAGACGGAGTACTTGCAGGAGTGGTCATTTGGCGAAGGAAAATTCCAGGAGAGAAATAGTAAGATTGTCCGAACGGGAGTTCCTTGTCGAAGCCTTAAACCACGGAGCGGGAGGTTTTTCATATCCCCCCCTTGTGGTGGTGGTTGTTTGACGTATAGGAATACTGCTGGAGGGAAAGATTTTTCGAACCGGAGTTCATTGTGGAAGCTTTGTTCTGTTTTACTCCCCCCCTATGATCATACGACTACGGCCGTGCATGAATATCGAGTACACCCCCCCCCCCACCTGCCCACGGCGATGCCTTCATCGTGCTGCTGCTGCTGCTGCTGCTGCCGCTGCTGTGCATGGGATGCATGGGGTGGTGCATGCCTCGAAGTCTGTCGTGAAACGGTACTGTACGCACGATGGCAACCCTCCGCCACCCCTATTCTACCCTATTCTATATGCACAGGGAGGCGCTTCCACTGTGTTGTTTTAAACAGCACGTACAACTATGGACGAAAATTTAAGGACCGTCACGTAATGTATATATAGATATATTTGTACACCAACTGAAGTTACAGTTTCGTCCTGAGTCGTACGAATTAAACCCCCTTTGCAAGCCTCACCCCCGTTTTTGGGGGGAAATTACTTGAAATTAGAGTGAGGAATTTTTGTCTAGGCAGTAGTGGGGTTAGGGGTACTGTTTTATGCCGGGCTAGGGTTAACGGTGGTAGATGCAACTCGCCCGACCGGCGGCCCCATTTATATAACGCCTTTCCATTGAACTGAACTCCTCCGAAGGCATATCCGGTGGCGAGAAGCGGAGGCTGGCGATGGGCCTGCAGCTGATTGGCCTGGAGGCTCCATCGATCATTTTTCTGGACGAGCCGACCTCGGGCCTCGACTCGCACCAAGCCCTGCAGGTGGGCGGGGTGTGGCTCCACCGGGGGTGTAAAAAATATTGCATGAGGCAAATACAATCCGGGCTGGTGTTCGGATTGATGAGCTGTGGGCCATGTGGTGTTGGGATATCGAAACGAAAATCGAGTTTCGATACGACATTTGATGAAACGAAAATCAAATCGGTACATACGATTTCGATAGTCGATACCGTAGTCGATATGATATTTCGAAAGTTCGATATCTCGATGCAGCGAAACAATCGAAACGGTAGCGGACAAGTAGGGCCTTGCCGGGGCAGTGGCATGTCGTGCGAGAGCAGTGCACCCGTCCCCAACGGTCCGGGACGAGTCGAGAAGACCGACCAATCAGTCATTGGACCGACCAAACCAAAACCCGACGACGATCGACACCCCCTGCGATTGCTGTAGACCCTCCCGTTGACCAGGCCGTGGTTGGTGCCATGTTGTAGGCGCAGGAACGGCGCCGGCCGTTCTTTGGAACGTTCCTCAAGAACGTTCTCCTTCGCGCACAAGGACGAAAATTTCAGGGGTCGAGAGAAATAAAATCAAGCGAGCGATTCCATCGAGATCACGCGGGTTTCCGCAGACGGATTGAGGCGTTTTTCGTGTGTGCGCTCGCAGTCCTGCAAGGAAACGGTTGTACCCTAGGTACTCAATCCTTATATCCTTATCGCTGCTTAAGGTGGATGAAACCCGCAAGTATCCGAACACAGATGTTTTGGAGGTGGGCGCATATATAGCGAGTCGCTGTCAGCTCTGCTTCGTTTTATGGATGAATCATACTGTACGTCGATGACGCTGATGATGGTGATGATAATGACGGTGATGGGAATGATGATGATGATGATAATGATGATGACGATGATGATGACGATGGTGAGGATGATGATGATGATGATGATGATGAATGGGGATAGTGATGACGATGGTCATGAGGATGGAAATACGAATATTGAAGAAGGTGTACGACCAGGATGGAAACGCTAGTTGTAGCAATGATAACGATGGTAGCAGAAGTGATAGCAGTGGATGATGAGTTCGGCTCTTTTAATGTTTATCCTGTTGCCTTTTCTTTATGGTGCAGGTGATGACCACCGTTCGCGACCTGTGCACCGAGGGCCACACCGTGCTGGTGGCCATACACCAGCCGCGGTCCTCTATCTACGCGCTGTTCGACGATATTCTCCTGCTCAGCGATGGAATGGTACGTGCCACACCGGCTTCCTACACAAACTTTAGCCAAGTATGTAACTCAATACCAGGTACTTAAAATAACGAATATTACATTCAACACAACTATAAAAAGTCAATACGAATACAAAGCTCAATACGAATACAAAGCTCAATACGAAATGCAACTCAATACACTACCAAAACTCACTACTTCTAGAGGCAGGAGTCATTTATATCGCAGAGTCCGGCTGCCTGCTGAGAGTGAAACCGGGCTCCCCACAAACAATTATCGTAGCGCCCGCCTGCCTGCCTGCTGCATTGTGTCTATGGTGTATATGCTTGTGCCACCACCCTAGGTATCCCGCGGCGGTGCCTTCCCCAACACCACCTTTCGATGGGCACGCACGCCCCCATATCCCCGCGAGGGTGTATGTACTCTAAGGATACCAAACATATTAGGTGACATGGTAAACCTCTAGACCAAGGCATTGTTTTTGGGGTGTCTGTACGTATATACGTAGCGAGCGAAAGAAGGTGTACTATAAGCCGTCTGAAAATACCTTCGAGGACCCCCAGCGCTGCTGATGGTGGCGTTCCGGTAAATACGCCTCCGGTGACTTATCCCACGGCAGTAGGGGTTGCAGTTAGTCTTTGCCTTCTGAGGCAATATTTTGTCACTGGGACCGG
This sequence comes from Saccharina japonica, assembly GCA_008828725.1. Classification (NCBI taxonomy): domain Eukaryota; class Phaeophyceae; order Laminariales; family Laminariaceae; genus Saccharina; species Saccharina japonica. The sequence goes on along the minus strand of MEHQ01000401.1, from coordinate 51,879 downwards.
TTGCAACTACCGGTTTAGTATGATACATTTACTACTATATATATTTTTAGGATTACTGGCGCATAGAAATGAATGTTAGTCGGTTGTTGCGCGAAAAAGACCTTCTTCGGAGTCATGTTTCGGGTGAGATATTGAGCTCCTCATGAGATCAGCTCAGAAAATAAGCCACCACCCCTATAAGGCGTTGCTTTGGTCACAAATGTCTCACCCCCCCCCCCTCACCGTGGCGTTGCACCGCCGGTGGTATTTTTTTATACCTAGGTGATGTATCATGGGTCTGCGGACAAGGTCCTGCCGGTCCTGGCCTCACTTGGGCACAAGTGTCCGGTCAACTTCAACCCCGCGGACTTCATGGTGAGAGAGGGGGGGGAGTGGGGAGAAAGGCGGCAGTGCGTGGGCACTTACTCTTTTTTGGAGTCCACAGCTGTTGGTGTAGCCAGTAGAGCTTACCATTTTTTTCTAGATTTGGCCTGATTGATCTGATTGGCTTAGGGTCAGAGTTAGGGTTGGTCTACATGCAATGACATCGATGACGTGCGAACAAAGCCCACGCATCGAGCGCGGTAGGGGTCGAACCTGGCGAGAACGAGCGATGACAGCGATGTCGTGTTAACACGGGCCACAAACGTTAGGGTTGGTCTCTAGGGTCCAAAACATGCTTCTGTACAGAACAATACTAAAGGGTAGGTCTGCAGTTGGATAGATACCATAGTCGATGGAATGGTGCGTCGGGCTTTTCGTACATTTGTTTCATCCAAAGTATATTGTTGGGGTGCTTTACATGCTTATCATCAGTCTCTTGTTGGGGGCTTACGTTGTTTTTCAAACTCTGTCGTTGGGCGACGTGTAGAGCTCCTGAGGAGTTTCATAAGAATTAGGTGCCACCCTTGTAAGGCAAGCACGCGTCGTTCCGTACCCACGCGGGAAGGGGGGGGGGAGAAGGGGGGTGCTTCATTTTCATGCATGGCCGTAGTCGTATGACCATAGATCCTCGCATCCCTACAATGCCGGGACGGAGCATGTCGGGTTTTCACCGACCAGGGTAGACATTAAGGGGGGGGGGGGGG
>MEHQ01000401.1:32901-45068 GCA_008828725.1 Saccharina japonica | reverse complement strand
CTGCAAGCAATGTCTGCCTGGTTGGTGAAAACCCAACGTGCTCCGTCCCGGCATTGTAGGGATGCGAGGGTCTATGGTCATACGACTACGGCCGTGCACGACATGAGTACACCCTCCCCCCCCCCTTCTTCTCTGTTTCACCGGTGCTATTATTTTACAGCGCCGAGAACCGAGCACTCACTTTCCCTTCACAGCAGCGCGCGCGCTCGAAACAAAAACTGACGCTCTTACCGCCGCGACCGGCGGATGCGGATGCGCCCCCCTATGCGATGACCAGCAACAGGCGAGTCGTGAGTCGCGGGACAGGAGGAGCAGGAGCAGCAGGAGGAGGAGGAGCGGGTGGCCCACGCAGTTTGGGCTTCTGCTGAAGCGCTCGTGGAGGCAGGCCATGCGGGACAAGTTTGCCGCTGCAGCGAGGTAAGTAGCGGGAGCGGCGGTGGCAGCGGCCGGCACTCCCCCCCCCTGATCCCATGGTTGGCTGGTTGGTTGGTTGGTTGGTTTGTTAGTTGGTTGTCTGGCTGGGGAGTAATTCCACCTTGTAGGGGTGGCGGATTATTCTCTGAGCTCCCCTCACATCAGGAACTCGATACTATTAGTATGTCACCCGAAGCACGCCTTCGAAGAACGTTTGCTCGCGCAAACCCGACCGACGTGTTACGCGCTAGTCTTGGGGACAAATCTTTCTGCAGTAGTAAAATTTTCACACCAATCGATAGTTGCTGCTCACTTGAGGAGCTCGACCGATCCCAGTGACAACCCCAGTGACCAAATATTGACTCAGAAGGAAAAAACTAACGACAACCTCTATATACGGTATACCGTGGGAGGAGTCGGCTAATTGGTTGGGTTATTGGTTGCCTAATTGGTTGGGTGATTGGTTGGTTGAATGCAATAGTTGGGTCGATGGTTGATTGGTACCCACGGCTTGATTTTCGCCTTTTTTTTTGTAGTACAACTAGTCGAACGTTCAAGCCTTAATCTGGAGCTGGAGCTTTTTGGTACTTTGTGTCGCTTTTTTTGTGCGGGCATGGCACGGTTTAAAAATGATGTACTTTCGTTGGTTGGTGAATTTCTGTCGACGGCTGATTGATGTTGCTTGAACAATGCCTGGTAGGTTGGTCGATCGATCGGTCTAGTAACCCTCCTGCCGCTGCTGCTGCTGCTGCTGCTGCTGTCGGCGTAGCGTCGTTTCGTCATTAGAAAAGTCATGAAACGGAACTCGGCGGTAACGAAAGTCAACGCGTCACACACGAGCGAAATGGTGCCGGTAAGCATAAGACAGCAGCGCGCACCATTGAGCTTGCTGTGAGGCTCACGCACAGCTTGATTTGGCTTGGTTGAAAAGTGTCCTGCTTCTTCGGGACCGAGAGGACACGCTCTCTGTACAGCAAAAAATACAAGCTGTTCAACTGAAACAAACGATAAACTGGAACTTCAAGCTTTCTAAGCCCCCCCCAACATTAAACTTGGAGTTTTCTACCCCCTCTGAAAAATAATAATTTTTTAACCCCTCCCCCCTGCCCCGCGTGCTCCGTCTCGAAAGGGATGCGTGGTCAATGGTCAAATGGCTAAGGCAAGCAACAAATGAGTTACGGCCCCCCCCCTCCCCCGTTCCCCCATTCCCGCTCATACAAGGGTCGCTCTGGGTTTCGGTTTAGGCGGCGTGTTCGGGTCGGTTTTCTGGAAGCTAAGCCTCAAGGAGTCCTCCATTCAGAACCGCATCTCGCTGTTCGTAAACGTCGCTATGAACACGGCCATGTTCGGCTGCATCCGGGCGCTGCAGACCCTGGCGATCGAAAGACGCGTGGTGTCGCTAGAGAGGATAGATGAGGTGGGGAAAGCTGGACCGGCCTGTCGGTGTATGCAAGTGTTGCTGTTCTAGTTGTTGTTGTTGTTGTTGTTGTTGTTGTAGTTGTTGTTGTTGCTGTTGCTGTTGTTGTAGTTTTTGTTGTTGTTTGCTCTTGTTTTGTTGTTGCGGTGCTGGCGATTTGGGGGGTGTTGTATGCAAGTGTTGCTGTTGTGGTTGGTGTCGTTGTTTTTGTTGATGTTTGCGGTTGTGGTATGCTGGTGTGGTGGTGGTGGTGGTTGTTGTTGTTGTTGTTGTTGTTGTTTTTTCTGCCGTTGTTGTCATTCGTTGTTGTTGTTGTTGCTGTTTTTGTCGTCGGTGGTGGTTCTGGTGGCGGTGGTGCTGTGGTCGGTTTCACTGCTGTCACCTTTGCCGACTCTCGCACGAACCCCAGCTCTAGTACGCACGATCGCAACTCTAGTACGAAGGCTTTATTAATCAACAACAACAACAACAACAACAACAACAACAACAACAGCAACAACTAAAAACGCCTCCGATCGGCGGTGCCTCGCACGACTGCTGCCGTCTCAGGGGTATAGCGCCGGCGCCTACCTGGCGTCCAAGATACTGGCCGAGCTGCCAATGGACACCGTTTTCCCCCTCATCTTCGGAACCACGTGAGTCTTCACTACAGTACTACAGGTAGTACTACAGTAGTAGTGGTAGTATAGTGTAGGCCCACGACTAAGAAATAACCTACGAGTATTACGGGGGAGCATACCATACATACATACATACATACATACATACATACATACATACATACATACATACATACATACATACATACATACATACATACATACATACATACATACATACATACATACATACATACATACATACATACATACATACATACATACATACATAGCAGTCGGGAACCAAAATAGGGTGTGTAAAAGTAGGGGGGATGTAGGATTTTCCCGCCCATGGTGGGATCTGATTGCTCTCTTACTAAAAATGCCCCCATCGTAAAAATAAGAACATAGGGCTCACTTTTCGAGCGGGCACTGAGAATAGTGGACCAAGAAATCGTGTTCGGTGGCGAGCTCTACGCTACGCTAAATTGATAAACCCTACTACTGCTGTATATGCTATTAATAGTCTATACTCAAGGCTGTTTCAAATGTGGTGTCACGATAAGGTTATACGCCTTGCTCACATTATTGTTACGGGGGACCATACTAATAGTAAATGGAACCTACGGTACACACAAAAACCAATATATTTCCCGATATTTTCCTAACAAAATTTCAGGGCCTTCCTCGGGAAAAATCCCGAAGATTTCGGGAATCGAGTAAATCAACCATATCAAACTAACCAATGCCGAATAAACAATGTTAAAAACACCACAAGAAAGACAAAACCACGGCGAATCAAATGACGGTGTGTGTGTGTGTGTTTTTTACGAAGTAGGAACCGCGGTATGGTCCATGGTAATTTTACCACGGGAATTGGCATCCCGAAATCTTCGGGAATTTTCCCGAGGAAGGCCCTGCAAAATTTGGTGGTATTTACTATGATCCCCCGTAGTAGGTGTGTTTTGCTGACATTATTGTAATAGGTGTTTTGTTTTTGGCGGGCCCGCACCGTAGAAAAATACATTTTGGTAGTATTTTGTACAGCATTTCTAGACCTGTGCATTGGCACCAACACTTTTATTTATAGATGGGCTGGCCAATGGGATACCCAGGTATTGTGTAAAATGTTGGTTTCGGGGCCTGTACGCGTACCTATGTTCTGGTAGGGTTATGACAAAAAAAAAAAGTACAAGACAAAAACAATCGCCTTTGTCAGCGGGTTTTGTTGCCTATACGTTGGGACATATCTTGGGGATATCGTTACTATCGGCTTCACCGTTTACCAATATCCTTCGTGTACCAGTCTGTCTGGAAATTTAAGGGGCGTTTCGGTGCTATTACGGAGGACCATAGTAAACACTAGTAAATAGGACCAAATATTGTCAGTAAAAACGGGTAAATATATAGGTTTTCGTGTGGACCGTAGGTCCTATTTACTATGGCCCCCCGTGACAGTATGGATACCCACACGGTCCTTACGACAGTTACGGACAGAGTCGTACTTCTTATTTTTCTTCTTTTTTCCCATCCTATCTATTACGAGGGACCATAGTAAACACTAGTAAATAGGGCCTACGGAGGACCATAGTAAATAGGGCCTACGGTACACCCATACAGAACTGAAAAAAATGTCCCACACTAATTCTAAGTTTTTTGTCCCCAAATTCGGGGGACCAGTTCTTAAGGGGTTAAGGAGTCCCTTCATTCAGAGATCGTTTCAGCCAAAAAAGCCAAAAAAAGGTATACCTCTACCTCTATCGTAGGCGTTGTTCTGAGTTGACGTTTGGCGCAGCTGAAAAAAGGGGTGAATAATTGGCCCTGACACGGTGTTGACCTACTTGACTGCCACGGGACCCGCCACACAGGGTGTACTTCGCGGCCGGACTGAACAATCCGATGGGAGGGGGCGTTAAGCTAGCCAAGTTCCTGGGGACTCTTCTGGTACAAGCTCACGGTGAGGGCGCGGGGGGAGGGCGGCGCGGGGGTGTACTCATGTTGTCATGCATGGCCGTAGTCGTATGTCCATAGACCCTCGCATCCCTATAAAACCGGGACGGATCACGTCGGGTTTTCACCTGGCAGGCAGGCATTGGTTGTTTGCACCAAGCGCCAAGAGAAGCGTGAAGCGATCGGGGGAGGGGGGGTGTAATCATGTCATGCGTCATGTATGGCCGTAGTCGTGTGACCATAGACCCTCGCACCCCTACAATGCCGAGACGGAGATCGTTCGAGTTTTCACTGACCAGGCAGACATTGCTTGCACCAAGCGCGAAGCGCCGTGAGGTGTTGGGCGAGTCGCATGAAGGGTGAGCTGCATCCTACAAAAGAACCGCTTGTGAGGCGGAATTTCTTGCATATGGATGACAGCGTTGATTGAATTGTTTTGGTTTGCGGTGTGGCCACTTCCAGAGACACCAATGGGTACGCTATGTAGCTGCCTCGTGGATGCCTTACCATAAACACACCATGTGATACGATCAGGGGCGGGGGTCGGGGGACTTGGTCGGATCGTTCTTTCGGGGAAAGAGTGGCTTCAGTTCGGTGCGACCGTTTTTTCGGAGGTGTTGAACAGCGCCCAATAGCTGCCAGCGTGACAGTTAACGAAGTGCCTCATGTTCGTACAGCATGATATGTCTTCTCCGATTTTGTATGTGCGCTCGCGCTTCTACACGTTTGTGTTGTTTTAGTTTAGTGCTGCTCACCAGGCGCGCTTCGATCGAGCTTTTGAGACTTGTAAACATGTCACGTTCTCTCGTAGCCAAAACGGAACGCAGGGTTTTGTGGTGGGAGTCTGTGTGGTGTGCACCTCTTGTTTGGCATCATCGGTTTGTCATCGGTTGCCTTCGGCAATGGTTGTCTCGCAATCATTGACCGTCATCAATGATTGTCATGAATGGTCGTCATGGATGATCGCCATGCATGATTGTCGTCCGTGATCGTCATGGATGATCGTCCATAATCGTCATGGATGGTCACCATCGATACTTTTCACGGATAATCGCTGTCGTCGAGGAACGTTCGCCATGGATGACTGTCGTTGATGGCCGCCATCGATAGTCGAGGTCCTTGATGATCGCTCGGCACGGATGACCGTCGTTTATTTATTTTGCGAACCAATAGAATGCCTCTGTGGTCGCCAGCCACACAAAAACCCGTATCCAGCCGTACTTGCCGCTCCATTCCCCCCTTTGGTTTTCGAGTAGAACGAATCGATGACAGCTGCGCCGTCTGTCTGCTGCGCAACCGCAGCTGCTTTTCCTGCTGCAGCTTGTGCTTCTGCTGCTTCTGCTGCTGCTGCTGCTGGTGCTACTGCTGTTTCTGCTGTTTCTGCTGCTGCTGTTGCTGCTGTTGCTGCTGATGCTGATACTGCTGCTACTGATGTTGTTGTGGTTGTTGTTGCTGCTGCTGCTGCTGCTGTTTCTGTCGCTGTTGGTATTGCTGCTGCTGGTGCTACTACTGGTGCTGCTGCTGCTGTTGCTGCTTCTGCTACTGTTGCTGTCGCTGTTGCCTTTGATATGTACTGCTGTTGCTGATACTGCTTCCGCTGCTGACGTTCCCCCCCCCCCCCCGACGGATGCTTCCCCCGACCCCGACAAGCCTCGTCCGCGGTAGGGTTGATGGTGGGATCCTTGTCGCCCTCCATGGAAGCGGCTAACCTGCTCGGACCTGCCGTGATCATCGTGTCCCTCATGCTCTCCGGGGTGAGCCAACTTGTATGCGTGGCGGTCTAGCAGCACTTTGGGTTAGCCATGCTTTCCGGGGCAAGCTGACTTGTGCGCACGGCGGCTCAGCAGCACTTAGGGTTGGCCCTGGGTTGCGGCGCTACCGCAGCTGTACCGTAAATGGGCGGGACGATTTTGTGGGGGTGGGTGGGTGAATGGGTGGGTTGGAGGACAGATAGAGGGGGCGGTGATTGGTCGACTACGGCGTGTCCCGGCATGCAGTGGGTATGCGCGCGTAGCCTTTACGACGAGGGGAATTGCCGCAAGACACACGAGACGCGTGAGAGCGTGGAGGTTGGCATGTGCGGTGGTGATCAATTCCCACGTTTTGTGTCGTTTCTTAAAAAACGTATCAGGTTATCTGTTTTTTCATGCCTTGGTGGTGGTTGGCAATGCCCCCGTTTACCCCGGCCTGCTTTTCCGAGGTCTCGTTTGCTCTTTTTTTTTTTCCTGGGTTCGTTTCCTGATGAGAGAAGAAACTAAGTTGAGCCCCTCAGTGCACACGCCCCTTTCTCTCGCCGTGGATGTGACAGGTGCACGACAACATGCCTCCGTACCTCGAGAGGCTAAAGGTCGTGTCCACCCTCAACTGGGGCGTTCAGGGAATTGTGAGAACCGAGTTTCTTCCTGCTGCTTTCTGTTTAATTTTCCGTTCCCGATTTCGTTTTCGTTTCCGTTTCCACTTCCACTCCGTTACGTTTTACGACCCCTTTTAGCTTGCTTTTTGGCTTTCGTTTCCCTTTCCGTTTCTGTTGCCTTTCCGTTACGATTTCCGTTTTTTTTTTCTCGTGTCCTTTTGCGTTTCCGCTTCCGTCGCCGTTTCCGCTTCCGCTTCCGTTTCCATTTCCGACTATGTTTTCGTTTCTGTTTCTATTCCGTTACGGTTTCCGTTCTTTTTTCGTTTCCTTTTCCGTTTTTGTTTCCGTTTCCGTTTCCGTTTCTGTTGCCGCCGCTGCCAAAATGCGACGGTCGCGCCACGTTTAATCGCAATGATCACGTTTTGTTGTTTAAAATGTCGCTTTGCCGGGTCATGCAGGTGACGAACGAGATGAGAGGGATTAAGTTCGTCCCTGACGGCAAGCGGCTGCTGCTCGGTTGGAAGCTGGGCACAAACAAGGAGGTCAGCGAGCGGGAAAAGGCCCATGCACTCCCCATAAGAAAGCGTGTAAAAAACAAATTGTCTAAAGTGTGTTTGTCCAAAGCTAAGCTTGTTCCAAAGTTTGTTCCTTGTCCAAATATTGTCCCCCTTTTTGTCCAAAGCTTGTCCAAGTGTTGACCAAATTTTGTTGGAAACTTGTCCAACGCTTGTCTAATTTGTTCCCGAACGTCGTCCGAAGTTCTGTCGAGGCCTTGTCCATTCTGTTTTCCGAAGGTTGCCCAAACTTCTGTCAACACATTGTCCACAGTTTCGGCCTTAGTATACTACCAGGTACTAGTTTTAGCTTAAGAAGACAACCAGTCAAAAGGGATCAGGCCATGGCATCCTATTTAAGCATCTTTGCTATGTAATACCACTATGTCCTTGTATTTAAGAACCTTCTTATATTTAGTGACAGAGTGGTGCCTGGTGCCAGTAGAATGTCTGTAAATAGGACCTACGGGTACACAGTAAAACCTATTTATTTCCCTATTTTTACCAACAATATTTGGTCCTATTATATGAGATTTATTATGGTCCCCCGTGATAGTAAATGGTCTCAATATTGTATAGTACTTTTTTGTGTAGAGAGGTGATCGAGGGTGGCTTGCCACTTCTTTGAGACGATGGTTCACACACACACTGACTGTGTACTACTAACTGTGTACATACGTACGAGACGGATATAACTAACCCTAGCTCTAACCCTAAACCAACCAGACCCTTCAATATGAACCACGATCAACCAATTGTTGGCGCTGTTATATATAGTCCCTTTGTGTCCTTCATTCCTTCCTTCACAGCATGTGTGTGTCAATCATTTTCTCGGAGAAGTGGAAAGCTCTACCTGGGGCAATCGGTCAAAAGCAGCAAGGAGTAAAAAAACGCGGTCTCCCGTGAACTGCATATTTTTCTTCCCTGCTCTTTTATGCGCCCCTCTTTTAGCTACTCTAGAGGTCGTCCCGAACGCGCCACTACGTACTGTTTTTGTTTTGTTTTTGTTTTTGTCGTGGACGCTCTGACGTTTATTACTCGTAAGTATTCTGGTATTCATTAAAGATTAAATAAGCCGTAGCTGCTCACCTTTGCTGTGTAGCAAGACTAACTGTGTGAAGCACAAACTCAGCAGGACTATCACGTCAAACATGAATGGGCCTACGAAGTACCCCCAATAATGTGTCTGCGTCTGTCTGTCTGCATTGTTGTCCGTGCCCGTTCGCCAATGAACATCGACCGATCGACCGATCGGCGGCGGCGGCGACAGGTGATTCCGGGGGAGGACGTGATGCAGAAGATGGGCTTCGGAGGGGAGGGCCTGGGTAAGCCCACGCGGCGCCTGCTGCAGGTCGCGACAGGGTGCCACCTTGTCACGCTTGTCAGCCTCTTGGTCGGTGCTCCCAAGTGAGACTCAAAAGTGTGCACGAAGTGTGGTTGGTTGCTGTCCGTGTCCGCTTGGTCGGTTGCTCGCTCGGTCGCTCGCTCGCTCGGTCGGCCGGTCAGCCGATGCGCTACGTTTATATAATATGCACTGGTGCTAGTTTTTGTTCGTTCTCTTTTTTTATATATTCGGACTTGTTATATAATTGGGAAATATCGGGTGTGAACGAAGGGTGGTCGGATTGTTGTCCCGTGACCGATTGGTCGGTCGGTTGGCTGGTTGGTCGGTCGGTCCGTCGATCAGTGTTAAGGTATTGACCCCGATGAGGGGACACCTACGCTAAATCATAACGCCGCGGTCAAAAGAGGGGGATACCACAAAGAGCGTCAGCCTATTGATTGGTCGGCGCGCAACGTATGTATTATCTTACGAACAAGGGTACGATATACAATCAGCGTAATAAGAATGTACATACTCAGCGTTTGTTTGTGTTCTCCCTTGGATCGTTTTTTTATTTCCCCCTGTTTTTTTCTTTTCTCGCCAGGTTCCAGCCGTTGGAGAGGGCTTCGTGTCCGCCGACGTCTCCAGGGGTGGCACGGGATGACCAAAGCAAAAAAAATAATGGAACGCGGTAGCTACGTAGCGGACAGAAGAGGAAACGTAGAAGCTTCAGATTTCAAGGGTTTGTGGTATTAATAGGGTATCTACTCTGGATGTACCCAGGTAACTACTCTGGGTGTACCCGGGTGTCTACTTTGTATGTACCCGGGTATCTACTCTGTATGTACCCGGGTATTTACTGTGTATGTACCCGCGTATCTACTCTGTGTGTACCCGGGTATTTACTCTGGATGTACCCGGGTACATACTCTGGATGTACCCGAGTATGTACCTGGGTGTGGCCAACACAACCATATTTGGTCCCTTGGTACCCCAGAGTATTCCAGTTATGGTACCCAGGTACTCCAGGGTATACCAGGTTTGGTCCCCGGGTACCCCAGGATATACGAGATGTCGTCCCCGGGTACCCTAGCGTATACCAGGCTTGGTTCCCGGGTACTCCAGGGTATACCAGGTTTGCCTCCCGGGTACCCCAGGGTATACCGGGTTTGGTCCCCGGGTACTCCAAGGTATACCATGTTTGGTGCCCAGGTACCCCAGTGTATACGAGATGTGGTCCCCGGATACCCCAGGGTAATATACTTGTCTTCTACCTGCTGTAGACCAGAGGTCTACCTACACAGCAGTGTTTTTTCTTCTTGTGAGTGATGGACGTTCAGTATTGCTGCGCATTGGTTGTCGGAAGGCCGAAAGACGCGCGAGACAGCAATCAATAGTGTGCCGTCCTTGTTCCCTTTGATTTCCTTGGGTCAGTTTTTGCCTCTTCTTCAAGCTGTGTTAACAGCAGCATATACTGCCGTAGCTCTTGGCACAGGTATATACCAGGTATATAAATTATGGCTTGCCCTGGGCTGACAATAGTCGATCTCCCGGAGTACTGATTGATACGGCGTGGTGGAGGTTTGCTGGAGAACAGAGAAGGCGTATTTTTTTGTGGCGGGGAAGGAAGGAAGGAAGGAAGGAAGGAGGCGACGTGTAGGAGGGGAACATGTACAGTACAGTAGTAGTACGCGATAGCTGGGAGTTAATAATTTTGGCTCGACTCTTACACGTGGCGTAAGAAAACCGCTGTTTTTACACTGAAAATATATAACAGGATTACTACTGTATCAAGTGTGGTGCTGCTGCTTGCTGCTGGTGTGGCTACTGTTTTGCGCGCCCCGGCATGACAGTTTTTTCACACGCACGCGTATGTATGCAGCAGCAGTACGAGTGGGGTGCAGAAGCAGCTCAAGCTGTGTTTGGTTCTCGTAGTACTGTACTTTTCGCAGTTATATATTGGGGAACAAGGCAAAACATACCGATACGCCCCTAAACATAAGCGACTTTTATACATTCACATTCAATACAAACGGTGCTTATATCTCGGTACAGAGTGGTACACCAAAATTAAAGGGCGGACAAAAAATATTTTTTCCGTTCCAGAAAACCCAGTGTATGCCAGACTGGGAACCTCAGCGTACCACAGTAGTAGCGAGGAGTTTTTTCACCCTGAAGAAAAGGGACAAGAGCTACACGACACACACCAACATCAATCAGGACGACCACCAGCAGCCAGCCGCAGGGCCTTTTCCTCTCTGTTGTCCCGTCTATATACCGTCTCTCTCTCTCTCTTCTTCACAGATAAGTTTCATTTTTTCGACACGTGTCCATAGACCCCCCCCCGCTCCGCCGCTGTCTTCCCCATCGCCCTTCCGCATCCAAAACAAAATGCCTGCCCTTTCTGCAGGAAAGCCCAATGCGCACACTTTCTTTCATCGTAGACGCCCCCCCCCCCCCCCGGCCCACCGTTTTCCTGTTTTGATTTCTAATTTCCCCACTCTTAACCACATAGGCCTACAGCAGTAGTATGTATCCCTTCAATGCATTCGACGGTGCCATCCATGCGCAAGAATATCCTGCAGTACGCCTTACAAGCGGTTTTCTTTCGGAAGGACGCAAGCTGACCCTTGATGCGACTCGCCGAGCATCTCACGTTTCGCTTCGCGCTTGAGGTGCAAGCAACAACCAATGTCTGCCTTGGTCGGTGAAACCCCGACGTGCTCCCCGTCCCCGCACTGCAGGGATGCGAGCGTCTATGGTCACATACGACTACGGCCGTGCACGACATGAGTACCCCCCCCCCCCCCCCTCCTCCATATGTCATACCGCCCTCCGGGAAAACAGGAAACCCCACGCGACAACAGAGCGGGACTACGAGGGGGATCAAGGAGGGTGGGGTGTCGGGGGGGGGGGGGGGGCATATTCACGTACACCGCGGTTTCTCTACTAAACGTACGGCTACCGCAGCAGCAACAGCATCATCGGAGGACGCAATCGCTGACCCTTTTTTTTCGTCGCACCTGCCCCTCGTACCGAGCACATTGATTAGCAGATACAAGACCTATAAACTGCACGGCAATTTCATTGGTAGGTCCTCCCTACTCTGTACGGTACGGCAATGCCAGTAGTAGTAGGTGCTACTGACTGTACGGCAATACCAGTAGGTCCTACTGACTGTACGGCAATAGGTCATACTGTGAGGCAAGAAGTCTCATTGGTGCCGCTGAGGCTCTCTACTATTGTCTTCTATGATATGATATGCGTTTACCAACAGCGCCTCTTCCGTCCGCCTCCTGATGGAAATAATAAAACAAATCCATTCCACAGACAGACGTAAAATTCCTTCTCCCCACACCAGTATGTGTTACGTATACTCCACGGAGAACGTATTGAATAATTTCGTTTTTTCTTTTAATAGTTGAGCGCGAGTATTGCACCTCTTTCTCCGTGCTGTAAACACGCTAACTAGAGCACACCGAGTCAACAGGGTCGTCATCGTGCGGGAGAGGGGGAAGGGGGGGGGGGGGGGGGGGGGGGGGGGGGGGGGGGGGGG
>MEHQ01000401.1:18114-31390 GCA_008828725.1 Saccharina japonica | reverse complement strand
TCCCCCCCCGCCCCCCCGATTCCTATTCGTTCCTTCGCATCAAAAACAGAGCCTATATTCTTCCTGTAGGTCAACAAAGTCAGTTACTGGTCGTCCCTTGCGAGGGCCGAAACGAGGACCAAATCTCGCTCCCCGCTCCTCCTCCTCCTCCTCGTCCTCTTCCTCCAATTCTAAAAACAAAACCCGCAGACAGCAAATAAAAGCGGTATATACTGTAGTCGCAGCAACACTACAACAACAGCACTATTAATAGTAGTATCATCCCATTTGGGACGGATCCCTTTTGAGGCGGACCCCTTTTGAGGTACCTTTCAAGGGACCCGCTTTAAGGGATGGCGACCGAAACAAATAAATTTTTGGTGGTACCAACCGTCTACGAGCAGCGTGAGTGAGTGAGTGAGTGAGTGAGTGAGCGCCCATTGGCAGTAGTACGGGTAGGATTGTCATATTGCGCCCGTGCCGTACGACTGTGTAAGGGTATTACCTGCTGAGCTATAGGGGTAAAAGATCGATCAATTACCCAGCCCAGGGTCATCCTTATAACACTCTCCCCCCCTCCGAACGGCGGGATATTTGGGACGTCGGTACCGTATACGGCCGTACGTTGACCTACCCGCTTCGTTTCAATACCTGGGGAACCAGGGAGACGTGTTTTTTTAGGGACGCACGCGCAAGCGTTTCTAAAAAAGAAACGTTCGAAGTGAGATTCGAACCCGTGTCCTCGACGACGCAAATGTGGGTGTTACCTGCTGAGCTATAGGGGTAAAAGACGATCGATTCGCCCAGCCCAGGGTAATCCTTATAACAACTGACTACAAGGCATCGCAACGGTATCGCAACTCGGACACCAAAAATTGTATCCTCCGCCAACCACGCCATTTTTGGTCGTCCTTTCCCCCCTCGTAAACGATTCTACATTATTTGTGGCAGTGGTACAGTAGTAACCATCTGAGAACGGTACTTTTTTTTTGTGGGTTCTGCCGATGGCTTTACTGAAAGAACCAAGGCGACAATTCACACGCCGGTTGTGTCCAACAATGCCCTGAGTGAAAATGATATTCGCGTTCGCGTCGATTTTTATATTTTTCAGTTTTGCTTTAGTTATAGCCTTGAAAGGCTATTTTTGGTAAGGATTGCAAATGGCCAATTTTCAATATATTTAATTTCGGCTGGCTCAGGAAACCATATTACTAGACCCGATATTGAAAATGTGTTCCCGGAGGATTGTGGTGATTAGCTATACGATCATCATACAAGTTGTATTGTAGTAAAATATCCATTTTTGATGGCGCTGAAAATTTTTCCGTTTTGGGGTTAATTCCTTACTGTCAGTAAGGAAAAAAAACGAAAACGGAAAATTTTCAGCGCCATCAAAAATGGATATTTTACTACAATACAACTTGTATGATGATCGTATAGCTTGTCACCACAATCCTCCGGGAACACATTTTTAATATCGGGTCTAGAATGTGGTTTCCTGAGCCAGCCGAAAATAAATATATTGAAAATTGACCATTTGAAATCCTTACCAAAAATAGCCTTTCAAGGCTATAACTAAAGCAAAACTGAAAAATATAAAATCGACGCGAACGCGAATTTTCATTTTCACTCAGGGCATTGTTGGACACAACCGGCGTGTGAATTGTCGCCCTGGTTCTTTCAGTACAGCCATCGGCAGAACCCACAAAAAAAAAGTACCGTTCTCAGATGGTTACTACTGTAGTAGTAGTAGTAGTAGTAGTAGTAGTAGTAGATAGTAGTAGAGTAGTAGTAGTCAGTAGTAGAGTAGTAGTAGTAGTAGTAGTAGTAGTAGTAGTAGTAGTAGTAGTAGTAGTAGTGAGTAGTAGTAGTAGTAGTAGTAGTAGTAGTAGTTAGTAGTATAGCAGTACAGTATGTAGTGGTGGTAGAGCAGAGTAGTGGTGCAGTGTAGCAGTGCTACTATCTGTAGTAGTGAAGCACTATATTATAGAAGGCACTAACTGCTAAGTAGCAGATGTAGAGTGTCTTTATGTTGTCGTGTTTGAAGTTTCTGCTTTGTATAGTGTTGGTGTCTCGTGTTGTTATTGCTTTCTGTTATGCGCTGAGTTAATGCGCAGGCGGCGCAAACAGCTGTCACTGCCACCGTATTTGATCAGTTACAAAAAAACACAGAAAAAAAACATACGAAGAAAAGTATCGTGCTTAATTGATCGCATATAAACGTTCCATGTACGTAGTAATTCCAAAACAGATTAGTAGAAAAGTGCGTATTTTGATTTTGGAATTACAAAATGCAAGAACCATGCTTGTGCAATACCGACAAACAAATAATTCACCAAGCGTAAAAAAAAAAAGAAAACGACACCACACACTTGGGAGGTCAGAATGAAAAACAAACCGGACGCTGTGATCACAGGACGAAATGAGCAAGAAAACATTTTTTTTTCGTTTTTTGTTCCCTTTTTTTTCTTGGTTTAGAGACCCCCCCCATTTTTTTTTCGCTGGTGGGGGGGGGGAATTAAAAAAAAAATTGACTTATTGTTTTCTGGGATCACAACGGTCCGGTTTTTCCCTCCAATATAGGGGGGGGGGGTAGTAGTGGGGTATCTGGGATTCAGATCCGCGCATACCCTTGAGAAAACATAGCGTATCGGTACGACCCCCCCCATTATCGAGTAATGGTAAGGCACCGCGAGGCAGTACATATGTAAACCCATTGCTGTCTCCGGAAGTGGCCACACCAGAAATTAAATCAATCATTGAAGCTGTCGTCCATATGCAAGTCCGCCTCAGAGGCGGTTCTTAGCAGGATGCAGCTCACCCTCCATGCGACTCGCCCAATACCTCACGGCGCTTCGCGCTTGGTGCAAGCAATGTCTGCCTGGTTGGTGAAAACCCAACGTGCTCCGTCCCGGCATTGTAGGGATGCGAGGGTCTATGGTACATGACTACGGCCGTGCACGACATGAGTACACCCCCCCCCCCCCCCCCCCCGCCCCCCTCGTCTCCATTCCATTGGGCGCCACCCGTGCAACGGATGCGCGGCGCTTCCTACTCAATTCCGTTTCGTCTTCGTGCCACACACGAAAGAACAGGAAATAGAGGAGGGAATATCAAAAACACAATGAATACATACGTATGTATGATACGAAGTTAAACAATCGAGGGTGCGCGCTTAGACCGGCGGAAAAACTGATCCTATCGGTAGAAATCAAGTTTTAATCTTCTATTGACAAGCGCGCTACAGCAAAAAGCAGTAGTAGTAGTAGTCTCAGGGCACCGCCTCCTCCCCCCTTTTGACCAAATCAGCATCATCGTTGTGCCAAGCCTCCGCTAGGAGAAGGACCGGCTGCACCCATCACCACCTTGTGCGGTTGGTTGGCCTATCATACGGTAGCAAAGCGCAGGCAGTACTGCCCCCGATTTTGGCAGTAAAACTTAATTTTTCGTTAAATTCTCGGTTTTCCACCCCAGCCAACTAGACGCCCAACACCCGACCCGACCCAACCCGATCAGACCCGGTCAAGAGATCGACCCGACCAGGCTCGGCAAGGGCGAGAGCTTGCCATCAAAACTGCGAGAGCCGATAGACAGACAGGCTCGCCTCGCCGCATCGGCAAAACGACATCGTTCGTCGTTTCCCATCCTCTTCCAGCCTCTGGGAAAGGGACAAGGGTCCCGCTCCTGCTGCTGCTGCTGCTTGCTGCTGCGTGGAATCAGAAGAGAGAAAAACACCCGCACGAGCGAGGGAGCGACGCGGCATGCCGTGACCCACCGCGACACCCAAGCCCGTGCATGCACCAGGCTAAGCCCACACACATCCGCGAATTGAAGCTTTCAAGTCCAGCGCGCACGCCCACACCCAAACCCCGACGCAAGCACGCACGCACATACAAGCCCTCCCTCACGTCAACACCGAGCGAATTGAACGGAACAGGTCTCTCCTTCGACCGACCTATCAGGCGAGCGAGCGAGCGAGCAAGCAAGCGAACGGCAGCTACCGTAGTCAACAAAAAACCACCGCCATCACCACCGCCACCACCACCAAAAGCAAAAACGAACACCAAAACGCGGCCTAAAGGGCGGGCATCATCGATAGCGGCGCCGCTTATCCTCCCCGCCTTCTCGCCCCAACGATCTCTCACGGCTTCCCCCCCTCCCCCCGGCCAAGCTCCCACTCCCACTCCCGCCCCCCGCCGCCGCCCCCCCCCCACCCTCTCCCGCGGCCGCTCCCCTCCCCTTAACCCCCCCCTCCCGCTCCCCCTCCGGCCGCTCTCTAACAATCTCGCCCCGCTCGCGGCCTTTACTCTCTCGGCGGTCACCGCCCCATCCCGGTGGCCCTGTCCGAGCGGTTCCCCCCCCCCCTCAGCGACCCGAACCCCTGTCCCCTCTGTCGCGATCCCTGTCTCCCCGATCGCGATCTCTGTCCCTGTCTCGCGTGCTGCCGCGATCTCGCGTGCTGTCGCGATGGTCTCCCCTGTCTCTGTCGAAGGAGGAGTAAGACCTACCGCCGCCGCCGCCGCCGCCTCCGGAGCGGAGAGACCTCGTCTCGTCGGGGGTGTGCTTGATGTCGTGGATGAACCGGCAGGGGTCGTTCGTACACATCTGTGCGCGGGGGCGGGGGGGGGGGGGGGGGGCGAGGAGGAGGAGGAGGCGAAGGAGGGGGAAGAGAAGGAGGAGCGGAAGGGGGAGGAGGGGGAGGCGGAGAAGGAGGAGGGGGGGAGGAGAAGCAGGAGGTGAAGGAGGGGGGGGGGGGGTACTCATGTCGTGCACGGCCGTAGTCGTATGACCATAGACCCTCGCATCCCTACAATGCCGGGACGGAGCACGTTGGGATTTCATCAACCAGGCAGACATTGCTTGCACCAAGCGCGAAGCGCCGTGAGGTATTGGGCGAGTCGCATGGAGGGTGAGCTGCATCCTGCTAAGAACCGCCTCTGAGGCGGACTTGCATATGGACGACAGCTTCAATGAGATAATTTAATTTCTGGTGTGGCCATTTCCTGAGACAGCAATGGGAGCACTATGTAACTGCCTCGCGGGTGCCTTACCATATACACACTACGTGATACGATCATTCCCCTTGTGCGGAGCAAAGGTTCTCCACCCCGCACAGATGATCTAACTCGACCGCCAGCCTTGGTGACCGCCAAGACAAAAAACAAAAAAAAACGGTACCCTGGTTGTCTAGCTCACGCAGTGAGAGGCGTGTTTTACAGCGTTGTTGCCAACCGACGCCAACCCAACCTGGGTGGAAGGAGGGGGGGGGGGAGGTCAAGGTCAAGGGGAGTGGAGCACGCACGGACGCGCCAATACACGGACACAAAGGCAGACAGACCAACAAACAAAAGCAGTAGACGCACATCACCAAGAAACACATACTACACAAGCAGCACACGAACGAGCACACACTACACGCAACCACCACAAAAAAATCACACCTACAGAAGGCACAGCCCACAACCACACAGAAGCACACCGTCCACAAAACACTCAAGACACACCAACCCAACAAAAAAAAACACATTCACGCACACAGAAAAGCCTTATGTAGAGGAAAGAACCCCTTCTCCTAACTGAGAGGAAATCCTACTTAAAAGTGGACACGAAAACCTGCAACAGCGTTAAGAAACGCCCGATAGGTACGCAGTGGAAGCAAGTCTATCCTACGTAGCGGATATAAATCCCTGTTTATAGCGGAGGGGAACCCTGAAACACAGGAGGACAAAAAAAAACTATCGTAGCGGATAGAAACCCCCGTTGTAGCTGTAGCTGGGAGGAAACCCACTTCATGGTGGACTGAAACAAACTCCGGCTAGGTACGAGACGTTGCGGAAGTAAGCCAAATGCCACACAGCAGATAGAAGCCCCTCCGTCCTACTGTAGCTGGGACACTAAATTCTATTACACCGGACTGAAACCCTTGTTATTATATATAGCGGGGACGAACCTCTGATAGGTAGAGGAAGTAAACGCCTGTTCTAGAGCATATAAACCCCTGTCAAAAACGGGGACTACAGTAGTCCTCCACCACCACTCCCTCTCCCCCACCTCCCACCGGAACACGGCGAGCAGACGCACGACATAATCAGCAGAAATCCCCCAAGCAAAAATACTCACCACCACCCACCACCCACCGACCGACCCACCCACACTTACCCACACCAGCCCACCCAACCGCCCACCCACACTCCAGCACTCACCTGCGTCTTGGAGTTGTAGTAGCGGCAGTAGTCCGACTTAACCCGTCCTTTTCCGTCGTACTTAGCGCCTCCCCCGCCTCGCCCTCCCCTCTCTCCGTCCCTCCCCTTGCCGCGATCGCCGTCCCGCTCCCACCTCCCCCCTCCCCTCCCCCCCCTCCCGCCTCCTCGTTCCCAGTTGTCTCGAGGGCGCCCCCCCGCCCCCGTCCCACCGGCTCCATAGCCGCCTCGCGGGTCAACACCAAGAGGAGGAGCCTGGCCGGGGTCTCCGGTAGGAGGAGGAGCGCCGGGTACGCCGGGCACCATCGGCTGCTGCGGGTACCCGACAGCAGCCGCAGGAGGCGGTGGCGGCGGGGGGGGCGGCGGGAACCCCATCCCCTGCTGCTGCTGCTGCTCCGGCTGTTGCTGCTGCTGTGGAGGGTAAAACTGTGGCTGCTGAGGAGGAGGTGCGAGACCCCCGGCGGAGCCCGGGGCGACCATGTACGGCGGCGCTTGCGGGGGCGGGGCTCCAAGAACAACGGGAGCGGCGGCGGCGGCGGCGGCAACGGCAGCGCCGGGGTACCCGGGGTGCTGGGGTATCGCAGCCGCCGGCATCGCCTGGGGCAGCGCCTGCGGCGCCTGGAGCTGGGACGGGGGGGGTGCCTGAGACGAGGGCACCGGCATCGCGTACGGAGCAGAGCTTTGGGAAGGTCGCGGGGGTGGAGGAGGTGGTAACGGCTGCTGTTGCTGCTGTTGCTGCTGCTGCTGCTGCTGAGGAGGCGGTTGCTGTTGGGGGTATTGTCCCTGTACCATCCCCGCGGGAGGCTGCTGTCCTACGGGCTGTGCTAGGGGCTGAGGCGCTTGCGGTGCGCTGCTCCCCGCAAGCGCAGGCAGCGTGAGGTGCACGTTGGAAGGGGTGCTCAGGGCTTGGTGGGAGAGCGATCTGGTCGACGGGGGTAACGATAAAAGGCGAAGGGGAGGGCAGGGAGGTGCTGAGATTGAGCTTGAGCTTGAGATTGAAATTGAGTTGAGATCAAAATTGAGATTTGAGCTATTAATAGAGATCAAAAACGATATTTGAGCTTGAGATCGAACCAAGATTAAGCCTAAGATTGAAATTTGAGACCGAGACAACGACGAGAGAAATAATAGGTCGAGATTACAAGCACGGGTGACTTCAAAATCGGTTCACGAGGCTACGTAAAGGGGTGCTCACCCGCGCCAACCCGCGGTCAGCGGAAACGCGACGGGGCAGCAAGCACTTGGCACATGCTACTGGCGTTACCTATAGGACCCCGGGTCCCGACGGAACTCCTCGTGAACGCGACTAACTAACGCTGTAGACATACGTCATTCATCGTCTGGAAACGCCATCAACGCTAGGCTTATCGCAGTGGTCCCTCTATAGTGCCAGTTGCCCGCTATAGTGCCCGTGGATACACTGAGCACAGACGGAGTCAACCAGTGTGGCAGTGTGCGGAGTAGTAGTGCCAGTTGCCGCTATATATAGTGCCGGTATTGTTGGCTGGCGCATGCCTACCGGCACTAAAGAGGGACCACTACTACCACTGTACCGACAACACTACCGCCTCAGCAGGTGGTAACATGTACCTGGTAAATACTACCAGGTACGACATATAGTAGTACCACAGCACCCCGTCCGCACAGCAAAACTACCACATCATAGCACAAGTGACCAAAAACAACACACACACCAACACAGCAGCCGCAGCAGCAGCAGCAGCACCGCCAGCACCACCACAACCGAGACGACAACGACAGCTGACCTGAGCAAAGCGTGGTTGACTTGACCCTCCGACACGAGGAGAGCGGTGAGAAGGCGCGGCTCCTGGGCGAAACGGCTGCGCAGGGCGTTCGCCGCGTGGGGATCGACGCTGGCGAGGGCCTCGTCCAAGGCTCTCACCGATTGCAGCGTCACCTGTTTGTAGTTTGGAGCGGGGAAGGAAGGAGGGAGGGAGGGAGGGAGGGAGGGAGGGAAGGAGGGAGAAATCCAGGGTAAATGACCGAGCCGTCACAAGGAACCGAGCCGAACCGACCCGCGAGGACATCCACTATCGGCAGTGGAAAATAGAAAATACAGCCGTGTGGAAAGCGGAGACCCCTCGATCGCGCTTGGCGACACTAACATATTGAAGCCGGAAAAGACGCGCCGATAATTCCAATAAAATTCGTGACCGACCGACCGACCTACCGACCGACCACCGCGCTAAGAACAACAGAACCACTGCCCCCATCGGCCAAGAACAAGACCACAACCACCCCCACCCCCCGACCCTCTTCCGCCGTTTTCTGCTGTTCTTCATCGTCACACCTTGACTGGTTGGCTGGGTTGCGGCTGGCTCTGCTTGAGCTGCTCCTGCTTTTTGAGCTGCTCCTGCTTTAGCTGTTGCTGCTGCTGCTCCAGAGACGCGGCGTGCATCTGCTCCAGCTCGGCGTCCATGAAGAAAGGAATCTTGTACATGTTCACCTCGTCTGCACCACAACAGCAGCAGCAGCAGCAACAGCACCACCAACAACAACAACAACAACAACGACAAAAATAACAACAAAAACGGTTCAAAAACCGACGGGACGAAACGGGAAGAGAAGACACAAGAAGAGACAAGAAGAGAAAATGGGACACAGGGTCAAGCAAGAGCCCGGGGGTATGTAGGGGTATAGCGGTAGGGGAAAAAAAAAACGTGGTGATGGCATGTTTTCTTGTGCTTGTTACTCCCCTCCGGTCACGAGTTGTGTTTGAGGGTACAACCTGCATTATAGATGGGGGGGGGGGTGCTGTTTGGGCTAATGCAAGGGCTACTGTTTTGGGGCTACAGGCTACTTGCTGTACAGATTACTGTTTTGGGCTACTGTTTTGGGCTACTGTTTTGGGCTACGTGCTGTTTTGAGCTACTGTTTTGGGCGACTGTTTCGGGCTACTGTTTTGGGTTGCAGGCTACTTGCTGTACAGGCTACTTGCTGTACAGGCTACTTGCTGTACAGGCTACTGTTTTGAGCTACTATTTGGCGCTACCGTATGGGCTACTACTGTTTAGGCTACTGTATAGGCCACTACTACCTTTTGGGCTACTGTTCAGTCAAGTACGTACTGTACGGGCTGGGCTTACTCTATGTGGGCGACTGTACGAGTATATACCATAGGCTAACTCACCGACGGGTAGGAAAGAAGCAGCGTCCGGCTCCGCGGGGGACGGTGGAATGTCGCCGCTTGACAAGTACACCTATATGGCCAAACAAGGGAGTTCAGCGGGAGGTGAAGGCGTTAACCACTTTACAACCGGACACAACACATTTATCGGGACAAACTACAAACTACTGTACTTGGAACTACGTTTTGTATTGTGTGTGTTTTTATTTGCAGTATAACAGGAAAAGGGTTGAGAGCGGGAGAACCGGGGCATGACCCACCCCTGATGATACCATACCAGGCGAGTCCCGCACCTTGCGCATACGCATGGCCAAGCATCACATACTGTCCGCGGCGTGGGAGGGCGGATGCCGAGTAACCTCAGGGGCGCCAGCTTTTGCTACTCAGGTGTCTCAGCCACGCCAAAACAAAGAGAGAGAAAAAAAAGTGGGCGCGGGGGTGGGGAAGGTGGGAGAGCATGTCCGCGGAGGCAACAAAATTGCGCCATCGGCTACCACGGTGCCCCCATCCTTGTCTCCTCGACCGCCGCAGCCCCCGAGCGGTTGACCACTGCAACGAGGAAACGGAATTTTACGCTCCTGCCCCCCTCCTCTAACCACTCTCCCTCCCCCCCCCCCCCCCCATCCCACGCTCGCAAGGCAATGTCTGCCTGTTGGTGTAAAACACCAGACGTGGCTCCGCCCCGGAAATTGTAGGAATGCGAGCGTCTATGGTACATACGACTGCGGCCATGCGCGGACATGGGTACACCCCCCCCCCCCGCCCTCATCTGGTTCTCGTCACGGAGCCATGGCCGGACGAGAGTACCCACCCCCCCCCCGCCTCCATAACCCGCTCTCCCCATCCCCCAACCCCAACCCCCCCTACCCGCCCCGTCCTCAATCCAACCACATCTCGGGGGGTCTCACCTGCTCCAGACCCGCCCTGGTCCGAACCCCCTGACCCTCCGCCTCGCTGGAGTCCACCTCGAGCAGCATCACGTCCTCGTGTACGACCCCTTCTTCGTACGGTCCGGGCCTTCGCCACGCCACCTTGGTCACCATGGGCTTCTTCCGGGCGGCCGGCGGGGGCGGCGGCGGCAACGACGGCGACAATAAAGCCTCCTCCCCCCCCCCCCCCCCCCCCCCCCCCCCCCCCCCCCCCCCCCCCCCCCCCCCCCGCGCACCGGCCCCCCCTCTCTTTTTTAAAACTCTTAGAAGACTCTCGTCCACTTCCCCCCCCCCCGCCGCCGCTTTTTCCGTGAAATTTCCTCTCCATCTCTCGCTCCCGCTTCACCCGCTCCGCCCAGTGCTTGTGGTCCCCATGGTGGTGGGCCATGGCCGCGGCCACCTCCGCCGGGGACTCCTGCGGCGTCTCCGACACCGCCTGCGGGGCGTCGTCCGAGTGGAACTCCTTCACTACCTGGAGAATTTTCCCCGCGCGGTCCGCCCATCCCACCTTCTTTCCCGCCGGCCGTGCCTTCCGCTTCCGCTTCTTCTCCGCTGACTCCGCCCTCGCCATCTCGTCCAGTGAGACGATGGGTGGCGGCCCCGACCCAAGCCCCCCCAACCCCAGCCCCAGCCCTAGCCCAGACGCCCCGGCGGTAGTGCTACTGCTGCCGCTGCTGCTGCTGCCGGCGGGGGGTGGGGATGGCGCCGCTGCCGCCGCTGCCACCGCCGCATCCACTCCTCCCGCTGCCGCCGTCAGCCCTAAATCCTCCCCCGCCGCTGCGGCTTCTCCCGATTCGGCTCCGGCATCACCAGCAGCACCAGCAGCGGCACCAGCAGCGACGGCACCAGCGACAGCGTCCTTCCCGGCATCAACATCTCCAGCCGTGTCACCGAGGGCAGTCTCGGTGGCAACGGTAGCCGCGGTAGCGTCATCACCAGTAGCACCCGCCGCGGCTACACCAGCAGCGGCGGCGACGACGACCGGGGCCGAAGTAACCTTCAAAATACCGCCACCGCCACCGCTACCGCTGCCGCTGTCTCGTGCGGGAGCGGCGGAACCTCGCCCGGCCACGGCGCCACCGCCGCGGGCAGCCGCCGCCCCTCTCCCCCTCGTGCCCCGACCGGCCGCGGACGCGAAACGCCCCCGTCCCCGCCCGGGAAATTTTCTGCCCACAAAGAACCTTCCGGGGCCAGAGCCGTCAGCTTCAGCAGCAGCAGCAGCAGCAGCAGCAGTAGCGGCGGCGGCAGTGGTGGTGGTTGCGGCGGCAGGAGAAGTGGCGGCGGTAGCGGCGGTAGTAGTCGTTGAACCGGCAGAAGCAGCAGCTGTAGCAGCAGCAGCGGCAGCAGCAGCAGCAGTGTTCGCAGGACTCAACCCAACCCCGGGGGCCACGAAAGGGGGGTCCATGTCTCGTATTATCCCCGATTTCGGCAACGCCTTCGACGGTGTTGCTCCTCCGTCCGAGTCCATGGAGGAGTTCACAGACGACGAGCGTGTGTAGAGGAGTGGGGCGGGGGGCGGGGTCACCGGGGAACTGCCGATGCCGTTGAGGGCTCTGTTTTGCGCCCGGATAGCGTCCTTCTTTTTTTTCTCGGCCTCGTCTGCTTCCGTCTTGACCTTGTTTTCCGCCTCCTTCTTCTGCTCGACCAATCAAATCACGACGCGACAATACATATATATGTATCATACATTAGAGGAGGGAAAACGTTACGTTGTTGTTGTTGTTGTGGTTGTTGGTAATGCCCCATGAACTCATCGCAAGACAGGCTCGAATAACGCAAGACAGGCGTGGGTGAATACTCCAGCAGAAAAACACAACACAAAAAAACAAAATAAGTTCAAGTACAGCACGTATGATATATATGTAAGTGAGAAAAAAAAGTAGAAAACCCCGTCCTTGGTTGGACCCAAACAAACCACTCGGCGATGGATAAAAAATCTCACCGCTTTGAGTTTGTCGTGGAGGCCGTCTAGCTCCTTCCTGCGGTTCGCAATTTCACCCTTGTCCCCCTGCGGCGCAGTCATTATGTACGGGGGAGGAGGGAGGGAGTTGTAGAGGGAGGGAGGGAGGGAGGGAGGGGAAAGGTTAGCGGTCAAGTATATGGTTGGGGAACGCGCCGCATGAAAGTCCAGAGGGTGGTCTCCTGTTCACTATGAATACTATTCCTATTTCTACATTCTTGTTTTTTGTTCTCATCCCAAAAATGTATCCTCGCCCTTCTTTCTTTCTCTACCCTACGCTAGAGTAGTCGAAACTCAGATCCGGGGTCACATAGCAGGGTCTCCTCCCCGCTCCACGTTACAAACAGTTCGTCCCTTTTGTTTTTTATCGCGAGAAGACTTCAGCCCTCTTTCTTCCTTCGTCGCCTTGCGTCGAATTGCGCCACGCTACGTGGGCGTTCTCAGCCGTCGATTCCTATGTTTTAGCAAACAAAATAACAACAATCTCATCACGTTGGGATTCGACCACCAGGATCAAAACCATTAATTCGAGGGTAGCCACTAGACCACCCGGGGACTGCTACTGCTAATGTGAAGGTACTACCCTGGTTTGTATTATATCATACTGCTACCGTCGTAATATAAATTCTACTAATAATAGTAAACGATACCTGGTATACGCAAAATCCAATACCCTGATACCTGATACGATACCTGGCATATACGATAAGATAGAAGCTACTCGTACAAAATACGTATATACTCGCAATACTATTCTAAACGCTACTAACTACAACTACACCTATGATACCACTAACAATGACACTGCACTCCAGAACCTTCACCACCACCACGGGCAGCCCTGAGGGTCGCTCACCACCAAAGCTGTCCTCCAATGCGAGATGACAACCTTCGCCTGCTTGCGAACGCCCTCGTCCGAGTGTTTGTTGACAGCTTTCAAAGCCTTGCCCGCGTCCGATTGCATCAGGCTAGAATACGTTACGGGGAGTATCTGCTCCCGAGAGCGGCGGAGGCGAGGAGGCGGCGGCGGGGAGGGGGGGGGGGGGGGGGGGGGGGGGGG
>MEHQ01001103.1:102533-287481 GCA_008828725.1 Saccharina japonica | reverse complement strand
AAAAAATAGGTGCTACGAGCTGGTTCCAGCGACAAGCGTGAGATTCCACCTTCGGGCAATAAAAACCGGAATACGTTGATATTTTCAATACGAAAGATATCCACATGCCCGCATGAACAAGGGGAACACATCGCTGCAGAGCTTTTTGGCGTACGAGTTGTAGTTCGCGAGATATGGACATATTTTGCAGTACTCGCGGAGGCGTTGTTCAATAGGGGTTGAAACTGCCTATACTAAAATTAATATGTATAAAGTCGTATTTAGGCCATAAATCGGCCAAAACGTCGAATAATCCAACACTAGAAGTGTTGGCATGATCGTATCAACAAGTGGGAAGATGTTTGTGACATTTGTTTTGTTCTGCGGGACATGCAAGGCTTTTATATTTACCGCCTCCCAACGTACTACTAGTAGACTTTAAACATGAACCGGGAACAATTTTCGAGTACTTTCACGGGAACCATTTTTGCTTTGGTTTTTGAGAGTTGGAAAACGAAATTTGGCATGTTTATGCGTCATGACAAAATAAAATAACCGACCCCTGGTCTTTTTTCAGTTTATTTTTAGTTTTCCGTGAATTAGGGAGGGTTAAAGTTGCCGAAAAAATCAGAAAAAACAGAAAAATGCATCCCAAGAACAAAAAAAAAACGAAATACAAAAAGACCAGCGGCCAGTTTTTTCATCTTGTCATGACCCACAACCATGCCAAATTTCGTTTTCCAACTCTCAAAAACCAAAGTGCAAAATTGCGAAGAAGGAATACTTTGGGTGTCGCTGGAACCAGCTCGTACATACCCCAATATAAGGCAAATCCTTCCGTGGCACGCGTCTTTTCTCCGTTTGCGCCACGATGTTGTTGTTCCTTGTTAAAGAGATCCCAGTTGGGCTGTATACAGCAGTACGTAGTACTTGTAGTATAGGCCCGCAAAACAATAGTACGTAATAGAAATCACGAAATACCTAGCCCAGCAACCGCTCGCCAGCTACAAAAGCAGCAGCCCTGTCTGTTCGCGTGTTCTATACCAGTCTGCCAGAACTGTTCCGTGCTGTACCCACTTGGTATTCCAATTCACAGATCAACCAAACAGTGCCTCGTTGCTGTTCTTTTTAGCCACGAATATGAACCAAACACCTAGTTCTCTCTAGAACAACAAACAACAGATTATCATTGGAACAGTTCCCGATCTCTAATAATCTTCTCCAATATCAATAGCGGTAAGCCTGTTTCAGAACCTTCCTGTGACACCATCCTTGAACAGTAATCTCCCCGCATCGCCTATACTAATAATTGAAGGGTTTAGTGTACAGCGCTCGCCGCTGGGCACGATTTAACCCAACTTTCTTAAGCGCCCCCCCGAAAGTGAGCCTTAAGTTCTTGCTTCGAGGTATGATAAACCCTGGTAGGTTATTTCTCGTCCGTGTGGGCCTATACAGCAGTATACGTGACTGCTTTTCGTTCCCTCGCGTACTGCTTGTTGCACCGCTCGGCCGGTTGATTCTGCACTGATCCCAGGCTGCCAAGAAGTGTCGTGAAGAGACACAGGAAGGAAGCAAACCTTATCTGGATCACATTGCTGGTCGCCTTTTTCGTATGTGAGTCAAGATGCGTATCACAGGGAAGGACTACGTCACCAGTGTCAGTAGCTTGCTGCTGTTGTAGTGGGAAGCTCGGAAACGTACACGGAAAATATTTATTATTTGAAGTCATGAGTTTTTTTTTCACTTTGCAGGCGATTGTATACCGTTACACATGATACAACAAATAATAATGCTGTATACTCGTAGACTTGCTGTAGAGGGTCTTAATTTCGGGCCCTACATCATGACAATGTATCTGCAGCAGTTTATTGTAGGTACGAGTATAATGTATATACAAGGTGTTTGCAACTGACGTCGCCCGATCGACGAATCGAATCCAAGACCTCGACAGCGGGAGTACATGCCACCCAGCTTTGATTGGTGAAACGTCGGTGACGAGTCGGTAAAACCATTCATTCGGGGGGCGGCATTATTAGTGGTATAAGTTTGTCAAGTATTCAGGGCAGGGATGATTTATGGTTGTGATGAGTATAGTTGAATGGTATGATTGAAATAAGAGCTGCACATTGTCAGATGGCACATGGAATAATAATGTATAAGTATCGATAACAATGGCTGGTAGCTGATAACGCCACACGAGAAGAGAATGTTGACGCTTTGCATTGAGACGGTAGTTTCTCGGCGCGGTTGAAACACACAAAAACCGCAAAGAAACTTGGCTGTTAATAGGCAAAACTCATGGCCTTCGAGAAGACAACACGCCAAGAAAAGCAAGCTCCAACGGATATAAGCCGCCAAAAGTACACTCCGCAACATATCGACATAACACTTCGCACACCAGTATACTTCAGCTATAACACCCCTTCCTTGGAAGAACGGCATGCCTCCAAGAGCACACGCCACGTAAAATGGCCCACGAAGTCAACGGACGCCAGGCACTCTGTGTTAACGAAAATACCAAAGCCCACGATACTCAACGCGGATTGAATTGCCCACGAAGCCAACACTGCCCGGAGTCCACAGCGACTCAACACAGTAACTATCTCGTACTAAAAAATACCTGGTACGAAGTACTGCTGAAGTAAAGAATACACAGCGGCGCAATAATACCATAAACTAGTAGCGCACCCTTGGCCTGCTACCTGACGCAGTACATGATATGCATTGTCGGAGGGCCAAAGAAGTGATGGGAACAACCAACAAACCAAGCACCCACTAAGAGTAAACCCTGTTACGTGGTACTTCGTATTAGGACAACAATGTTGATCGCATTATACTCGTAGTGCAAATGTCATATATATACGTATTAATAGATGAGGGGTAGGAAAATACGTTCGTTCAACATTGGCGGTGAGCTTTTTTTTTCAATTCAACAGTATGAAAAAAGCCCGATTTTGTCTCGAATCGGAAACAGGCTTTTTCGATCCATGCATGTATATAATATGTATCCGACTGCGCAAGTACTGCTGCTGCTTCTCTCTACTGCCTGCTGCTCCGCCTGCTCTCAGCGTAGCACCGCCTAGAGCCCGCGAGCAGGACGCGAAACCATTTTGAACGCTCCTATCAACCGCCGCCAGAAAGAACACAAACAACTACAAACTTGATCCGACTGACAATAGAGCTCGCCGAACGACAGCATGTGTGGTGTCTGGGGTGCGCGTGCGGGCTCGCCCAATGCAGCTGTGAAACTAAACACGGACTTATCATCATCGCTGCACTCGTTTAAGGTATGAGCTCTGTTATTGGCTCCAAGTGCGAGCTTGTACATCCGTTAACTTGGTGCGGCTATCTCAGGGAAAACACAACATTTCCTGTCTCGGCGCCTCGACGTGACGCATACTTGCGCGCCGTTAAGCATCTGACTCGACAGACTCTACCTGCACAGCGGTATTGTTGTTGCATTATCTTCAGACCGTGTTTGCTTGTTTCTCGGTTATTGCATGACTTACCCAGGCAGGATGATTCGTCGCATGGTCCCAAGCGGGTTAAAGCCCAATACCTAGCTACGCATTACCCACGCGACGAATCGGATCAGGCTCTCGAGTTGTGGTGTGTGGCGTGTTGTTGTTTGAACCACCACAAGCAAGGTGGCGCGTTGACAACGTGCACCGTCCGGAATCGTGTGTATGGATATTCATTAATTACCCCCACTGCCCGGTGAAACCCCGACGTGCTCCGTCCCGGCATTGTAGGCATGCAGGTGTCTATGGTCATACGACTACGGCCATCCATGCCATGAATGCATGCTTTGAGCGGCTTGGCGGTCGGACGTCGGCCCCTGAAAAGCGAACAGAGCCTACCTTGACGCTCTTCGCGGATACGATTGTGGGGTCCGATGGTGTGGCCTTACACGCCAAAATTCAGTCTTGTCGACGGAAAACTAGTACAAAGTGATCTCCTGATATATGTCATATATATGATGAATGAACATCTCGTGTGCCTATCAACTCTACTATAATGCGACGTGGCTTATGGCTTCGACACTTTGTTTCCCCCCCAAAAACAATCTGCAGTACGATACCTTAGTTTGGCAGCCAATTGGGCTCCATCCTCCACTGCGACTTTCTAAGAGGCGCGTGCTTATTCCCCGACCCTCGCTTTTTCGGCCATCCGAACTCCTCCCCTCCGCAGACGTCGGCTACATCGTATGGGAGACTGTCGATTCAAGGAAAAATCCCGCGGCAAGTATCGAACTTAAGGTAAGGTGGGGGGCAGCATCTGCAGGGTCAAACGTGTGAGGCTTGGTGCAGCGCAACTCTTTGTGGGAGCACGAAATAGTAACGATTGCAGTTTTTCTGCTGTAACGACGAAGCCGATCTATAGCATCGTGGAGCAAAACCGGTCGAGCGACCGCTTGCGCTTCACTCTACTCAATCGGTTATCTTGGAATGCAAGCACTTGGCAGATGCTGAACCTTGGCAATGCTATTGGTCTCGCTCTCGTGGTGGCACAACGTTGCTGGAGCCATATGCATTTGCAACAAGGCGAGACCAAGTGAAGAGGGACGTGTTTCTCGGGTCAGCACTTGTTTCTCGGGTCCTTCCTTTGATTGGCAGATGAATTGACTTACACGATATCCCCCCAAGTATGTATATACGTGCGCAAGACCGTGGCCGAGTTCGCCCACAACTGCCGCTCTTTGTTTTACGTTACCTTCCATCGGCATCCCTCGTTCGTTATAGCAAAGTCCCTTCAAGTTTCCTGATGTGGCGGTCTGCACGACTTTCCTCAAGGGATGTATGTCAGAGACCAATAACTGCCTTGAGGACCGAGATTTTCAATTGAGGAGCCAGTGGGTGAGTTCGTTGTATCGCAGGTTCACCCTGCTATGCTCTACGCGCCGATAGAAAACTTTCGTAGTGTATGTATGAATAGTATGTTATGTACTTCGTCCGATGGCAAAGTAAACGAAGCTACGAAATCCCCAAATATGTGTATAGGCTGTTGGCACGGTGAGATATACGGGGCGGCCCCTATTCGCACACCGGATATGCCTATTATAGTGTCCGATCACCATTTGGTATATGCTGATTTTAGTGTGTTTTGTTCAATTATGTGGCCATGTGGTAGAAACCCTCGATTCGGGTGGATTATATCAGGATGCCAGGGGCTGTGGCCGTGCGCCTAAAGCCGACCCACCCAGCCCCAACCTTATGCCAGTGATCAGTGCTTTGACCAGGCATGCCAAGCGGGAGCAGGGTAGGGGTGAACAGAGTACTAGTTGCGTACCTGGGGTGCAATTAGGTCTCGTCGATATACGACGGTAGACCACACCCTCCAGATGGTGTTACGCCTGTGCTCGTGCATAACGAAGCCACCAGTTTTGAACCAGGAACACATGTTGCAAAGCACGGAGGGGTGGCGCGTAATTCTTCTGATTGCTCGTGGGGAAAACGAGGTAGAGGTACAGGTGCCAATTTTCGCCCCCTGAGACAAATTATCAAAGGAATCGTACTCACAGCGATACATTATGTGAGCGGTCGGTGCTGGTGGGCACCTGACGCATACCACTCAGCGTATTTTCTACGCACGTCGACGCGCATCGACAGCTGTTGTGTACGACTGAATGCCCCAACTTGTCATGCCCCGATCAATGATGCTCGTGCGGTGGTCTCCAACGTCGATTCCTTGGCAACTGCGCAGGGCTTCATGGAAGACCCCGACGAGTTTGATGTGGCGAACTATCCAGATGTGGCGAAAGTCAGGGAGACGTTCCCCCATTGCGCCGTGATGCCGCTATCGCAGCTGACTGTAAACGAGACAGGGGTGGCCGACGGCTATATCGACAATTTCAACGCGAAGATTTTTGTGAGAAACCATAACGGGTTGAAGGTTAGCTGTATTGTCGAAGCAAGGGTGGAGGGAAGGGGATCCGCATAAATCAGGCAGCGTCCACAAGATACGTGTGGATGAACTTACGCCACTGTTTTGCGAATTTGCCGGCGGTGTGCCCTATAGAAAAAGTTAAACTCGAAACTGTGGCCTGCTGAAACGTTAGAGAGGGGAGGTTGTCCTAGAGGAGTTATCGCAGTCCCAATGCCTATTTACGAATGCAATAATTCGTCTGCTCTCCGACGCAATGGAAGGCAGCAGAATGTAGCCGCGTCGAGGGTGTTTATTTTACAATCTAGATTGGTGGCGTCTAAATACGCCCACTGAGCTCTTGGGCACAAGCAACTATTAATAGCACGGCTTCTTTTCTCTCATATTTATGGTCTTCATTTGGTAGGTGGAGCTGCTGACAAGCTGCTCAGCCAACTACATGTAGTAGATATACCGCCGTGCCTCGGCGTATCGGCTAGCCACGCATCTGTTTGACTGTTTTTATTACCCCGGTGCATTGCCTCTTCCGCCATGCGTTCGTACGGAAGCTTGCTTGGTTTGATGACCCGGACGACGAGGGTATCGACGTCACGGAATACACCATCTTCGAACAGTACGTCAGCACTCATTTCATTGACATCGGGCAACATGTGGACGATATTGAAGGGACGGTCGCTAGTGCCAAGCTTTCCTACGAGTGGGCCACTCCCACAATGAACGAGTGGTTCATTTCAACCAGCAGTCATATGGTGCGTCGCGCCTCCCACGTTGGTGGCCTTCTCATGATTCGTTGTGTCGTTTCCATTTAAGCCGTGCAGCAGCCAACTGCGCCACGAACATATACTTTAATATGCCATGCTTCCGTCGCTTCTGTTGTTACCGCGCTTTCTTCCTGTTTGGTCAGGGTTGGCCCTTGTCGGTGGCCAATTGGGTCCATGTGTAGCTTGTCGGGGTTCGTGACACCCCTTAGTCTTGGCATTGGCTGGTCGTTCGCCAAACACGTACGTAGAAAATAAGCCCTATTGACCAACATTACCATGGTTGCGAGCAAAAACGTTCCGCCCCAAGGGCTCTACTACTATACCTGCGACATCGTCAACATTGATGTTGATGGCAGAGTCATGAGCTGTACACGATCACTTGGCAATTGCATGTTTGTCATTTTGGTGTCGGTACCTCGATTTACCTACAAGGGAATACTATACCCCACCAACCGCTAACTTCTGGTATACCGTACAGGTGATAAGCTTGTCAGAGTTCTCCGGGATCACGAAGAACGGCGCCAGAAAAGAGCATGAGCGGACTTATTCGCAGGTGCGGAAAGTCAGCTCGTTCGATTGGTTTAGGAAATAGACGTGTTTTTCGCGTAAACATGAGCGCCGTAGGACAACACGTGGCATACGCCACAACCGTACAAAATCATGGTAACGTATACACCAACCAACTGGAGATTGCTTTGAGTTGTTCCGGGTGCGACGAGAGGTCCATTAGAGGTTGGTAGGCTATAGGGTGGTCAACGTACATCACGGTCATGCAACCTTTAATTCGGCTGGGCGCCGCTCGGCATTAAAGTACTTATCTCACATTGGCTACCACTATAGACCGACACCCTCTGTGCCTGCCTAAGACGCGTGCTTAGATAGGGGTAGCACTTTCTGGTCGATTCGTTTTTGCTGAAACGGGGACACTCAACTGAGGAGCTACTCAATGCAGCAGAATCGTTGAAATTCAATTCCCTTCCACGTTGCGTTTCGTGGTTTACGTGCACATATTAGCCCGAGGGAATATCCGTTGGATTATGGACCGTGCTCCATACAAAAATCAGCTTTTGGGTGACTTTCTATTAGCATAGATCTCAAATGAAGAGCCTCAGAAATATTAGGTGCTACGTACACCCCTACCGTGGTGTGCGTCCCAAGGAAACGTTCTATCCCATCGCCAAAGTCCTCTCGGGGAATCTTCCTTATAACGAAACATCGAGTCACTGAACACTATTCCTCGCTATCCAGCAAAACCGGGGAGAAGAAGGGAAGGCACTTGTGACCACGACTTGTCTAGAATGCCGCTGGGGGTAACCCCCCCTATGAACTGAGCCGAAACGCAACTCCAATGATTAAGAATACGTTAATAAACGGTAACGTCTTGCTTGTATACATCACCGCCGCTCGTTCACCGCACGCACCTTGGTCGGGAAAATGACTATCAACAGCACGGGTATCTACGGCATGCAGAGTCTTATATGTGGTATTGGGTTTACCAGGGAGGTCCACCACGGTGCCTACTAATTCCCATCGGAGATCACAGGCTTTGGTGCCCCGCCTCGCTCTTCCGAATTGAGAGAGTTGCACTCGATCTTGTACGGAAATCGCTATCGTTGCGGTTCTCTTGACACTCGATTTTGTTCCTGACGGAGAAAATAAGCGGCAAATGTTCCAAGCCACTCGGCTATATTGTGCGAGGGTACCAAAATTACCGTGCGCCCCCCTCACCCTCCGCCCCCATCTTCCTTCCGATGCCGGCTTACCTGTGTGTGTACTCGCTGACAATCAGACAACAACAACCGGAAAGGAACACTGGTACTGGACGGACGATTCGTTCACGACTTCGGTCGCTGTCCTCCAGCTTGAGCTGGCTATCACCAAGTTCGAGTACACCAGCGTCAAGGAGGTCGATCCTGTCGACGTATGGGCGATTATCGGCGCCATTGGAGGCGTTTGGCGTAAGTGTGCGCTGCGAGAATGGGGAAAGACTACCACAGGAGTAGTGTGCAAGGGGACAAAATGGCAGTTCAATGAAAAACACTATTTCGGGGAACCCTATTAATAGTAAATAGGACCAAGTATTGTTAGTAAAAATAGGTAAATATATAGGTGTTTGTGTGTACCGTAGGTTCTATTTACTAGTGTTTACTATGATGGCCCCCCGTGATGTTGTTTGGGCCGAGCTTCCCTCCCGTTGTCGACTTGTGATCGGGGCCTTCCTTTCGCAGGGTTCAAGAGGCGCCTGTAAGCCCGTGTCCCTCCAAGCAGGAGGGCGGCTAGAAACAAAACAAACGGAGAAAGTTTGATCGGAATATAAGCCGACCTTGGGCCGACAAAGCCGAGCGCAGCTTGTGCGTTCCGGGAATTCATGCAAACACGCAAGAAATACGAGGTCGAGTTTTGTAGAAAAGGATGCAGGGTGCTTTACCGCGACTAGATTCCCCGCTCCGTGCCCCGCCCTGTCGAAACTGGTTCGTTCCGTACCATCGACTCCTCCAACCTTACTCAAGTATTCGTGTAAAGACCAAAATATAGCTACAGTATACCTTGGTACGAAATACGAAATAAATGTATATATATTATATTTACACCACATCCTGGACAATAGACAACAATACGTACAATATTATAATTGTCTATTAATAGTTTCCTGTTACAATTGACTGTCTATTGTGGTCCTCAAATACAAAGAATTGAAACGCGTCAAATTCGATCGTACAGACAATTTATATTAATAGACATCCACCAGGCCCTAGTGTCCATTCCAATTTTATTAATCTACACCCACCTACATTAACGGCCGAATCAATTGGCACTAACTGTTGTCTATGATACTTCATTGTTGAACCCATAGTCTATTGCAATTTACAATCCCATTATATTGTAACGCTAATAGCCTATTGCAGTATATTGTCGGTGATAATTGCCTCGGCATTTCCTTTTAATTGGCATCTTTCTAAATCAGCTGTGCCGGCAATTCCTTTTAAATGACACCCTTATAAATCAATTGCGCTGGTAATTACATATAATTAGCATCCTTCTAAACAAATTGCGCGTGCAATTGCATTCAACAGACATCCTTCTAAATCAGTTGTCCTGGCAAATCCATTTAATATACATCCTTCTAAACGAACTGCGCTGGCA
The DNA here is from genome assembly GCA_008828725.1 of Saccharina japonica. Lineage (NCBI taxonomy): Eukaryota > Phaeophyceae > Laminariales > Laminariaceae > Saccharina > Saccharina japonica. The sequence continues at coordinate 277,714 of MEHQ01001103.1, read as the reverse complement.
GTTCCATTTAATTGACATCCTTCTAAATCAATTGCGCGGGCAATTACATGTAATAGGCACATTTTTTACTAATTGTCCTGGCAATTCTATTTATTTGACAGCCTTCGAAATGTATTGTCCCGACAATCAGGCCTTTCCATTAAATAGACAATATTATGTTGCCGGTCAATTGATTCCGGACGCTACAAATGGAATTTGACACACTACTGGATGCATGAGGATGTTCTTTCTTGAAATTGCGAAAGCAAACGATTCGTGAGGCTATCTATCGATTGGAATTACCAGGGCAATTGATTCACGAGGCAGACTTTAATTGGAATTCACCAGACAACATATTTCGGAGGATGCCCATTAATTTAAATATATCGGACAGTATATTTGGTGGCGGGTTAATCAAGAGGAAAGTGTGTTTACATTATCTTTCTGCTTATGCCTGAGACAATAGGCATTGCAATAGGCTATTGCGCGTACAATAGACCCACTGAAAAGTGTATTAATTGCGATGAGGCGGACAATAGATTCCTAACTTATTATAACAGTTGGAATTGCAAAGAAAACAGGTATTGCAGTCCGCCTACAAATTGGAGTTGCTTACGTAGGCAACTGTTTTAGAGCTCTGCTGATTAACCGGAATTGTCTCCTGCAACGTTTTCGCTCCGGAGACTCCCATACTCTATTAGTTCTTCAATAGGATATGGGGCCTACCCACAATGAACTATTGCTTTTACAGGAGATCTTCCGGGAGCCCTTTTAAATGAAATTCGTCCAGATATTGCTTTCGTGATGCATCTGATCATAGGAATGGTTCGGCCAATAGGTTTGTGTTCTGACTTTTCAATATGTATTGTTTCAACAATTTGTTTCCGATCTTGTCTAGTAATTGGAATGGTTCAGTCAAACGTTTCTGCTCTGATCTTCCAATTGTAATTGTTTCAATAATTCCTTTCTGTTCTTGTCTATTAGTAGGAATGATTGGATCAAAAGGTTTCTGCCCTGACCTTCCAATTGAAATTGTTTGAACAATTAGTTCAAGGTCTTGAATATCAATAGGAATGGCTGGGTCGATAGATTTATGTCCCGATCTTCCAAATTAAATTGTCGGTTGGGTCAAAGGCTTTGTCCTGATCTTCTAATTGTGTTAGGCTTTGTCCTGATCTTCTAATTGTTACGTAGTGTTCGGTCACTTTTTTCATGACCTCGACAAGTCTAATTAATAGATCGTACTCGAAATCATTTGGTTGGACAATTTCAATTAATAGACCGTGCTCGAAGTCATTTGGTTGGACAATTCCAATTGATCGACAGCACTCGAAACCATTTGACTAGACAATTCCAATTCACAGACATCACTCGATATCATTTAGTTGGGCAATTCCATTTAGTAGACATCGTTTGAAATCAATTGTCTCGGCAATTCCAATTAATAGACAACACCCAACATAAATGTAGGCACATTTCCAATAAGTAAACAGCACAAGAAAAAAAAAATCGAAATCAATTGTCTCGGCAATTCCAATTAATAGACAAAACCCGAAATCAATGTCGGCACAATTCCAATTAGTAGACAGCACCACTAAATGAGTTGCCCGGACAACTCCAATTAGTATACTTCAATCGAAATCATTTGGTTGGGCAAATCCAATTAATAGACAGCATCCGAAAGCAACTGTAGCCACAATAGACTTTTGTAATAATAATTGTCCAAATAATTGCCCAAATAATTGCCCAGGCAATCCCAATTAATACATAACACCCAAAATCAAGTGTCTGGACAATTCCAATTAGTAGACAGCATGCGGAATGAATTACCTGGACAATTCCAAATTATATAATTCAATTGAAATAATTTGGTGTGCAATAACAATTAATTGGTAACACCCAAAAACAATTGTAGACACACTAGGCTATTGAAATATGAATTGTCCAGGGTGTGATATATACAAAACCCAGGCTACGTACCTGGATTTATCTCCGCCCCCGTGCGAAGGAAACATTGGGGCAGCTGGTGGGAAAGAAAACGCGCCAACTCCCGACTTGGTTGACAAACACATTCGATTACCTTGTATCTGCTCACGCTCTGAGGCAGACCTCCCGAATCATTCGTTTAAGGCGTGGTTTGCTGGTCTCCGTGTGACCGTCTTCCCCACGAGGACGGGGGTCCTCGTTTCTATGCTTCCACATTGACCCAGATCCCGGACGCAGACATGCCATGTTCTCTCTTACAATATACCGCGTTTTGTCCATCACTGCGTTTGCAGAGACGCTAAATGCGTTCTATGGACAAAACTATCTTGTACTCTGGACGAAATTGTAAGGACCGTTCGAGTATAAATATCAGTACGTAACGGTCATAAAAAATACGCCCAGAGTTGTAGTAGTTAAGGTAGCCTGAAAGACGACGATAGAAAAGGCACACCGTTTCAACGAACGCACACCGAATAGCCTGCCGACAACGCACGATCACGAAAGGCTGGTAATTTATGTTTTATATGTATATGTATCCCTACAACAGGTGTGCAACTTGTTTTGCGTCGTATGCTTATCTTACAATACGTGACTTGGTGGTCCCCACCGTATTCCTTTCGTGAACAAAACAAATAAAACAGAATTCGTCGTGGTGGCTTTCGGGGTGTTCTTCATATTTTCGGAGAAGCAGCCACCGGACAAGAAGATGCGCGATTTCAACGAAACCTTTATCGCGCCAGCTGTCAAGATCAACAAACGCTTGTCCAGCATCACCACCGTCGCATCATCAAGGCCATCACAACAGGTATTCATGCCATTTCGTCACATTTCCTTGTCTTGACTGCGCGAGCGCTGCGGCTCGTGTTGAAGCTACTGCGGTCAAGTCCCTCTTCCAGACGGCTCACTCTCTTTACCCGCAGGCTAGAACAACGTCGGCCCAAGGTCTAGCCGAAATAATCCAAGCCATATCTACACCGTTAGGTTATCTCTGCTCTGATATATCACTGGAAAACGTAAGCGTGGATTTCAGGAGCGCGCGAGTATTGCTGCTGCTGCACACCATTCTGCCCCTGTGTATTCTGCGACGAGTAAAGAAGACCCAACCTTTGGTGTTTCGTTTGCTGATGCAGTAGTGCATTCCCTTCTCTGTGATGGAGGGAATTTGTTAAAGATGCGGGCCGAGCATGCGATACTGAGCACGTATATACTACGCGTTGCCTGGGCCGGGCTGGCTGGGGGGGAGGGGGTCGTACTCATGTCATGCCTGGCCGCAGTCGTATTACCATAGACCCTCGCATCCGTACCCGTACAATGTCGGAACGGAGCACGTCGGGTTTGCACCGCCCAGGTAGACATTGCTAACACCAAGCATGAATAGGCATCAAGATGTTCGGCGAATCGAATGAAGGAGGAGCTGCCTCCCACGACGAACCGCTTGTGAGGTGGACGTTTTTGCGTATGGATCACAGCATCAAATGGATAGCGAGGGGGGGGTGTACATCATTGTCATGTATGGCCGTAGCCGTATGACCGATAGCGAGGGGGGGGCGTACTCATTTGTTGCTTGCCTTAGTCATTTGACCATTGACCTCGCATCCCTTTCGAGACGGAGCAGGGGGGGGGGGTCTCTGTTAACTCTGAACCTGCTGTAGCCGATTCCCCTCTCTTAGATACAAAATCCCACGTGAATCCCCTGCCGCAGCCTTGGTCTGAAAGGGAAACGCACCCCCCCTCCCCCACCCCCCCCCACCCCCGCGCTCCTCATTTCAATGCTTACTTGGCGGCCAGGACATTGAAATTGACGCAGGAGACGAGGACCTGCCGCCCGGGTGGGTGAAGAAGCAGCGCAGACCTGGTAGCGTGTACTACTTCCACACGATGACAGGCTCCACAAGTGTCACGCCCCCCAGCGAAAGTGGAGAACCGACCGCAAGCGCGCCCGCAGCACCCCGACCTTCGAATGGAGCCCGCATGCTGTTCCGGGTGAGAGATAGTTGTATTCCAAGTCGGGATTTGACCTGCCTTAAACATCGCCTCGAGCACAGCAGCGCCACGGTGAACATGTTTAAAGACGGCGCGCAGCAAGCGGCGACGACAACAACGTTTCAAGCCAGTCGAGAATGGGTCAGGGCTATATCGTGGCGCGTGTCGCTTGGTTCGGTTTGAATATAGCGGACGTGCGCTACAATAGGGTTAGCACATTGTGTTTCGCCGAAATATGTATCACTGACGCGGCTCCTCAACACTCGGGGTGATATATATTCCATTTGTGCTGGATGGTATTTCGGCTCCCGCGGCGTCGGATGCCGACGGCACCTTTACACCTAGGATGTGGAGTTGTGCATGAAGTTAAGCCTGCACTTTTTCTCAAAGTCAGTTTTGGGTGACTTACTATTAGTACGAATAGTATGGAGTTCCTCAAGTGAAGAGACCCACAGAGAATGTTGGTGCTGCCCCTACCGGAAGCACACGTCACGTAGCCATGCCTCCCTCTACAGTGGGGTAAAGGAGCCTGTGGACCCGTCATTTTCTGACAGACGATGGGGCTCCCCACCTGATATTCCAGTTACCCGAAAGTGCTTGTGTACAGTCTCATTTGTTCTTGTGACATACAATTTTGTTCGTTGTAGGGGTCTAGACGACGGGACTATTGATAGGTTTGCGCGTACATTGTTTTTCGGAGAGCTTGGTTTTTGATTTTTTGTGATATGCAGGGCTCCTCGTGTTTTAGAACCTGAGCAAAAACAAAAGGTGCCTCTGCCCCAACCTAGCATGCCTCAAGCGTGCCCTCTTACAGTTTATATCACCGGCATACCCCTATATGTATGGTGTTTGTTATGTCGGCACGTTCCGACTTTTTCTTAGAGAGACCCTAGGTAAACCTAGGGAATGGGTATGGATTGACATTTAGCAAAACATGTCTTCAATTACAGTATCAATAGCATGAACAATATTGTATTATGTTCTAGGACACGACACTGAGTACAACACCGCGTTTGCATCATGCAATGCAATAATGTTCGACCAAGTAGCCTTGCCAACGGACGCCCCTCGTGATAGCTATCCACCTTTGCCTGCCGTTCGACTTCTCGACAGGTGGCGCAAGACCCCCAAGACGCGGGGATCAGCGGTGTGCAAAGCTCTACAAACGGAACGGTGAGGGAGGGTGGTGCATCCGGGGCGTCTAAAATGTGCTCTTGGTTTCCGAGTGTCGAATGTGTACCTCAGCGTTTGACTGTGCCGTGGTCGTGAAGAGGGCAGGGGAGAAGTGGAGGTATCAGTGCCTCTTCATGTATATTCATCCGTGCATGGGTGAATCCGATGCCTACGGTCGATGCATACCTTATTAGTTACCCTATCATTCGCCTATATACGTTTAGGAGGTACACACTTCGTCTTTATATACGAAGAATACACTTCGTACTTGTGTAGTGCTATTTTCCATTGTGTTTCGTGTTTGTAGTCACATTCACGATCAAGCGGACATGCCGACCACTCGCGCTGCAAGTAAAGGTCAGGTTTGTGTGAACAACTTGTCATGATAAAATGTTCCCCGGTCACTTCGTGACAAGGTTCCACAATAGGCAGCACCTTTCTTTTCAGAAGGCTGGTGGACTTATTCCAACGATTCTGCGTGATATTGCAAACACGCCCATACAAACGATATGACCACGATATGACCCGAAACCGGCCGGGCCTGTGGCATACTGCTACCGATCAGTGGAGGGTCCTACCTTGAAATGTACGAGTCGGGACGTATCCCGCCAGCGAAAACGGGAACCATTTGATCGATTGGCAAACTCATGTAATCCTGTAACCGTTGTCTCACCTTGCAAAGTAGGCATCGGAGCATACTTTCCTCGAAAACGGAGATAGTGAGAGACCGAAGGGCAGTTCAAGCCATCCTATCGTTGCTGCAGAAATTGAGCTTCCGCCGTTCGTGGCAGAAAGAACATAGTCGGCACCACTTTTTTGCTTATATTTCCAGTCTCCCATCCAGTTTCTTTCTGAAGCGACTACTACAGTAGTACGTAGGAATATCCAATCCTCTCTGGTTTCGTCTTGGCTCGTTGAGTCAATTCTTTGAAACAATAGGACAACCGCGGAACTGCTGCAGTAGTACGAACGAACATCCAACCCCCCCTCGTTTCATATTTTGGTCCATCGTGTTGTTTCGCTGAAAGACTGATGGCGGGAGCTTGCCGCCGGGCTGGCAACAGAGGACAGACGCGGACGGCAGAGCTTGTGAGTGATACGCGTATGGGGGAAACTATTATGGTGTGTTTTTCTAGTTTATGTGCCGCATGGCTCGTCCAACTGTGGCATGCGCACGCACAGCGCCTCAGTCAAAAGCTACTGGTGGCCGACATAACACCACGTGTGTATTCGGTCGGCACCGCTTGCGCCGACGGACCCATGCACACTGGGGTGCGTTCTCATGGTACAGTAGGAATGGTTACATTGGTGCTTTGCCGCCCACACATAGGAGCTCTCGGAATACACGCAAAACTAGTTTGCGCCGGCGGCACATGACTGCAGCGTGTCGATCATGGAGATGGAGAGGGAAATATCTCTACAATATGTTTCTGTCACGTGACTCCATTTTTTGCATTGTCGCCAAGCGTGCTGCTGTTCACCTTTATCCCAAACCAATGATCGCTGATGGGAATCCTCAGCTTTAGAAGCTACCCCATATCATCGCGACCGACTTGTGTTTTTGCGATGAAGACCCTAGCTACGATAGGGGTATCCCATTCAGGCCAAACTATTATTATGACTTAACTATTACAGTAGTATGCTCCTCCTCAACTGAAGATTTTCCGATGTACACGTAGACCATGACATTGCTCGTCGAGTTGGACACCTCGTTTTTCTCAAGGCCAGCAGCTAGGCGGCTTACTAATGGTATAGGACTCCTGAAGCGTGAATCCTCACAAAACAACTTAGGGGCGCCTCTTGGCGCGTGCTACGACAGAGCTAGAGGTATACCTTATTTTGGCTGAATCGTTTTCGGAATGATGTATTAAAGCCTTCTTAACCCAAACTCGTCGGAATTCCATTTTCGTTTTGTTGCAAATTTTGGTTGTATCGCCATAGGCCACGATGTTGTTCATCGGGTAGTACCTTTGCTTCCCTCCAAAATCAGTGTGCAGGCTACTGCAGGTATAGAGCTCCTCGAGTGACCACCATCATAAAAAAACATGGTGCACCTGCATGCAGGCTACCGTAGCATGCGTCTCTATCGTACATACATAGCATGCATATATATGTTTCGTTTGATACCTAGCCCATGGCGTTCTGTATCTGGCTTAGATTACAGTATTTTCTCAAACAGAGGTGCTGAGTGAGGTGTACAGAACTCCTGAAGCGAGGAGGGACTCATAAACACGCTATAGGTACTACCCCCACCGTAACGCGCGTCGCCAGTGGCTGTTTTTGCTACGGAAAACCTCCAAGTTTCTTCGCCGCTGATGTCGCCCTCACCCCTAACATCGCTATTATTGTGTTCAATTTTCCTGGATGCGCCCAGACTATGTAGACACGGAGAACCAAAAGACGCAGTGGGATCCGCCTTCTTCGCGAGTTAACCCCAGAAGCGGCAGTAGGGTCCAGCCCGTCGACGCTCCCATGAGGCGCGTACGGCGGACCTCGACCAGGGATATACCTCGGCCTACCGCCCCTCCCACCATCATCCCTCCAACTACGGCCGTGAGGGAAAACGTTGTTGACGACCCCCCGCCTCCGAATTGGGAAATTCGCACCGCTCCAAATGGGAAGACATGTGAGAAACTGAACGGCAGTACTTGACCTTGGTGTCATTGTACCGTGCGCTGAGGCTAGTACGCTCTACTTGGCGAAAGTGTTGAGTAAGCTGGTGGTATTGCACGGTGCGCTGCGGGAAGGTGTTTATCGGCGGGTGCGTCATATCTAATGCAACTATGCATAGTCCGCTGTTGCGGTTGCCTACAGTTCGCACAACTTTGGTGAGCCATACCGTGCTGTGCCGTGCCACATGGCAGCACCCAGTAGCTTTGCTGTGTCCTGCTGCAACAACCCTTTTTTAAGCCAAAGGCATTACAGCGCACATTGCAGTAGGTAACCCCTTTGAAGGGACCCTACGGGGAGCTTCGGGGCGGAGAGGTCCCTTATATGCCAACACCGCTGACCAGATTTGTCACTAGCTAGCGGTACGGCCACGACTCCGCCCGTGGCGCTTGTCCTTATTTAAGGGACCTAACCAATCGTAAAACAACCGCGCGCAGAAATTGGAGTTACCTTACATGCCGCTTTGATTTTTCACGGGGCCCCTTAAAAAAGGGGGCTATCTGCTGCAGTTTGACAGGGTAAGACGGTGAGTGCCCACATCAGCGTGGAGTGCGTCTCGTGCTGGTCCATCGACAGCCACCTACTCCGCGCCCGGTGTCGATGTTGGCTCACTCTATCGGTCGCGTGAGATGTCTACCCAGGGGGGTCTTCCCCACTCGCTTCCGAATCGCCTAGGGGTACACAGTAGCATTATACGTAAAGAGTGGCGGACGCGCCGTTCTTCGACATGCTATGATAAACGACGCGTGCCACGGTAACAGAAGCAAGCCCCTGGACTTTCCCAAGGCTCCTGGCTTGATACAGTATCCCAACAACGGACTAGAAAAACGACAATACTTTTAGAACAACGGGTAAGCCCGATGCACAAATCACACGGGCTATTGGGATATATCAAATAATACTTCGAAACAACAGTATAAACATCGAATTCACAGGTTCCATGATTGGGTAGCTTCTCGGACGGGGGCTTAGCCAGTTGATAAATGTTTGGGCGCAAAAGTCCAACCCCTACCGGACATGACACGGCTCAAGAGAGCTCCATAATCAGCCGTTGGGGCGCCGAGGAACCGAGCCGCACCCCATGTGCAAATGGCGCAACGCAGATATAAATCCCGCCCTTGCGACGCTCTCGTCGTGAATTGCTGTCTGAAGGGATTAGATGTAGACGCGTGTTGTGCATAGGGGCAGCAATTAGGTTTTGTAGGGCTCCTCGCGCTATCGAGTCCCATGCATCACCAACAACTGACGTTGATAAATACTGTTGGCTTAGCCCGATGGGCACTCCCATGGCCTAGTTATATAGATGCACAACAAACGATATTGCAAACACAAATGTGATGCATATACAGCTCCTCGGCTTAGGTTCTCCGTCAAATCATAAGCGCTTGGGCTGAAACAAGTGCTACCTCGGTCGTAGTGCGTGTCATGTATGCTCTTTATATCAATCCTAAGGAGCGTGTGCCGCATGACATACAGTAGATGTCTCACCATGCCTGGCGGTCCGGTCGTGAAAACAAAATGAGTCCCCGCACGTACGTTGCCGCTGATGCCACACCGCCGCGCTGTATTCCTCCGGTTTGTCACCTGGCCTGGACGAACGACGATTGATTCGTCTCCAGACTACGCCAACACCGTTACAAAGAAGACCCAGGTGAGAAGTCGGCTCCATTAGGATCGCATATCACTGAAAACAGCAGTGTCGATCGTCGTGTGACCTGATATTTTTTATGGAACCCCTCGGCAGAAAAATGGTGTTGGAACTACAAAGCTTTTCAGTTTTGTGTCTCTGGTGTTTTCCTTGACGCCGCGTTGTCGAACTCCCACCGCCCTTTATTTACAGAATTATCCCACGGTAAAGTGTGAGGTGGCTGCAGTAGTCCAGGAACACGTATTATCCCCTGCCACATTTTTCTGTTGAGTATGTCTTCCTTGTTGCTCACGTATGTCGGTTGTTTAGAGATACAAGAAGGCCAGCTTTAGGCCACGAATGAGACTAAACGGCGGGGCGGGATCAATACTCCAACTATCCCCTGTTTCCCCGCCAAAGATACGCCCCTCACGCAATAAAATACGTCATGTATACCTTAACTCGGACAACTATCGGTGTTTCCAGATATTTCAAGACAATTGCACAACACAGAGGTAAAAGTAAACCCTTTTTGTCAGGCTCGTAGCTTAAGCTCTACTTATACCTCTCACCCGACACACAAACCTTTTTTAGGGATAAAGTAGCAGCAAAAAACCCCGTCAAACCAACCCCCTGCGGTATTGTATACGGTACTCCATAGGCGTGAAAAAGAAAAAGAAAAGAAAAGCGCAATGGTACCTGGTATCTTGCAAATGTATTGGCTAGTTCCTCAGGAGCCGCGCGAGTCTACATTTTTCGCCTAACATTATTCCCCCCCCTAGGAGGGAACGTTGAATTCCACGCGCACACTACAGGAGATACAATGTTTTTTATTTAACACCATATTATCCTCCACCCTTCGCTCTCTGCCGCCAATGTTCGCTAAATGGAATGGGCACAGTGGACACTCCCGGTTGTCCCCGTGTAAAAGAGGCGTCGCGCAGAGAAGGCCCGCACGGTCGACCCAGCTAAACGTGGACGGACGGTCTGCCGCATCACACCGTGACACATGCCAGGCCTGCGTGTTTCATGTACTGTAGCATTAGCGTGGTGTTGCGTATGTTTCCAGAAAAATAACTTGGTATATATATATATATCTGGTATCACAGACATACCTGGTACATACATAGCACGCGCGATCGAAGCCTTATAGGCAGCTTGTAAAGATGGGTTGCGACGAGCTCCTCGAGGTCCCAGCTAAGGTGTGTTTTAGTTTGTTCAAATACATGTGGGCTTCCGTATTGAGTTTCAGTGCTGTTTTTGTACAGGGCGGGTTGTGATGTAAGGTATAATGCCTGTATTTCGTAGTACGCTGTCGTGGTAGGTGTGAGCGAACGACGCGAAGGTGAACACCTCTCCCCCACGATTATATAAAAAAAAACGCCCGCGTGATGTGTGCTTGGTAACTGTTTATTGGTTGGTTGGTGAACCAACATTATTTTTGCAATCGTTGTTGGGTGGACATCGGTAGTTTTCACCGTGTATTTGGTCGCGCATCGGATCCGTGGTATACATGTACGACACGAATCAAGTACACAGGATTGTACAGCTCCCCCAGGGTTTTGTCATACAGCCACCTTCGTAACATGCTCGGCAAATATTGATTGATTGGTGCTGCCGTAGGCGGACATGGTACGTCTCGCTATTAGGTCGAATCCGTAGTGTTTACCTAGCAAATAATTATTCCCGGACCAAGTGGGCGACAATCAAGTGCGACGTGGTTCGCCGCTACCCGCTACCGGTCGTTCAGATTTGCACATCATAAGTGCCCACATGTGGGTAGTTACAGTAGTCAGCTCGCAGGGGTTAAACACTTCCCAGATATTGTGTACCAGTACCAGGTAGGTGTTTCGTAAGTAGTACGTAGGGGTTGTAATTGGTTCCCCTTCAACGGTTGGAAGGGTTCGGTACCCCGCCAACGTGCACGGGCAAGTTTCTTGGGGAGTTGGTTAGGCGTGTTGACGCTGAGACGACCAACGCAAGATTGATCAGATGAGGCCAACAAGTAAACGACAGGGGGTTAACGCTGCGAAGGGGACACATCTCAGCTATGGTTATGTGTCTGGTAGTCCGTTACTGTAGCATTTCGTACCAGTGGCGCAAAATTCCAGTGTGTAATGTGATATCAGTCAGTCCTTAGGTCGTCGTTTTTCTTCGATGTTGTAGTTTGTGTACTGCAGTACGTTGTTGGCGCGCCAGACTGTCTTGCAGCCATTGGGCCCATGTGTTTTTGTGCGTGCGTGTTGTTCATCAGTAGAACGCCGTCGAGAGGGACAATCAAGAGAAGGTGCCGACCATCCTGCCTGGTGACTGTATTCCCCGCGTAAGAACTTGCCCACTCTCGCCCGTGCTCCTCTAACCGGCTCGGGGGAGCTGTTTGGCGCGCTCTCACTTGCATGACCTCAATACTGTCGTACTGTAGAAACCAAGCGATGCAAGGCCTTCAACGTTTCTGGGTGGCTCTGCCGCCACCACTACAAGCACTCGGAAAGCGAACACTAGACACCTAGAACATGTGTCGTCTGACATATAATAGCGTCCGAATATGCTACAGTACGTCACCTCCGCTAGCGTTGGCGGACCACGCCTCGGATTATCTCCGGTGACGAAAGAAGCCGCGTGAGTGGTTAATGTTTTCTCCGTATCAGGAGTTCGGACAAAACCGACTAAAAATCGCGCTACGATAGGAGTTCACCTGCAGTAAGTGTCTAAGACTCATGACGTGAGGAGCTGTCTACTGTGCCACACCCGAAAACACCTGACGCTGACCAACATGAAAGTTTCTCCCCGACGAACAATCTCCCATGGCCTAGGTAGAGCATTCGACTGTGTTACGCGGTCAGTGTTACATATTGCTGTCCCGCATTTTCCAGTTGCCTTGCGTCATGAGGTGTCTTATGAGCACGGCGGGAATCGTTTATAATGTCGCCTGGCCTCAACGACGGACCGGTGGACGTTTGTGCCTCGCTCCTAAGAAATGACTGGTGAAGCTGGTAGAGAATACTGCGCAGCTCGTCGCGAAACTGTCTTCGCCGCAGGATAAATATACTACCTTGTACGTGACGTTGAGCTATACAAAATCCTGTGGTTCCGGGACACCTTTCCATCAAAGCCGTACGCAAACAAAGGCTGAGACGGGCATCTCGTACGTAAGCCACGTGGCAACGTTTCTCAGTCACCAGACATTGGCCGGACCGAACAACAACCGAATGTTACAACCAAATTGCGCTCGTCGAAAAATGGTGCCGCCTATCTGTGACTTGTAAGTATGGACTCATTTGCTCATTAGCCGCGCCTTCTGAGGGCGGCGGTGGGGGGGGGGGGGGTCATTTGCTGCTTACCTTAATATGTGCACCATTGCAAAGGTGTTTTCGACGAAATCCTCTATCTCTCAGCTGAGGTGTATTTGTGTTTAAATAACGGAGCAACGGTTCAAGTGGCTAACAGACCCCGCTAGGTCCGTCTACACTATTAATAATACCCCCATGCTGCTGCCCTTTGCGACAATTGGCCCTGGCTGGCGCGTAGCATTTTGTTTCGCACCATCCCGATACCCCGATCTTTGCCTCCGAGGTTACCCCATTCTGCTTTGTGACCGTGTTGGTGTCCTTGACATGGCCCACACGACAGCGTGTCACTTAGGCTTCCATGCGCTCATGGGGGCTGCGTTTTCCCCTTGCAACAGCAGTATATACTGGTTCTGCCCAGTGAGTCATGTTGGTACCCCTGTGTCGTTCATTGTCATGTTTTTGCGTGCGCCTTCACCCTAAACCGCCATCACATCCTGCCGGTACGTGGCTGTGCGCTCCGCGGAAATAGGCTTCACGATGTTTGTGGTGGACAAAGGACAGCCATAAGAGGTTATCCTACGCCCACCTTTCATCGTGCGTAACCACCAAGTCCCTGCAAGTCCCTGTTTCTCTCCCCCCCGTCAGGAACGTGCCTCGCTTCATGGTCTTAGGACGCGTGCTATGGTAAGGGTGTATATCACCTAACGCTTTTGGGGCCCGTCGCTTGTGCAGCTCTCAACCCCAAAACTTGAAACCTAAGAATGATACACAATGATAGGTAGCTACAGCAGTGGTGGACGGTATTGTAGACTATCATACACATCGGATTTGAACATGTGGGCAGTTCTGCAGTTAAGGAGCCCGTCACTGAGAAATGCTGTGGTTCAAACATGTGCAACCTTCGTACTGTAGAACGGCTCTTATAGGAAGGAAGGAGTGTGTGCCCGAAAGTTAGGAGTACATTCGGCTGGGGGTTCACAGACGTGACCTGAACAGTATTGTACGACAACCCATCTCGGCACTAGCTGGGAGCATATGAGCCAACGATATTACGCCATTTATTGAGGTACGCGTACGCATATTAAAACCATCCTGTTCACCTGTGTTTGACTAGGACGCCGCGCTCGTGATATGTTGCCCCTGTTGGTAGCCCCGCCTAAGATATACGAATGCCTCACACCCCGAGCATTGCCGCCCTGCTCGGTTGGCGCCTTGTGTCACCGGTCCCTTCCAGTGATTCGAGCTGACCTGCACGATGACTATAAGCACACTTGCTGCATGTTGGCGATCTTGAATACCTTTCTATTTTAGCACCGACTGGTACATGCGTCATGATTAGATTCGTGACTGAGTTGGACCAATTAAAATCAACAACGCGATGCCCAGTCCCCATGGCCATTATTTGAGCCGGGTTTCTACTGCTGTACCATAATTTCACCGACGGTAGAAGCCCTGGTATCGGCTAGCATATAATATTTTACTTCCTTGACAAGATCCTGGCACTGAACAAGAAAGTGACCCAGCTTAGCGCGAGACAGCAACCCCAGATAAGTCTAGCATCTCCCCTGCAGGGAATCCTACTTGTTCTCAGGTCTGTCAGCTTTGACGCTGAAAACCTCGTCGTCATCAGCATGCCTCCCCCAAACAATGATTGTATTGGACCACCCGATCCACCCTCAAAGTATAACAGATTGAGCTGAGTTCTTCCCGGGGCTAAGACCAGTATCACCAGTTCCTTTCTGACACGACACTACTCGCTCGAAGTGCCAAGCTCATAACATGTCCTTGGTTGTGTGAAACCCAGGCACTGCCCTGCGACTGCGCCTGAGTGTAATTCCAGCTCGAACAATACCAGGCATACTTCGTACATCAGTATACAATGTGCCCTTGTAGGTTGTCACCGGCGATCTCCACGCCATGTTTGTTCTCTAGCGGTGCGAGGATCCATCTCCGCTAAGCTAAACGTATCCGCGCCGACATGCCCAACTATCGGCGACGGAGCGTCGAAGGCCGCGTCACCACTGACGGGTCTTGTTTGTGGCACGATGTACACTTGGCAGAGTGCGCCACGGATCCCTCTCACCTGAAAAACATGCCAAATCCACCTCAACCCTCCTAATGGGTCGACTGGCGCCCTTTCTTGTCGTTTGCGATCCCAGCCCCGCAACTTGGGCAACTGCTTGAGTTTCAGCTCTTGTTTCAATGAACGGAGTTGCGAGAGCATTTCCATGAGTTCCAGCTAATGCTGAGAGGTGTTCTCGCTTGCCCAGCTGCTTATCTCCGCGTTCCTTCTGGCATCGTGTGCTGTTTTTCTTATTAGGTCGCCACTTCTTCCCTTTGTTATATTTCGAACCACGAGAAATTCACGTCGACCTGGACCGCTTTCGGTATTTCGCTCCGAGACCCATGCAACACGGAGCACAAGCAGCCACTTACCTACCGTAGGGCCCACAACCTGCTGTTCATGTGCTGTATGTTTGTTACATAGCGTACGTTGCTGTCCGCTGAACCAAGCACATTTTGAGTGGCTGTCAGCAGCAGTTGCCAGATGAAAGGAGTTCCGCAGTTTCCAAAGGCATTCGCTAAAACAATGAAACTGCCATCACACGACGACCTCAATCAAAATGTTTCATATCTTTGCAACCTGCAGCAGTATCAGTAGCTGGTCTCCAGGCAGGGGAACAGCGGTCGCGCTATCATTTCGTATGGCCAACAGATGATTGAGTTCCCGAGCGCGGAGGGAGTGTGCTGTTGATGAACGCGAGGAGGGCGTTGGCCGTCCCATCGTAGTTTTGAAGTGACTCTGCTGCCGAGTTTGTTACGCTCTGGACTGATAGCTGTGGTAATGTCCAATAGGGCGTCTATGGGTTGTCCATGCGTAACCCATGCGCAGCCCACAGACAGGACACGGGTCGCCCATAAGCCCATGGGTAGCCCACAGATCGCCCATGGGTAGCCATTGTGGTAGCCCCTGGTTATCCCATGGGTAGCCCATGCGTAGCTCATGTGTACCTCATGGATCGCCCATGAGTCACTCATGGGTCATCCACCGGTAGCCTATGGGTCGCCCATGGGAAGCCTGTGGGTATCCTATTGGTAGCCTATGGTTAGCCCATGGGTCGCCTATGGTTAGCCCATGGGCATGGTCCATGGATAGGCCCATGGGTCGCCAATCGGTAGCCCATGGGCTTCTCATAAGAGCTCACGTACAGCCCATAGGATTTGTGTAGTGGCCCATGGGTCACCTATGTGGCACACATGAGTAGCCCACAGGTAGCCCAGTGGTCACCCTTGGGTTGTTGCCCATCGGCAGTCCACCGGTCACCTGCGTGTTAGAATATACCCAAGACTGTCATGTATGTTCGTATATTAATCCAATGTCGGTAGATCTACAGGTATCATGATCTACGGTAAGATTATCGGTCGGACAAATAGTAATTGTAGAGTACAGCCTACTCGTAGTCATAGGGTACTGGAACACGGGTTACCGAAACATGATCGTATATCAGGGTCGTGTAGCATGAATCATGCCCGACGTATCAGGTGATCGCACCAGGTGATTGTACCAGAGGTGTGCTCCCCACCGTAGCTCACTCTCCCAACTCTCCCAACACACCACCACACGGCCACATAAGCGCTACATTTCAAACCGTATATTTATCTTCTGTTCTATTGAACAACGCAAGTGAACGTGACGGTCAATAGGTGCCATCAGCCACTTCCGAGTTTCTGCACGAGAGATCCACAACATCATAATCACCCATCAGGTTATGAGCCTCGCAGAAAAGGGCATCGTAAAACGAAGATCTTCAGGGTCGCGAGGTTTATCAAGAGAGAAGGCTGCTGTCGCGCCATCAAGCGTGGAACAACATCCTCACCACCAAACGAGAAGCAAGTGACAGGACAGCTATTTCGCTATCAGGGGAGGAGCTACTAATGCCGTACAACAAACATGCTGTTCTTAAACGTGAGCAAGTAAGTACACGTAGGAGTATCAAGCCGCTATCAAGCGCAAGGAACCTTCTTCAAAGTGATAGTATATCGACGAGACATCCAACAGCTGCTGCTGTACGGACATCATGGTAGAGTCCAGATCAGCAGATGTGGTGGACATGCTCGTCAAGGCCGTGGGTGGCAAATCCAATGGCCTTCAGTTCGACATATGGGGGCGAACGGCACAATCAGTCATCAGTATGAGCCAATCCAGAGGTGGCCTACATTATAGAAGGGCGAAAATACTCCAAACAAAGTAACATTCAACCAAGGGGTCGGACCCCAACAAGAAGGTCGCCGGCTACAACTAGGAGCCGTGGACAATTACAAGGCCCGGAAGAGCATACTCCGGCCGAAGCGCAAGATAACGACCAAGAAGGAAAGCAGGACGGCGAGCATCAAGAAACTACTCCACCTTCTTCACTACAGCAAGGCCTTAGGGTTCATACAACGAGCCCATCCAGGACTATAAGAACAACAAGTACTACTGTGAAAACATCAAGGATTCACGGAACGAGTTCATCGAGGACTGCGAGGTCAACAAGGACTACGTGTTTAACAAGGACTACGAAAACATTTGGGACGACTCTACAGCACCGGAATCAGAAGGTGCAAAGGGTGGCGGAAATAATATATCCGGAAATAGCCAGCCATCTGGAAGCATGGCTATATCAATGTTGGACCATGACGAAATGAAACAATCCATCAGGACAGTCGGCAACGAAACCGGGCCTATGAAAAATGAACACCACGTGCATCAAACAAGAGATTCACCTGCCAAGTATCCTTGGACGGTTGGATGAAAACAACCTCAGGAGGAACGTCAGGGTCGCATCGAACAACGGGACAGTACTTCACTTTGCAACCAACTCCATAAGAAACAAGCTCATCGCAGTTCACATCACAGTACTTCGAAAATAGATGAAACAAGGAACAATCATCGTGCACATCTCCGGCGATAACCCGCTCAACAAGCCCTGCACCAAGCAGACCTTCAGCGCACTTTGCGCAAACTGTTCAACATGAGAGACAGGCTAGCACATCATAATCGTAATGCTATTAATAGTGGACTATTCAATAGTACCGCACTGGAAGCTTCTCGGAGCATCACGGAGAAAGTACCTCACCCCAACAGTACAAGACGGGGCAACTTCAACGACATACGGAATTACTTGAAGACATCAGCGTCAGCATCAGCACCAGCATCCGCATCACCATCATCAAGAAGAGGCTAATGGAGATTAGTTATTGGGTATTTATTCTGTCTGGGATTTAGGCGTGATTTAGCAGTAACGGACTGTTGAATTATTGCCATTGAATTCGTAAGATTGTCAGGGGTTAGGTAAGTATTGTTACACTTTTCAAGCAAAGAAGTAGCAGTGCTCGACGATGTTCTTCTTGGTTTTGTGCAAGATATGATATCAGTACAGTATCAGTATGCTTAGTACGGCGATGCATGTTTTAACACGTGCAAGCTAACTTTTCAGTAGCGGACACGATAATCTGCATGAGTCGATACAGCCAAACAATATGTATATTTTTTGTTTCCCCCATCCCGTTCATTATATCCGCACTTCTGTCCCTCTCCCTTCTCAGTCCCAACTCAGATCCGGGGTCACAAAGCAAGCTCTTCTCCCTTCTCCCCACTACGGTTCGTGCCTTGATTTATATGCGCAAAGGGTTCAGCATTCCCAACGCTCGTCAATTTTCATCGCATTTTGCTAACTCACGCTCTCGCGCTTTCCGCTACGACGTAGTCTAGATCATTTTTGCGAGAAAAGTCCCTACGAGCATGCACTCGGGGGGGCTCGAACCCACGACCTTGACTCTAACAGGGACGAGATTCACCTGTCATTCCACCGGGGACGCCGGCTCATTGACTAGTGACTGACGGCAGTCGTTTTCTATCAGAAATTTAATATGTTGCCGCCGACAATGTTCGAGACTGAACATGTTAGGTATAAAAGTGTCAGTTTCCCATTTCAGGTCATCATCCACATAGTATCGCCGATGGCGCTCGGGGCTGAACATGTAAGTTCTATTTTTTCAATTAGGGACACTCGTAAATATGGTACCGCTGACAACACTCAGGCCAAAACATATTCGTGTAAGTTTTGATTGATTGACTTTTTTTACTTCAAGAATAGACTTCCATCGAGGCGGTGCCTTTCAAGAGTAGACCTCCATCGAGGGTGTGTGTTAGAATATACAGAAGACTATCATGTATGTTCGTATATTACTGTAGTCCAATCTCGGTACGTCTACAGGTATCATGGTCTACGGTAGAATTGTCGGTGGGACAAACAATAGTTTTAGAGTGCAGGCTATTCGTAGTATATCGTATCATAGGATACTGGAACACGGGGTGCCGAAACATGATCGTATCTCAGGGTCATGTAGCATAAGTCATGTCCGACGTATCAGGGTGATCGCACCAGGGGATCGCAACAAAGGTGGGCTCCCCACCGGAGCTCACTCTCCCAACTCTCCCCACTCTCCCCACTCTCCCAACACATCACCGCTCTCTAGAGCACGGCAACATTAACGCCACCTTTCAAATCATATATTTATCTTCTGTTATTATTGAACAATAGAAGTGAATATCACGGTCACTAGGTGCCATCAGCCACCTGTGTGTGTTTTCCACGAGATATCTACAGCATCATACAGTAGTATTCCATCAACGTGCACGCCCAGAATGTGCGTGATGATGAAGATTTGAGCGCAGTAGGGACAATAAAGCTTTGGAGGCCGAGGTGTAGGAGTGAAGCTGGGACGACCGTAGCGATATCCTCAACGACACCATTGCAGGTTCGTTATGTCTGAAACAAATGCATTGTCAACTGCTGACGAAGCGGCACGTGTACTGTACAGTACGGCACAACACGTGCGAGAGCCAGGAACGAGTTTATTATGGAGCTCAGCGTGAAGGCGAAACAAATAGGCATGTTTCTTATTGAAACTTGGCCCGAATGTTTCTCTCTCTTGCTCTTTCTTATCTGGGTCAAAAAAACGAGGTCGTTGTTTTCGTAGGATTAATTCCTCAACTTCGACCCAAAAATGAGCATTTTTCCAGGGTCAGGTTCTGTAGGGTACCTACAGAACCATACCCGGGGTATTTACCCGGGAAATACCCTACAAAGGACTTCTGTGAGTTTTGTAAGGGTTTTATACCCGTACCCGGAACTTCTGTAAGTTCTGTACGACCTTCATACCCTACAGAGAACTTCTGTAAGTTCTGTACTCCCCGTTTCACAATACCCGGGGTACCGGTACAACGTGTTTGTACCTGCCCGGAACTTCTGTGAGTTCTGTACGCCCGTGCCACAATACCCGGAACTTCTGTGAAATCTGTAAGGGTTTTATACCCTAACCCGGAACTTCTGTAAGTTCTGTAAGACATCCATACCCGTACCCGGAACTTCTGTAAGTTCTGTAACACCTTGGGCACAATACCCCGGGTAAGGGTATTCCCTCGGCACAATACCCTGTGTGCCGGTACAGATTAGGGTATCGTTGAGGATGTCAGGAGACGGTCAGTCGAGGGAAAATGGGCATCGGTCAAGGGTGTGGATTCGAGTGTTCCACACTAAAACCTAGTATTTTGGCGTCAGTCAAGGATAAAAAATGAAAAATTGCCGTCAGTCAAGGGGTGAAAGTGCCGTCTCCTGACATATTTTGAGGAGTGATGTTATGCATTCTGACGTCATGTCTCATCAGTGACACACACCAAAAACGAAAATTCGAAATTAAATTACACTGTACAACCCACGTCGCTCACACCCACACGTGAACCGAGCACACAAGTACGTGGATTTTGATTTGGGGGGTAAATCTATGACCGCGGAAGTCATTCCCATGAAGTTGGAACGGTCCTTACCGTGAAAATCGTGAAATACAGCTATTATAACAGAAATTAGCTACAATGGTACATGCATGGTATATACGCGTTAGTACCGGTATAGTGTGTCATGTTTGAAGTACACCAATCGCAGTATTTCGAAATGCATTTTATGTACTGGTATATTTTTTGAGGAGTACATTTGCATTTTTTTCGCCCCCTTGAGGTGGGTATTTACCAGGGTATCACCGGAACTTCTGTACGTTCTGTACGCCCGTGCCTCAATCGGAACTTCTGTGAGTCCTGTACGCCCGGACCACAATCGGAACTTCTGTGAGTTCTGTACGACCGGGCCACAATCGGAGCTTCTGTGAGTTCTGTACGCCCGTTCCAGAATAAATACCCGGAACTTCTGTAAGTTCTGTACGCCCGTGTCACAATACCCGGAATTTCTGTGAGTTCTGCGCGACCTTCATACCCGTACCCGGAACTTTTGTAAGTTCTGTGAGACCGAGCCACAATACCCGGGGTACCGGTACAACGTGTTTATACCTGCCTGGAACTTCTGTGAGTTCTGTACGCCCGTGCTACAATACCCGGAACTTCTGTGAGTTCTGTGAGGGTTTTGTACCCTAACCCGGAACTTCTGTAAGTTCTGTACAACCTTCATACCCTACAGAGAACTTCTGTAAGTTCTGTAACACCTTGGGCACAATACCCGGGGTACCGGTACAATGTGTTTGTACCTGCCCGGAACTTCTGTGAGTTCTGTATGCCCGGGCCACAATACCCGGAACTTCTGTGAGTTCTGTAAGGGTTTTATACCCTAACCCGGAACTTCTGTAAGTTCTGTAAGACACCCATACCCTGACCCTAAATCCACAAACCCTACAGAACCTGACCTTGCATTTTTCTCTTAGTAGGCTCTTTCTTATTCGCGGGGTTATATAGTGCAGTATGCTCCCTAGCTGCCCAGATACTCAGGGAGCGTTCGTGGTTTTCTTTGAGACAAATGTTTCCGTTTCGTAAATCACAGTTGTGGAGATACTTACTTTAATAAGTACGTTTCACGCGAACTTTATGAACAAGACCCAAAAACTTGGACAAACGAACAGAGAGTATGACATGCATGGCTGCGTTCTCTCAAGGACGTAGATCAAGCGAAAGCGTAATCAGATAGAAGACGTTGTTGGACTGGTGCAGTGCGACTTGCAAATGTCAAGAGGATGTGCGTGCAGGAAGAAAACTATACCGTTCCGTCTAAGGCGAGTTATCATAGGTCGCGGATGCGTGCGCAAATCACCACTCTTTTCTTTTTAATAAATCGAAGAAACAAATAACACAAATAATTCCAGGACCGATCCTGATTATATACGGCAAACTCGAGAACAAACAAAAAGTTTGAAAAAATCAAAACAAACAGAAGAAGTTGGTGAGGCTGTCGCATATCGGGCGAGAGGCCTAGACGCAGCTCATCAGCGTCTCTCAGCCTTGGCATCTACCACTCTCAGAGCAATGATGCATACAATCTCGGAGATTTGGTGTCATCTCGTTCCGTGTAAGGCGAGTTACCATCGGCCGCGCATGAATGCTGCGTGCGCAAAGCACCAACCACTTGTGTTTTTGGAAGAATCAAAGAAAATAATCGAAGAAACAGAGAAGGAAAATAATCCCAGGACCGATCCCGAAAAAATAATTTCCCCGTCGGGAATTAGGAGCCGAGAGTCGGCTGAGAGGCCAGGGGAAAGTGTCAAGGCTGGTCTCCCAAGTGGGGGAGACCCTTGTTTGTTGATGTTTGTACATAGGTACCAGATATATATGTATACTGTACATACCTGGTACATATATATGTATACTTGGTATCAGGGTTATACTTAGGCCGTGCGGCGGTGCGCTGGCGCGCTTTTTTCGCGAGAATTCCGCTAAGCGCATCATGTATGTATGTGCTGGGGTCAATGTGCGACTTGCCACGCCTACGAGTACCTCCGTTTTTTGGCGGCGCACTTGTTTTCGCCGCAAAAATCGGGTTCCGTTTCGCCGTATATAGGCGTTTTTGTTTTCTCGGTATTTTCGCCGTAGCTGCTGCTGCTGCTGTGGAGCATCGCACACAGCCGTCGGTCTTGCTTCTGGTTTAACTCTGACAGCGGGACCCTCTGTCCCAACGTGCTCTAGTGCAACAACTGCTGTGTGTGGTTCTCTCATGAGTGTGCCAAGTGGATGATGAGGAAACTTGTGGGTGTTCGGGCGATGCTCGCCGTGAGCTCGTAGTAGTAAATGTTCGTCCACGACCATTTGACTATTAATATGGCTACGAGGGTGATGCTTTTGTTCCGTTTTCGTTCGTCTTCTTCCTCTTCTTTTTTTGCCTTCGTACTTTGTTTTGCTTGGTCCCACTACGCATACTGTACTTTTTTTACGCTAAAAGGAGCCTGATGCCCGCCTACTACAATAATAATAGGGTAAAAGGAGCGTGTAAGACGCACTTACTTTTGGAATAGATACGCATATATATTATATATCTATTTAATTACCAAATTGTCGTGCACCACGTGACAGAAAGCCTTAGGATAACTCTGCTCGGTACATTTTCCAGCGTCTCAGAGAGTTCGTGGTTTTCTCAAGAGAAATGTATCTGTTTCATAAACCACAGCAGCATCATCAGTGGAGATATCACGTATATATCACGTGAACTTTACAAACAAACACAAAACAAAATGAATACATATGTTTCGTATCATATCATGCTATGCGCACCGGCATTGCCCCCGTAGCTATCACATTACCCCGACTTTTACGAGAGCATGCTGATCTTACTACGAGACAAGAGCAAACACGCACGCACTTGGCGCATGCTGCGGTAGAGGCGCACCATGTACGTTTTGTATGAGGCTTGAGGAGCTCTGTACTAACACAGTAAGTCCAAAAAATGATTTTAGAGGAAACTAAAAACGCTACCCGATGTATAACTCCATGCTATTATTACTAATAAGTGTTATACTAAGTATTTAAATATATTACAAACATCGCATTTTATTCTTAAATGACACCAACTAACTGTCGAGAACGCATATTATAGATATAGCGCGGGTAGGAGCTCTGTACTAATAGTAAGTCCAAAGAATGATTTTAGAGGAAACTAAAAACGCTACCCGATGTATAACTCCATGCTATTATTACTAATAAGTGTTATACTAAGTATCTAAATATATTACTAATATTGCATTTTATTATTAAATGACACCAACTAACTGTCGAGAACGCATATTATAGATAGATATAGCGTGGGTATACACAGTTCGACGAGAGTTGACGAGGGAAGAAAGTGCTGAAATCTTCTCGCGATAAAAATGCAAGACAAATAACCGTAGTCGGGGGGGAGGGAGAAGAGCGTACGTTGTGACCCCGGATCTGAGCTACGACTAGGAAGGAGAGGGAAAGGAAGGGCGAAGAAAATGAATGGGATGGAAAAAAAGAAAGAAAACAAATGGAACACAAGAATGAAATTCCGACGATTTTGCTCAGAAAATGTTGGAGTCAAAAAGTGCCATCTCTATCGTAGCACGCGCCGCTTACTTGAAAAAAGCGAGAGAAACACAATTATTCGTCCATCACTATACTACTACTATCATTATACGTGACTTTTACCCGAGTTGAAGTTGGTTGAAGTGGTTTCCGACTTCCCCCAGCACACTCGCTCGCCGCGTATACTAGGGCGTGTGGTGGCAGACCGCTCTGTTATGTCGGCAAAACGCTCGTTTTATTCGAGGTCGGGTAGTAGTGGTGTAGAGGCGTTCCAGGCCCAAGCTATAAGCGTGTTTGGGGCATACAAGAGAAAACGCAATAACACCCATTCGTGTTTGTCGAGACAAGCCATTTTGACGTCTTTTTTGCCGCATATCATTAATGTTGGGAAAAGGGAAAACATGGGGGAAAAGGGGGGAAAGCGAAGGAACATAAAACAGTCTTTTGTACCGCATGTCGTTCATATTTGAAAAAGGAAAAAAAAATGTGTAAAAGGGGGGGAAAGCGAAAGAACAAAAAACAGTTTTTTTTTACCGCATGTCATTAATATTTGAAAAAGAAAAAAATGGGGGAAAGGGGGGGAAAGCGAAAGAACGAAAAATAGGCAAGGGAGGCATACGGCAGGCGAGTACGGGCGTCCTTACGCAGTTGCTACTTCGATACTGGAAAGGCACGCATCACGATGATGGTCACACGCAGTCGTCAGGCTTCTGGACGCCCCCCCACCTCGCTCCCCCGCCACCCCCCCCCTCCAGGTTATTCGCGCCGGAGCGTTGTTATCGAAACTAAATAAACACTCCGTAGGGTTTATGGATTACGCTCTTGAGTCTTACAGAACGCGCTCTTTAGGGGTTTGATTATGTATAGCCCCTTACCCTCCGGAGGTATCGTGAGCTTGATATCCTATGGAAGGTATTGTGTTTTGCGTTGCCCTCCAGAAGGTGCGCTGTGACCGGTTTTACGAATGGTATCCCCGCTGGAGTGTTGTCATGGAAGTGAAACACTCCAGAGGACTTATGAATTAAACTCTGGAGGGTTAGATTTACATAAATCACTCTGGAGGGTTTTGGTTGTTTACGTAATACCTGGTAAACCTTATCCTCGAGCGGGATTGTCCGTTTTTTAACTCTGGATGGCATTGCGTGTGTGTTAACCATTCAGCTTGTGCACTCAGGGGCGTTTCATTAACGGCATTCCCGCTGGAGCGTTGTTATCGTAAACTAACACTCCAGAGTGTCTTTGGGTTAGACTCTGCAAAATTATTTTTAAAGAAATAGCAGCTCCAGAGGGGTTTGGTTATTAGTTATTCCTTACTACCCTCTAGAGGTATTTTGGGCTTGATTACCCCTGGAGAGTATTATTTTCTCCCCAACCATCCAGAGGGTACATGCTGGAGGGCTTTATAAACGTTATCCCCGCTGGAGTGTTATTGTAGTAATGAAACACCCCAGAGGGTTTAAGGATGAAACTCTGGAGGGTTAGATTGGCAGAAATTCTCGGGCGTTTGATTCTGCAATGCACCTTACCCTCTAGAGGGATTATCAGGTTGGTTGACCATTCAGCGTGTGTAATCTGGAACGCTATATTGACGATATTCCCGTAGGGGCGTTGTTATCGTAACTAAACACTCAATAGGGACTATGCATTAAACTCTGGAGGGTTGACTTATACATAAATCTCTCTAGAGGGGTTTGGTTATATATGTAACACCTTTGCCCTCTATGCATAGAGAGGTATCATGTGGTTGATAACCTCTGGGGGGTATTTTGTTTCATTAACACCTCTAGAGGGTGCACGCTCGAGGGTGTTATGAGCGATATTCCCGCCGGAGTGTTGCTATGGTAATTAAGCACCGGTTTATGGAACTTAAGCTCTAAAGGGTTGAATTGTACAGAATTAGCTCTGGGGGGTTTTACTATGTATAACACCGCACCCTCTAGAGGTATTACGAGCTTACTAACCTCTGGAGGGCACTGCATTATTCTTAACCCTCCAGAGGGTACACTGTAGAGGGTTTTATTAACGACATTCCCGCTGGAGTGTTGTTTTGAAATTGAAACACTCCTCCAGAGGTTTCATTGGCCAACTAAACTCTAGAGGGTTTGATATATAAAGAAAAAGCTCTGGAGGGGTTCGATTATGTATTATCCGCCTCTGGAGGGGCAACCGTCGTAGGTGTAAAAAAAGCCTCTAGAGGGTTCATCAACCCTATTGTGGAGGCAGTTTTCCCTCTAGAGCTAAGTCGTAAAACTCTCCAGAGGGTTCAACTACACTCTACTGTAGAGAGGGTGGTTGTTCCCTCTAGAGGGTAGTTTTCGGCTGTGGAGGGTTTTGGGGTGCAGCGAAATGGCCGCGTGTGAACGCTCTATCCTTGCGCGCTCTTACATCGGGATGCCCACTATTCGATTCAAATAAGTAATAACCAAGTTTATTATAATAGCTTACCACTACAGTACAGGACACCTAATAAGAAACAGGAAGTATGGTCCAGGCTGGATTTCTTATTCGAGAGAGGGTGTTTTCTATACACCAATTCCAAGATAACGACTCCCGAATTTATTATTTTCCTCCAAACCTCAGCCTGGATTTATTGTTAGCCTTCAAGGAACTTACGACGCATGGACCAAAAAAAGGGACTTGCAGGGAGGAAACGCCATTTTCCTCTGCGCTTTGCCAAAAATTAATACGTTTTCCGTACCTGGGCGAGGCTCAGCAGTTTCCCATATACGTATGTATGATATTATATGTGTGTGTGTTTTTTTTTTTTTTTCCATCCCATTTATTAAATCCGTCCTTCCTTTCTCTCTCATTCCTACCTGGTAGTCGTAACTCAGATCCGGGGTCACAAAGTAGGCTCTTCTCCCTCCACCCCTACTACGGGGTTCTTGCCTTGCATTTTTATCGCGAGAAGATTTCAGCAATTAATTATTTCTTTCCTCGTCAACCCTCGTCGAGTTGTGCTTACCCACGCTACAGTATGCGCTCTCGACAGTTAGTTGGTGTCACTTGAGAATAAAAATCTCCATACGTCGTACATACGGAGACTCGAACCTTCAACCTCCAACCTATCAGTCTACCTGCTAGACCGCCGGAGCGACCGGCTTGTATGAGGCAAAAGGCGGATAATTATTCAAGTTTCCAACAGGCGGAAAACAATGTTTCATGTTAATTAATACCTGGTACTAATTGAAGACATTATTGATCAGTAGTTTTCACCTCCGAAACTTTCCCGTAAAAATATATACATAAAAAGGAACCAATTGCTGAGAGCGCCTTCGTGGCGTGGGTAGGCGGAATTTGACGCAAGCCGACGAGGGAAGAAAGTGCTGAAATCTTCTCGCGATAAAAAATCAAGGCAAGCACCCCCGTAGTAGGGGTGGAGGGAGAAGAGCCTACTTTGTGACCCCGGATGTGAGTTACGACTAGGGAGGGAGAGAGAAAAGAAGGGCGGAGATAATAAATGGGAGATGGACAAACAAAAAATAAATAAATGAATAGATCATATACGTGTACTGGGAAGAAATAGGGGGAAAAGAGGGTGAATTAATTCATACTACAGTAGTAGTAGGGCGAGGGAAAAGAGGGATACCTAATTCATTCTGTAAAAGCGGGAGAACATGTTTTCAATTAATTCATACTAATTCAAGACATTAATTACTTAATTTTCACTTTCGAAGGAAACGATAAAACACAGGTAAACCTAAAGTAACTACGTAATAGGTAGTGTGGATGGGGGTACTCTGTAGATTAAATTAATTAATGAACTACTTGAGCTATTAATAGTGGGGATTAATTAATTTTTTTAGCGAAAGAAGGAGAATAATATATTATTATGGTTGGACACGCTGTTTGGTTGTTGCTGCTGTGTACGATACTCTATTAATAATGCTGTAGTAGTAATAGCCGTACCGCGAACTTTGCAATCCCATCGACCCGTGTTTTCGTTTCAGTCCCAGTCCTCTTAATCTCGTACGAAGTATATTTTACACCGCAGTGTGTATTATTACTACTACTGCTGTACCAGGTAACTTTTATCTCGGAAAAGTTGGTGGGCTCTATGAGTCCTGATTGATATGTGTTGCATGGCAGGTTGTTGATACGTTGATACCAGGTAGGTACATAAGAACTCGTTCGGAAGGATCCGATATTTTCATTCGGTTTCTGCATCATACCACAGATATTATGGGCATGTTGTATACCTCTGTATCTGGAATAATAGTATTGCACAGACGATTATAAAAACCTTAAAACGACGAGCCTGTGCTTCCCGCTTTTTTTTCCATACAGCACAACGGGTGCAACACTTTCACTACGACGTCGGCATCCCCCCACCCTCACTCACGAGAAAGTGCCGGGGTTGACTATCCGGCTGGAGTGGTACTCAGCCAGAAACCAACCCAAGAGACAGGGCGAAGATTAATTGGGCTTGAAGGGGCGCGTTAGATCGATCGGTGGGAAGGGGGGCTTCACACGGCAGCAGGGAGATTCTCAGCATGGCCTCAACTGATGATGACAACGTGGCCGTGAGTCGCGAGAGAGAGAGCGACGCCGAAGATCTAATTGCCTCGTCGCCAAGTCTGTGGTGAGGAACGGGTGAATTCGGGCAATATACTGTTGAAGTAGCTCAATCTGTCTCAAGGAAACCGAGTCGAATAATCGTGATTGCGGCCTCTCGTATTATTGTTGTACACATACGTCGTGCATACCTGGTATATCATGAATAAGCCCTCCCCCCTCCCCTGCAGTGTATGTGCCGATTGATAATCCTAGCTACGAGTACAACCTATCTATGTTGGCCAATACATCATACCAGGTGTAATATATCGCACATTCATTAGGTGGTGGTATTGTCGCTGAGTACACATGGACGAATCTCGCAGCTCTCTGAGGTGTCTTGTAAATAATTGATTGCTTTTTTTGCGAAAGGGGGGGAACAATAATACAACAAACAGTATGTCACTGCTGTAGTATCATATGATACGTACTGTAGATTGAGCCGGCGCGGACAGATTCGCTCGTTCGGGGCTACACGACACACATACTCAGAATACGTACCACGATATGTATGTAGATGGTTTGCTTCCGCCCCCCTATGTCTACCTGTAGAGGGAGATGATAGGGGTACTGCTGTCTCGTAGGTCGCAATTTCCAATTTCCGACCAACACATATATATATATGGCTATGACTGGGCTTTGACCCAGTAATGTGCTGGAATGCCAGTAATAATACCTATTTTGCTACCTGGTACCTGGTCGTGGTTTGCAATATGTTTTGCGAGATACCTACTGTGCAGCAGTTACTGTACCTACAGGGTTTGGGATTGTTCATGGGATTGCACGTACGTTTTATTACAGCTTTTTCTCAAAATCAGTTCTGGATGAAGCACAGCGCGACCCCCCTCAGGAAAACTACAGTAAGTTACCCTGGTACACAGTAGTAGATGCTACTGTACCTCTATGAGGCAAACCCTGCCGCCGTAGCACGTACGCGTCTACTTTCTGTTGGCGCCACGACTTTGTTGTTCCCGTTACAGCAGCACAGCTAGTTGGAGGAACTCCCTGTTGGGCCGTACCTGGTACACAGTAGAATGGGCTCGCCAAACAAGAAACGCCTACGTAATAGCGGCAGACTAAGCCTTTTCTGGAACCTCTTCTTGGGGCACCATTCTTGAGAAACCTTCCGCATAGATATAGGCTGCCAGGTATGCTATAATAAAGGTTTTAGAGTAGCGACCGCCGCTGAGCACGATTCAACAACCCAATGTTCATGTTCTTACTTATTTAATATGTCCACTTCCCGCTAAGCTTTATCCACGATACTCAATTCGTTGTCCTTGCTCCCTCCTTCTTCTCAATATGCCTTCTTTACGTTATATTCTTAAGTCCTAAGCCGCATGCAAGCTCCATCCCCACGCCATCGGTGTGGGTCTGTCACCCCCCCCCTGCCTCTTCTCGCTTCCTGGCGGCCCCTAAGCTGGAATTTGAAGGGCTCCACCCTCCTCGAAATGACGACCTGTGTGGTCACCGAGACGATTTGCAGCAGGCGTTAATATCGTTATTATATACCAGGTATAGATTAGGTATAGGTTATTTCTTGTTCGTGTGGGCCTATACAAATCAGTATACCTGGTACCAGGTATATTTACATATAATAAGTACGTGACTACATTCCGTTCTCTCGCGTACTACTACCATACGTCGTACTGCTGTTGCACCGCCTGGCCGTTGTATTCTGCATCGACCCCGCAGGCCGCCAAGAAGTGTCGTGAAGAGACACAGGAAGAAAGCAACCCTTATCTGGATCGCATTGCTGGTCGCCTTTTTCGTATGTGAGTCAATCTGCTCAGGGAAGAACCACGTCACCAGTGTCCAGCCAATGCGCCGGATAGCTGTAGTGGAAAGCTCCGGAACGTATATCATTATAGGAAATATTTGAAGACACGCACGCGTTCTTTTTGCACTCTTGAGGCGATCGTATTGTATTGTTTTCTCCCTTTCGCTAAATTAATTAATTATCCATTATCTGTTTGTATCTTGTTGTGTATGTGTAGTAGTAAGTAGTAGTAGTAGTAGTAGTAGTAGTAGTAGTAGTAGTAGTACATTAATCTGCATAGACTTCAAAGAATAAGTGTGGGTAAGAAACGTTTAGTATAGCATACTTGATATATTGTACACTAGGACACGCCTACCTACACTGTGTATACTGTTACACGTGATAAAAAAAAAACTGTTTGCTGTAGACTCGTAGGCTTGCTGCAGATGGTCCTATCTTAGGGCTCTACCGCACATACATGATAATGCATCTGCAGCAGTAGAAGTGACTGGTGCTACGATAGGGGGGGTGCCCACATTTTCACTGACGGGTTTTGGCCACTCTGACGAGGGGCTCCGAATTTAACTGAAAATAGGACCTCAACATAGATAGTCTGTTCGCGTTACGTAACAAAACCTCCAATGGCGGTGCATATAAAAAAGCAAAAAAACAAGAAAAAAATGTGAGCACAACGCAGAAACGCAGTCACTCGGCCGAGTGGCTCTGTGCAGGTGAAAACCAAGCGCCGATACACGACCCCCCTACCGTAGCACCAGTCTAAGTAGTAGTATAGATATGACGCATTCGTATCATGCATCTATAAGAAGGCACCTACCTGTAACGCTTGGCGCTAACGGCGCTTCACGCTTGGTGCAAGCAATGCCTGCCTGGTTGGTGAAAACCCAACGTGCTCCGTCCCGGCATTATAGGGATGCGAGTGTCTATCTATGGTCATACAACGACGGTCGTGCACGACATACATGATGAGTACCCCCCCCCCCTCGGCCGATGTACTTTGAGTCGTAATTTAATCAAAGAGTGTCAAACCGCGAATTTTCTGACGAGCTTCGAGAGAGTATTTAGCGCACCCCATCCTGGCGCGTTTTTTACTTGCGTGTCTGTGGAGATATGCTGAAAAGTGG
This sequence comes from Saccharina japonica, assembly GCA_008828725.1. Lineage (NCBI taxonomy): Eukaryota > Phaeophyceae > Laminariales > Laminariaceae > Saccharina > Saccharina japonica. Next base: position 246,195 of record MEHQ01001103.1, on the reverse strand, counting down.
TAAGGTGGGGGGGGTGTACTCATGTTGTGCACGGCCGTAGTCATATGACCATAGACCCTCGCATCCCTACAATGCCGGGACGGAGCGCGTTGGGTTTTTACCAACCAGGCAGACATTGCTTGCACCAAGCGCGAAACGCCGTGAGGTATTGGGCGAGTCGCATGGAGGGTGAGCTGCATCCTGCTAAGAACCGCCTCTGAGGCGGACTTGCATATGGACGACAGCTTCAATGAGTTAATTTAATTTCTGGTGTGGCCACTTCCGGAGACAGCAATGGGTTTTACTATGTAACTGCCTCACGGAGCCTTACCATATTACACTACGTGATACGATCATTCCCCTTGTGCGGACAAAGGTTCTCCACCCCGCACAAATGATCTACTCGACCGCCAGCTTTGGCGAAAAAAAAAAAAAAAAAGACCTGTTGTCTATAAGCGGCGGGGTTTTCGTCGTGCAACGAGAACCAAATATTAAATTTTTTATAGGGGGGGGGGGGGTTACTCGCATTACTACGGTATAGTTATATTCCTCGATTTCCAGCGTACGTAGTAGTGTCCGTGGTGAATCTCCATACTGCCCAACCAGGTGACCAGGTGTATGTCTTATTACCTGGTACTTATTTGTTCATATTTAATCAAATAGCAACAACAAAAACACGAAAGAGCGCAAGCAATTACTCCGAGCACAACTAACCGCAAAAAGAAAGCGCAAGGAGGGAAGGGAGGTACTATTAATACATACAGCAGTAGTAGATATACTTGGTTCGTAGGTATTACAAGTTTTTCTGCTCTTCCACGCATCGCTTTAAGTTTAAAGCTTCTCAAGACCATTGATTGATTGGCAAATTGAAGGATTGGTCGGATTGACACATCATAAACTGTGTCATTTGCAACAGAGAGGTGCCCAGGGATTCGGAGATCATACACCTAACCCCAGGGCTCGAAGAAAGAAAATTGCTCGTTTTTTGTTTTTGTGTGTACCGGTGTACTCGTATATGTGATCCGTGTGACAATAATACCCGAGAGGCGCCAACCCTCTCACATCGAGTCAAATGGCGTAACATGGCACCAAATTCCTCGTGCGACATAATACACCTGGTATGATCGTTCTGCTTTGCTGCTTGGTCGAGTTTCCCTGATGGATTATCGTTGCAAGGTTATATGTTACACAGGTGTGGAAGATACCTGGCTGGGGTCTATCGATATATCTGCTAATTAATAAGAAGGAAGAAGCCTATATCTTGATCCAACCAAGCTTGTCGACCGAATACAATGTGCCGAAGCAAGAAACGAACGCACTCGACATTCCATGCCAAGCCTGCCGATCCCACGGCTCTGGGCCTTCTGGCCCACCTTCGAGCGAGCTCATAGCTCCTTTGTACCGCTCACTACTGCTGCAGTCACTGTCACCACGCAGTTGCGGCCTATTATAGGTCGCAGTGGCACCCAGCAGTATTGTAGTACTATGGAAGGCCTTGTATCAAGCAGGGGGGGGGGGGGCTCTCTATCGTCCCCTGTTTTCAGTTTGATTTAGGTATTGTTAAGGCGTAGACGGAGGGGACGGTGTCAGGTACCCCCCCCCCCCCTGTCGGGAGGGTCGAATGAAGAATTCGACGTGGAATGCCGAAAAATAATGTTTCGGGCCCCAACGTATGCTACACACAAAAAAACTCAAGTGCTCAGATCTGATTGATAGCACCTTCCGAGTTTTAACTCATTGGATTATACTTCATAACAACAACTACTACTACTACTACTGGTACCTACGTATTAATTTGAATTGTAAGGATTTTGTGTTTAGCACCCCTTCGTAACAAAAGATATTGGATGTAAGCATTTTTCTGCTAAAACGGGAGAGAAAATAAGACGCGAGCTTCATATTAAATGTAGCCAAAATAGAAGAGATTCTTGATATGTGTCGCGTACTTTACCTTTAATTACGTATTATTGTTGTACGAAATATCTTCACCCTGGTTCACTTTAGCTTTATTTTTCCTGAGGTATTATAGTGTTACGCCAAGTATGCCAATCAACATTTTTGCCGACGCTGGGCCCAGATCTCTGTGGTGTGTGTTATTCATATGAAACCGTCCTTATATATTATTCTCCCTCTTTCGCTAAATTAATTAATCCCCACTACGAAGCTCAGTTAATTAATGAATTTCATCTACCCCCATCCACACTCGTATACTCTTATTATATAGTACGAGTAATGCTATATACCCGTCGACCGTCGACACATCCAACACATCCAGTGTTCGTGCCAATTTTTCAGCCTGCGTGCTTAGAGAGCTAAAAGATATGTGGTCACAAACCATGACACAGAGATACTACGTTGGGATGTAGAAATCGGAACACATAATGCAATCCAATCAACAATGTACGAGAGGCGAAACGTACACATGCTAGCAATCCAGGTGCGTTGAAAGAGAGAAAAAGCGAACGAAACAAATGAAGGACAAAAAAAAACAGAACAAAAATGAATGTGTCGTGCTCCCAACTCCGCGGTTGTTGTGACAGACAGCACAAAACAAACTAAAGAAAAAATGCAACCACGTAACCAGGGTAATACTATAAGAATGAAAGGAAAGGACAGGAAAACCGAAGCACAACGAAAGTACACCCTCCAGACAGCCGCCGCAAGCAGTTTTGTGGTATACGGGTAGCACACACACCACCCTCCGACGAATTTCCGATAAATATGTCTGGACAACGGTAAAGGGGTAACTGCCAAGCGATCGATGTACCAACATACATAAGAATGTTGTGGAAATATCTCGACGAGATCCTTCCAAAGTCACCGTCATCGTTTGCTATGCTGCCCTCCTTCTGTTTCGGAGAAAATCTGCTCGGAAACTCCATCCCAGGGGGTGCGTTTTCTTGCTTTAGTGTAATTAGTAGAGGTATGTACGGTACTGAACTACCAAGTAGGTACTCAACTCTGCGATTTCGTCGTGTCTTGCCATGCACAGAGCAGGGGGGATACTATTATTATCGTAGTATGGCCGTGTAAAACGAGCGGGGGGGGGGGGTGTTGATAGTGCTAGGGAACACGACGGAGATGATTCATCGTAGATTTGAGAGTGCCATATACTGATGAGCTGTTCTTGTGTGTAAGGCGGGACATCTGCGGGTAATCATCTACGGGTAATCATCTACGGGCTGAACGGGAAGTTTATTGTGCCGGCAGCTTGCTGGATATATATATGGTAATTCCCTTTTATTCGTCGTCATGAGCTATCATCGCTCAACAGTTCGGAAAAAATGAGAGAGAGAGTTCTCCGTGTTACTTTCTGGTAGCAACACCCCCACGATATCGTATCGCCTTCATCTACACACCTTTAGAAGTAAAGCAATACAATATAATAACGGTTTCCGTGGTTTTCTGCTTTTGGGAATTTTATGAGTGATCAACGCTGAAGATCATGCTGCACATTGTCGGATGGCAAAGATAATAATAAATAGGACCAAATAATGTTAGTAAAAGTAAATAAATAGATAGGTTTTTGTGTTTACCCTAGGTCCTATTTACTATGGTCCCCCGTGATAGTATTGTACCGGTAATATCATAGTCGTACGAAGTAATAATAAAATATTATGCTAATTGCCTCCTCCAGTAGTAGTAGTAGTAGTAGTAGTAGTAGTAGTAGTAGTAGTAGTAGTAGTAGTAATGGGAGGAAAAACATCACACGTCCCACCTAGTTTTGCGGATATCTGAAGAACGCGGAGTGCGGAAGTGTCATGGGGGTTGAATAAAAATGATGCAGGCCTGNTAATAATAATAATAATAATAATATAATAACGCTCGTACTACTGTTGCGTTAAAGTACTGGAATACTATGTATGTGTTTTCCGTTTGACGGTAGGGCCTGCTAACTCCGACCACGAGGAGAGCCGTTGGACGCAAACATTGAACCGAGCACTCCAGACAATGGAGATTACCGGGGCCGCATTCGGGGTCGAAACGTGTTCGATTGGTGTATACCTGGTATACGATATATTGTAATATGAAAATATATATATATTCATATATATATACACGATGGGTATTTAATGGTATATGATAGTCGTATACAGTCAGTCGTGGCCCCGATATGGCGGTCCATAGTGCCAAGACCAATTGGAACCGCTATTCACGGCACCCCCGGTATTCCGATATAGCGGGCGACGCTCATTTTGGAGACCTCCATATAGCGTGTGTCGCCCGCAATATCGCGAGAAGCGCTACATAGAACTGCTGAGCAGCAGCAGCAGTTGTTACCATCAAACTACTCTTGACAGTGCCATGTGAGCTATACTGTTGTTGGAATACTGCAATACAAACAAATGTACTACCTCTTACTAGTTTATGGTAGCGCCGGGAAAAAACAGCATGTCGTGTTACGTGTTTTGTTCAAGTACACTGTTGTACTACAGCATACGTTGTACAAGTTATTGTGCAAAGCTCGGCGGTACTATTATACACTATACACCACCCATGTTTCTTGCAAGTACCATGGCGTGCTGCACGAAGTGTCATGCTAGGTCGCAAATCACAGAGGTAATGCAGCTAGTAGCGGCAAACAACCACACACATATACCTACGGCAACTATTTATACAATACAGCGCCACGGCATAGCACCTACTACTGGTGTACCATACAACGGTATACAGCTGTACTTACACATCGTAGCTGTGTACAGAATGATGCGTGACCAGGTGGTGGCTGTGACCCGCGGCTTATTAGCCTTGTGTTGTTCTGTCGCTGGAAAGTGCTATTCTTCCTCGTACTCACAAACAAGGGTGTCTATAATTTGTTTCGGCTATGATCGCCCGGAAAGGCCTGACCGCTGCTGTTCCGCAGCTATTCCGGCCGGGGGAACCGCCATATCGGGTCGAAGTGGTGACAAGAGGTTATGGAACCGCTATGGAAGGCGTTTCGCTAGTCACGTCATCGCTATATCGAAACGACGACCGTAGCTGGGAAGGAAGTCCTAGATTGGGAACAGTCTCCGAGTCGACGTACAAATCAGTGAAAGGGGTTTGTGTCCGTTATCAACCTTTGTTTACAAGGTAAGTTCGGGTCTGAACTACTGCTGTAGCATGGGTTGAACGCTATGTGGCTCTATCGCCGTCTCTCGTAAAAACAAGTTAGAAGAAAATCTTGAAAGCTACATCACACGTGGCACCGAAGCGCCCGCTAACAGGAACGTCTTGTGTCCTCTCTGGTGATAGCATGACTATCGTGGATTTAGGGATGATGACCAGCTAGCGAAGGGCTATTCGAAACTCGCCCTTGCAAGCTGCATAGGATAATTATATCGACATGGTATGGCCTCGTGGACGATATACCCTGAGTCGACATGTTTACCCCACGGGCGGAGCCGTGGCCGTACCGCTAGTGTTTGCGAATCACAGCAGCGGTAGTATCGACATGTAAGTGCACCATACATTTCAAGGGGGTATACAGCAAGCAGTACAGTACCTTGTGTTCGCATACTGGCTAGTGAACACTTCGGCCACTACGCCTCGTTGTTTGCGTTTTTCCACCGCGTCGACGACAAATAATATGGCCGGGCATATCAGCTGCACCCCTTTCGTCCACCGGCCCAAAAATATCAACTTGCACTTCGAAGTAAAGAACAACATGAGCATGGCGACTGAACAAGTCAGCGTGCAATGCAGGCAATGGATATACAGCAAGCGGTTCCTTGTTTTTGCATACGCTTAGCGCTCAACTGTACACATGATGTACCACTGAGGGTTCGATTGCTCCGTTTCTTGTTTTTGGAGATAGCGGAGGCGTCCACCAACAACGCGGTCTCCTGCTGGTGATATCCTCTTCACTGGTGACCCCCCCCCCCCCCCCCCCCCCCCCGCGGCCCCCCCCCGCCCCCCCAAAACCCGGGTTCCCTCGGGGGATTTCCCCTTCCCCGGGGCCCCCCCCCCCCCCCCCCTCCTCTGGGTGGACGACCCGGGGCCAATCAAGATTCCATCGACAAACCCAACGAGGGCATCATCAACTCTCAACGGACCGCGCTGGTTAGGGTATCCGGCCCATCCTAGTATCACAGTTCTCACACCTCGGTCGATGGTATGTGACGGGCGCCGACCAGGCGTCTGATCAAAAGGCATCTGGCAGCTGATGTGTTGAAAACAGAACACAAAATGTTTCGATCCCTCTGATATCATACGTACCAGGTAGTTGATATCATACAAGAAATTCATTTGTTTTCAAGGTTGGCATCGATCGACAAACCCAACGAGTGCGTCATGAACTCGCAACGAATCGTGCTGGTTAGGGGCTTCGACTCACCCTAGTATCACAGTTCTCACACCTCGGTGGATAATATATGGAGGACGCCGACTGTATGGAGGGCGCCGACCAGGCGTCTGATAAAAGAGCATCTGGCAGCTGATGTGCTGAAAACAGACGACAAAAACAATCGATCCTTCTGATATCATACGTACCAGGTAGTTGATATCATACAAGAAATGTCATTTTTCAAGTTTGGCATCGATCGACAAACCCAACGAATGCGTGATAAACTCTCAACGGATCGCGCTGGTTAGGGGCTTCGACTCGCCCTAGTATCACAGTTCTCACACCTCGGTCGATGATATATGGAGGACGCCGACCAGGCGTCTGATGAAAAAACATTTGGCAGCTGATGTGTTGACAACAGACGACAAAAACTCTCGATCCCTGTATAATATCATACGTACCAGGTACTGTAGTTGATATCATACAAGAAATATGTCACTTTTCAAGTTTGGCATCGATCGACAAACCCAACGAATGCGTCATGAACTCTCAACGGGTCGCGCTGGTTAGGGACTCTGACCCACCCTAGTATCACAGTTCCCACACTTCGATCGATGGTATGTGACGGGCGCCGTCCAGGCGTCTGATCAAAAGGCATCTGGCAGCTGATGTGTTGACAACAGACGACAAAAACTCTCGATCCCTGTATAATATCATACGTACCAGGTAGTTGATATCATACAAAAAATATGTCATTTTTCAAGTTTAACATCGATCGACATACCCAACGAATGCGTCATGAACTCTCAACGGGTCGCGCTGGTTAGGGACTCTGACCCACCCTAGTACCACAGTTGCCACACTTCGATCGATGGTATGTGACGGGCGCCGTCCAGGCGTCTGATCAAAAGCATCTGACAGCTGATGTATTGACAACGGACGACAAAAACAATCGATCCCTGTATAATATCATACGTACCAGGTAGTTGATATCATACAAGAAATATGTCATTTTTCAAGTTTGGCATCGATCGACAAACCCAACGAGTGCGTGATGAACTCTCAACGGATCGCGCTGGTTAGGGGCTTCGACTCGCCCTAGTATCACAGTTATCACACCTCGGTCGATGGTATATGGAGGGCGCCGACCAGGCGTCTGATGAAAAAACATTTGGCAGCTGATGTGTTGACAACAGACGACAAAAACTCTCGATCCCTGTATAATATCATACGTACCAGGTAGTTGATATCATTCAAGAAATATACCATTTTTCAAGTTTGACATCGATCGACAAACCCAACGAGTGCGTTATGAACTCTCAACGGGTCGCGCTGGTTAGGGCCTCCGACCCACCCTAGTATCACAGTTCTCACACCTCGATCGATGGTATGCGACGGGCGCCGTCCAGGCGTCTGATCAAAAGGCATCTGGCAGCTGATGTGTTGAAAACAGACGTCAAACACTTTCGATCCCTCTGATAGGATATTCGACGGTTGCACGAGGGAGCTTTCAAAATATGACTTTCGAATGTGTGAAAGATATTTGACAAAAAACAAGTTGGTATTAACGACAACTCTATTTTGAAGTTGTTATTTGGGCATCACACCGTCTTACATATAATAGATAGATTATCTTCACTGCTTCTGCAGGTCCCGTTTGAGGCAGCCACCAACTCTTTCTCCAGCCCGACAGAGTAGCCTTGCCCCCACGAGCTCTCCGAACGACAGCCTTTGTGGTGTCTGGGGTGTGTGGTCGGGTTCACCTAATGCAGTTGCAAGATTACATACGGAAGTATGCTCATTGCTGCAACTTTTCTAAGGTCTAGGCTATGTTTTTGACTCCAAGTGCAAGCGCGTACGTTCGTTAACTGGGTTAGGCTATCTCAGGACAAAATCAATATTTCCTGCCTCGCCGTCTTCGGTGTGTACGCATACTCCAGGGCGGTCAAGTATATGATTCGACAGACTCTGCCTGCACAACGGTGTTGTTGTGGCAGAGTCTCCAGACCGTGCTTGCTTATTTCTCGTTTGTTTCGTGGCTTACCCAGAGAGGTCGGTTCGTCGCATGGTCCCAAACGGGCTAGAGCTTAATCCCTAGCTATGCAGTACGCACGCGAAGAATCGTGTCAGGCTCTCGAGGTTTGGTGCGTGGGCTGTTGTTATTGAGATCACTACAGGCAAGGTGGCGCGTTGACAACAAGCACCATCCGGGATCGTGTGTATGGGATACTCATGAATTACCCCCACTGCATGTTCGGTGAACCCCCGACGTGCTCCGTCCCGGAATTGTAAGCGTTCGGGTGTCTAAGGTCATATAACTACGGCCATCAACGTCATAAGTTCCTGCTTTGAGCGGTTTGGCAGTCGGACGTTGGTCCATGAACTGCGAACAAAAACTCCCTCGACAGCCTTTTCGGGCATTATTGTGATCCGATAGTGTGGCTATACACGTCAAACTCTAGAATTGTCGACGGCACACTAGTATAAAGTGATCTCCTGATCTATGTAATCTGGTGGATGAACATCTCGCGTTCCTAGCAACACTACAGGATTTCACACTTTGTTTGCCCCGAAATCTGCAGTACGATACCTTACTTTGGCGGCCGATTGGGCTCCACCCCCCACTGCGACTTTCTAGGTAGATGTGCAATGTTCGTGAGCGTAATTACCCCCCGGTCCTTGCATGTTCGGCTATCCGACGTCCTCCCCTCCGCAGATGTCGGGTACATCGTGTGGGACACTGTCGATTCGCGGAAACACCCCGCGGCAAGTATCGAGCTGCAGGTAAGCTGATGCGGCAGTATTTTCAGGGTCAAATGCGTGAGGCTTAGTGCAGCGCGACTCTTCGCGGGAGCACAAAAGAGCAACGATTGCCGCTTATCTGTTGTAGCGACAACGCCGATGTATAGCAGCTTGGGGTAAGACTGGTCAACCGACCGCTTGCACTTCACTCTACTCAATCGGTTATCTTGGACTGCCGCTAAGAATATAACATATACTGAACTTTGGCACTGCTACTGATCTCGCTCTCGTGGGCGTACAACGTAGCTGAAGCCACATTTTTTGGCAAGAAGGCGCGATCAAGTAAAGCAGGACGTGTTTCTCAGATCAGCACTTGTTCCTCGGACCGTTCCTTTTTTTTTATCGGCGAACTGACTTATCCGACGTTCTCAGTATATATGTACTTGCGCAAGACCGTGGCCGAGTGCGCCCACAACTGCCGCTCTTTTCTTTACGTTGCCCTCCTTTGACATCCCTCGTTTGTTATAGCAAAGTCCCTTTAAGTTCCCTGATCTGGCGGTCTGCGCGACTTTCCCCAGCGGATGTATGTCAGAGAGCACAAACTGCCTTGAGGGCCAGGATTTTCTTCTGTGGAGTCAGAAGGTGAGTTGTTTTAAGCGCAGGTTCACCCTGATACTTGGTACTTGGTATGCTCTAAGCGCCGATAGCAAGGTTTCGACGTGTACATAGTATGTTATGTACTTCACCCGATGGCAAAGTACACGAAACCACGAAATCCCCAAATATGTGTAGGCTGTTGGCACAGTGAGATATACGGGGCGGCCCCTATTCGCACACCGGATATGCGAATTGTAGTGTATGTTCACCCTTTGGTACATGCTGATTTTAGTAAATGTTGTACCTCGCTGTGACCAAGCGGTGATAACCCTCGATTATGGAGGATTCGATCAGGATACCAGGGGTTGCGGCCGCGCGCCTAAAGCCGATACACTCGACCCGAACCCGAGCCCGAACCCTACGCCAGTGATCAGTGTTGTGATGAGGGTACCGAGAGGGAGCAGGGTGGAGGTGTGCAGAGTATTGTTTGTGTACCCGGCGTGCAACTAGGTCTCGTCGATATACGGCGGATAACCACAACCTTCAAATAGCGTTACGCCTGCGCTCGTGCTTAACTAAGCCGCCAGTTTTTTACCAGGAGCACGTGTTGCAAGGCACCTAGGGGTGGCGTGTCATTATCACAATTGCTCGTGCGGAGAAGGCGGTAGAGGTACAGGTACCATTTTTCTCCCCCTCCCTATGCCAAATTATGAAAACGGTCATACTCGTAGCGAAGTTGTGAGCAGCCAGTGCTGGCGGGAATCTGACGCATAACACCCAGCGTATTTTCTTTGCATGTCGATTTGCATCGAAAACTGTTGTTACGTCTGACTGTATGAACCTACCATGCCCCGGTCAATGATGCTCGCGCGGTGGCCTCCAACGTCGATTTCTTGGCAACTGCCCAGGGCTTCCTGGAAGACCACGACGATTTTGATGTGGCAAACTATCCGGACGTGGCGAGAGTCAGGGAGACGTTCCCCCATTGCGCCGTGATGCCGCTATCGCAGCTGACTATAAACGAGACGGCGGTGAACAACGGCGAAATCAAGGAGTTCAGCGCAAGGATTATCGTGAGAAACAAAAGCGGGTTGAACTTTAGCTGTGCTGTCGAAGGAAGGGCGAAGGGAAGGGGGTGAACAAAAATCAACAAACTTAATCAGGCAGCGTCCCCAAGATACATGTGTATTTGCTTACCTCACTCTATTGCGAAGTTTCTGGCAGTATGCTCTTTAGAGATAATATATGTAACTCGCAACTGTGGCCTGCTGCAATGTGAGTGGGGGGGGGGGTGTTCTACATAAGTTCTTGGAGCCCCCGTGTCGATCTACGAAGGCCATACTTCGTCTGCGCTCCGACTCAAGGGACAAGTAGTAGAAAGTAGCCGCGTGGAGGGTGCTTCATTTTCAATAAATTGACAGCGACTAAACACGCTCACTGGTCTTTCGAGCACAAGAAGCTATTAATAGCACGGTTTCAGGGCTTTTATCTGTATGGTCTTCATTTCGTAGAGTGAAGCGGGCCACAAGCTCCTCGGCCAACTACGTGTATAATATGTATCGCCGTTCCTCGGCGCATCGGCTAGCCACTCGTCTGTTTGAACTTCTGATGACCCAAGTGCATCGCGTCTACCGTCCTGCGCTCGTATGGCAGCTAGCTTGGGATGAGGACCCGGACGGGGGTATCGACATCACGAGAAGCTTCATCTTCGAAGAGTACGTCAGTGTTCATTTTATTGACATCGCGCAACATGTGGACGATATTGATGGGACGGTCACTAGTGCCAAGATCCCCTACGAGATAGCCACTCCCACAACGAACGCGTGGTTCACTTCAACCAGCAACCATATGGTGCGCCGCGCCTCCCACGTTGGTAGCCTGCTCGTGATTCGTTGTGTCGTTTCCGTTTAAATCGTGCAGCAGCAAAACTGAGCCACGAACACACATTTTGGCATGCTATGCTTTCGCTGCTTCTGTTTTTACCGCGCTTCCTTCCTCTTTATTGGGTCAGACTTGGTCATTGTCGGTGGACGATTGAGTCCATGCGTAGCTTGTCGAGGTCGGCGGCACCCCTTAGTCTTGGCACTGGCTGGTCGTTCGAAAACACGTACGTACGTACGTACGTATAAGCCCTCATATCAAAGCAGTTAACGACTGGGATTGGCCAACATTATCATAGTCGCGCGCGAAAACGTTCCGCCCCAAGAGCTCTATTATTGTTTCTGCAACATCGTCAACATTGATGTTGATGGCAGAGTCATGGGCTCTGCGCGATAACGTATTTGTTTGTTATTTCGGAGTCGGTACCTCGACTTACCTACAAGGTGTGCTATACCTCGCCGACCACCAACTTCCGGTGTACCGCACAGGTGATAAGCTTGTCCGAGTACTCCGGGATCACGAAGAACGGCGCCAGAAAGGAGCGTGAGCAGACTTATTCGCAGGTGCGGAAAGTCTGCTCAGTCGATTGGTTTGGGAAATATATGTGTTTATCGCGCAAATACGAGCGCCGGAGGACAACACGTGACGTACGCCACCACCGTACAAAATTATGCTAGCATGTACACCAACCACTGGAGGTTGCTTTGAGTTGTTCCGGGTGCGAGGAGAGGTTCATTAGAGGTTGGTAGGCTGAAGGGGTTGACGTACGTCACGGTCATGTACACTTTCCTGCGGCTGGGTGCTGCTCGGCATCGATCGTCGCATCGGCTGCCGCAATAGACCGGCACCCTATGTATGTGCCTGCCTTAGATGCGTGCTCGGGTATATAGGGGTAGCACTTTCTGGTCGAAACGACAATTGCTGAAACGGAGATTCTCAACTGAGGAGCTACTCAATACAGCAGTACCGTTCAAATCCCATTTTGATTCATAACATGTTTCGTTATTTACGTGTATATACTGTAGTAGAACGAGGGGAGATGTATTGGGAAATTGACCGTGCTCCATGTCAAAAATCAGCTTTTGGGTGACTTAGTATTAGTATAGCCCTCCTCAAGTGAGGAGCCTAGCCTCAGAAACATTGGGTGCTACACCTCTACCGTGGCATGCGTATTAAGGTAACATTCCACCTCATCGCCAAGATCTTCTGGGGGGATCTCTCCTGAAACTAAACAACGAGTCACAGAACAACTATGATTTGCTATCCAGCAAAACCTGGGAGAATATTAGAAAAGGCACATGTGACCCCGGTTTGTCCAGAATGTCGCTGAGGATGAATCTCCCCACGAACTTAGCCGGAAAGTGATTTGAATTATCAAGAATATGTTCATAAACGGTAGCCTCTTGCCTGAATACACCACCGCCGCTCGTCCGCCGCACACATATCGGGCGGGCAAAGGACTACTACGTCGTAGCTCGGGTATCTACGGCATGCAGAGTCTTATATGCGGTGTCGGGTTCACCAGGCAGGTCTACCTCGGTGCCAATTAATCCCCATCGGATATCGCACGCTTTGTTTGGTGCCTCGCCTCGCTCTTCCGGTTAGAGACAGTTGTACTCGATCTTGCGCGGAAATCGCTATCGGTGCGGCTCTCTTGACACTCGTTTTTGTTCCTGGGCGAGAAAACAAGCCGCAAATGCTCCAAACCCCTCGGCTATGTTGTGCGAGGGTACCAAATATTACCGTGCGCCTCCCTCACCCTCCCGCCCCTATCTTCCTTCCGATGCCGGCTTACTTGTTTTTTACTCGCTGAAAATCAGACCACGACAACCGGAAAGGAACGCTGGTACTGGACGGGTGATTCGTATACGTCCCCGATCGCTCTCCTGCAACTTGAGGTCGCCATCACTAAGTTCGAGTACACCAGAGTCAAGGACGTCGATCCTGTCGACGTGTGGGCGATTATCGGCGCCATTGGAGGCGTTTGGCGTAAGTGTGCGCTACGAAGATAGGGAAAGACTGCCACAGGAGTGGGTGCAAGAGGACGAAACGGCAATTCGAATAAAAACGCTTATTTATTAGGCCGGGTGCCCCTCCGATTATCTTCTTGTTGTCGGGGCCTTCCCTCAGCAGGGTTCCAGAGACGCCTGTAAGCCCGTGTCCCCCCACTCGGGAGGGCGGCCGGGGAAAAAAAAAAAAAGAGAACGGTTGATCGGAATATAGGCCGACTTTGGCCCGACAACGTCTAGCGCAGCTTGTGCGCTCCGGAAAATTATGCGGGAGCGCAAGAAATGCGAGATTTGAGTTATGTACAAAACAAGGTGCAGGACGCTTTACCGCGACTAGCTTCCCCGCTCCGTGCTCCGCCCTGTGGGAACTGGTTTAATCCGCATATTTCCATTGCGTTGTCATTCTCGTTTTCTGAGTCGGGACATAATTACGTATCTGCCCTCGGCCAGATACACATATCGCGGCCTGCTAGAGTCTGCTGCTTGTCTCGCCCACACTTCTACCGCCTGTCGCCCCCTGCTGTGATACCAGCCGGGTTCTTAACTATTACCGCGTACAGTTTTCTCGGATGACCAAGTCTCCGGATGTCACAGTACCGTTGACTCCCCCCAATCTTGCTCAAGTCTAACAACACCAAAATTAAAGCTGTACACGAAGTACGACGAATGTACATGTGCAGAACCCGGGCTACCAGGAGTTCTCTCCGCCCCCTGTGAACGAAAAGTAGGGGGAGTTGGTGGGGAAAAAAAGTCGCAAACTCCTGGCTTGGTTGACAAACACATTCGACCACCTTGTATCTGCTCACGTTCTCAGCCAGACTTCCCGGCTCACTCGTGTTCAGCGTGGGTTTGCTGACCTCCGCGTGACCGTCTTCCCCACGAGGGCGGGGGTCCTCGTTTTTATCCTTCCACGTGGACCCAGATCCCCAGACGCAGACATGGCATATACTCTCTTCCAACATTCCCGCGTTTTGTGCGTCACTGCACTTGCAGAGACGGTAGCCGCGTCTGTCTATGGACAAAACCATCTTGTACTATGGACTAAATTGTAAGGATCGTTCGAGCATAAATATCAGTACGAACCGATCGTTAAACTTCCGCCCAGAGTGGTAGTAGTTAACCCCTTCAGAAGTGGTCCCACAATTATGGGGACAAACTACTTGGAATTAGTGTGGGATAAGTTTTGCAGTTCTGAAAGGGTTAAGGTAGCCTGAAGGATGACGATAAAAAATGCGAATCGCTTCAACGAATGCAGACTGAATTGCCTGCCGACATGGCCTGTTCATAAAATCCCGGTCCGTTTAGTTTTGTTTTGCTTATCGCTGCGACAGATGTACCCTTTGCGTGTGCGTCGTGTGCTTATTTTACTATACACGACTTGCTGGCGCCCCCACCGCATTCCTTTCGTGAAAAAAAAACAGAGTTCGTCGTGGTGGCGTTCGGGGTGTTCTTCATATTTTCGGAGAAGCAGCCACCGGACAAGAAGATGCGCGACTTCAACGACACGTTTGTCACGCCAGCCGCCAAGATCAACAAACGCTTGTCCAGCATCACCGCCACCTCATTAAGGCCATCACAACAGGTATGCATGCCATTGCGTCACATTCCCTGGTCTTGCCCACGCGAACGCTGCGGCTCGTCGTGTTGAAGCTGCTGCGGTCCATTCGCACCTCTTCCAGACGGCCCACACGCTGTTTACCCGCACGCAGGGGCGCAACGCCCGCCCAAGGTCTAGCCGAACAACTCAAACCGTTTTCACACAGTTAGGAAATCTCTGTGCTCTGATAAAAGAGTTCTGGAAAATGCAAAGCATGGATTCTAGGTGCTCACGAGGACTACTGATGTACATACTGACACCAACCTGTGTACTCTGCGACGACTAAAACAGGCCCAGCCTAATTCATGTCTGCTACGAGCTGGTTCAAGTTTGAGAACGACCCAAATTTTGTCAGGCACGAAGGAATGCCGGTTGCAATATCTATGATACTCGAAAGTCACGATTTGGTATCATGCCAACCGCCATGAACAGTTGAAGAGGGTAACGTAGCCAGTTCTTCAGTTGAGGTCCTAGGGCTGGCGCTAAAGGCGAAAATGTGTCGCGACCGACCACGGGCCTTGAAAACATCCAGAAACAGCCAGGCGTTTCCATAGGAAATAACGTTTTTATTTGCGCTTTTTTTTCTGGACGAGTGGGTCCCAAGTACTTCAAGGCGTGTCTGTAAACAAATACGGGAAAAAAATCGAGGATCTGGGTCCAATAGCAAGTCATTTTAACGCCCCCGAAGCTGCTTATATACTGAAACTAAGTAATTACACCAGGTAACTCAACATACGCATGTTTCCCGCACAAAATCCCAAATGTTTACGCTGGTTTTCAAACATAGGTCCTGGATTTTGTTCCAGCTTCTTGTGACTCTTGCTCTTCCGTGGATGATGCCTCCTCCTCCTGTGATGCTGCCTCTTGTTGATCAGTATGTGCCTGCATCATATCCTTGATTATCTCTCGATGATGCTCATGGCTCGCGGCTCTGCTGTGCTTGCGTAAATCGAGGCTCATAACCTATTAGCGTGTGACGATTGACGTGTGTACCCCGCGCGAAGCTGATGTGTACGCCTAGACTCGATTGCTGATGGCCAGCGAATACACAAAACTAAATTGAGAGGCAAAACGCAGGTCACCGT
Organism: Saccharina japonica; assembly: GCA_008828725.1. Lineage (NCBI taxonomy): Eukaryota > Phaeophyceae > Laminariales > Laminariaceae > Saccharina > Saccharina japonica. The sequence goes on along the minus strand of MEHQ01001103.1, from coordinate 230,040 downwards.
GAAGTGACCCTGACAAGAGCTTCAAAGAAGAATAAAAGCAGAAAATGGTTGGCAACTCCAGGCCGGTGTTGTAGATTGATTGGTTTGCCCAGCTGAAGATGGTGATCAAAGTGGGAGTGAGCTGGTGTGCGCGGTGAACGCGTGCGTGCGCGGCTCGTAGCTCAAAAACAAAAGGGATTACCCTTGCAATTCAGTCCAAAACAAAAAAAGAAGAGACCCTGTATCTACCGCTGTACCTTTTTTAGGGTACGGACCCTCCGTAGCTTATATTATTCCTTCAAGAACAACTAATACTATGCTACCGGTTTCCGGAGGGATACTGAGTGGATATCCTTCACCAGTACGTACGTACTACAACCCACACCAGTACTTGGTGCCAGGTGACATATACCAGACATGATAGATAGAGCTTGTAAACTGCTGTGTATCATATCTAAGATCTTACTTATTGATAGATTATTATACAAGTAGCTACGAGTACTCGTATGTTGTTCTACTATAGACTACTCGCTATGTGTACGAGTATAACACATATTCTGCTGCTAAATGCTGCATCAACAAACGACAACAAACTGGAAAGCCGCCTGTTGTACATACACACGTGTGCAATGTATACCAGATGGCTTTGGTGTTATCAAGTAGCGACAATGATGATTACTGGTAAGTATAATCTCTGACAGATTTTTTGCACGCGTGTTCTGTTTTATCCTGTCGACGCCTTGACGAACTGTGGTATGTTTGTTTGTTTTTTCGTCGGGAATTCGGGAGTTCTTAAGGCCCGAAAAATCAAGTTCAAAAACCAAAAAAAAATAATCTGACGTGGAAATAAAACACCGTCCGTTAACGGGTCGACAGAGACTCATAAAACACGTGTTCAAAATTTCAGGACATCTCTCCCAAATTCGGCGTGAACTTTCGACTCTGACTAAAATGCATTGGATCCAGCTCGAACCAGCCTGTACCAGTATTTGTAGTAGTGCATTCCCTTCTCTATGGTGGGCGCGGTTTGTTGAAGGCACGGGCCAAGCACGCGAGATTGAGTATATACCACGCGTCGCGTTTCCTGTGTCTGGGTGGGTGGCGGGGGGGGGGGGGGGGGGGGGGGGGGTGTACTCATATCATGCATGGCCGTAGTCGTATGGGCATAAATCCTCGTAACCCTAAAAAGCCGGGGCTGAGCACGTCGGGCTTTAACCGACCAGGCAGACAATGCTTGCACCAAGCGTGAAGCGCCGTGAGGTGTTGGGTGAGTCGCATGAAGGGCGAACTGCATCCTACCAAAAGCCGCTTGTCGGGCGGACTTTCTTGCATAAGGATTACAGCGTCGAATGAACAGCGACGGGGGGGGGGGGGGGGCGTACTCATTTGTTGCTTGCCTTAGTCATTTGACCATTGACCACGCATCCCTTTCGAGACGGAGCACCGTTCCTACTCCTAATAGAGACACCTCCAACACTTGGGCGCTCATTACGTTGTTTCCATATATTACAGAGAAACCTTTTGCTAATCTTATCCCCTTCCTGCTTCGCCGCCTGTGGCCACCATCTATCTCCTAAGATAGCGATCGTTTTCTCGCTACTATTTAGTGTACCAAACTGCTCCATGTCACACTCGTCTATTTTCCTCATCTCCTCCTCTAGCACATCCCTTTCCTCCTTGTACCTTTCACATTCTCCCACTATGTGAACTCTACTCTCTATGGCTTTGCCACATGGGCACATCTGTGCCTCTACTTCCTCCTCCTCCCGGCTACTGGTATACCTCCTTCTTCTTTCTGGCAGGTCCAGGTCCCCTACACGAAATCGCAGTTTCAGCTTTTTCGCGAAGTCCATTGGGCCGTGCAGATACCTTTTCATTCCTATTCCTTCTCTCAACCCCCCGTACATCTCTAAGTGTTCTTCCCCTTCCACCTTCTTTCTCAGTGCTAGCCTTTCCCTTCTTTCTATCCTTTCTTTCACTTCTGTCTTGTATCCGCTAAATTTCTCTATGGCCAGCGTCTCTTTTTGGTTTCCTATTTCCTTCCATACTTTCTCGACTACGCTATCCCACCTTATTCCAGCTCGCCCTTTGGTTACTTTCTCCCATACAGCTTTATCAGCTATGGCTGGCAACCTCTTATTTGGCATGTTCTTTACTTTATATTGCCATTTCAACTTACGCACGTCTCTATTTGTCTTAAGTGGGTACATTCCCAGTTCTGCTCTCAATTCTGTATTACTCGTCGTACTTGAGCATCCTAGTACTTTTTTAGCTGCTGTCATCTGTACTGTTTCCAGCTGTTTTACGAGCTTCGCGTTCCCTTCCCATACTTCTCCTGCATATTCTAGCTTTGGTACAATCACATTCATCAGTATACATCTCTTAATTCTAGTGTCAAGGTGCGAGTCTGTTAGCACTGCTTCCATCTTGCCTACGTGTGCCTTACCCTTGCCTATTATTTTATTATGTGTGCATCCCAAGAGCAATATTTTGAGATTTCTACGCCAAGGTACGTATACTGGTCTACGATCGGTAATTCATCTTCTCCCCACTTCCACTTACAAGTTACCGGACTCTCCTTATCTTCGTTACATACAACTACTGCGCGCTTTTTTACGTTCGCCGTCACTCTCCACTTCCTGGTGTACTCGATTGCCTTCTCTATTTGTTTCTGCAGTCCTTCGGGTGTTTCTGATATGCAAACGAAATCATCAGCAAACATCAATCCCGACACCGTATCTTCCCCCACCGTGACTCCCTGCGATGCTGCTTCTACTGCTACTATCATGTCATTAATGTATACCTTGAATAGGTTAGGTGATAGCGTACATCCCTGGGCAACTCCCTGTAGGATATCAACGTACTTCGATATTTCCCCGTCCAACATCACAGCACTTCTCGCACATTCCGTCATCTTCTTCATCATTCTCCACATCTTTCCTCTTATCCCTATTTCCCACAACTTTTTCCACAGCCCATTTCTCCATGCTGTATCGTAGGCCTTCTGTACATCTAAAAAGAAACAGTACGTTGTTAGCCCCGCGTCTTTCCTGCCTTGGATTATCTTACCTAATGTGTACACATGGTCGACGCAGCTACGGTTTGGCCTAAATCCTGCTTGCCCTTCGCTAATCTTTTCTTCCTTCTCCATCATTGTTCCCATTCTATCGTTCAAAATCTTACAGAACGTTTTACCTACAGTGCTTAGTATCGTTATCCCCCTATAGTTACCCGGGTCAGCCTTGTCTCCTTTCTTAAACAAGTTTACTACTACTCCTTCTCTCCATCTCTTAGGTGCGTACTCGTTTTTCCATATCCAGTTATACAACTTAACCATCATGGTAAGCATTCCTTCTCCCCCGTACTTCATAAATTCATTAACTATTTGGTCTGCCCCTGCTGCCTTTCTATTCTTAAGTTTAGCTACACACTTCTTAACTTCTTCTCTTGTGAACTCTCCCTGTAACCCTTCTGAACCACTGTCTTCCCTTTCTGATGCATCTACGTTCGCCTCCGCCCACGCGTTGATATCTTTCTCAAATTCTTTGTCGAACGTTTCGTTGGTTGTGGGCGTCCCTAGCTTGCGGTAATGCTCTACAAGTACTTCCCTTTTCCCCTTCGAACTACTAACCATTTTACCGTTCTGTGCTCTTAATGTAGCTATCCCCGTATCTGCCTCTCCTGCTTGTTTGCCTAGTATCCCTTTTATCCCTACCCACATCTGCTTCATCCCGCCATCAAAGTCTTCATTCGTTTTAGTAACTACGTCTTTCCATACCCCTTTCTTCTTCTTCTCAACCACCTTTTTTACTTTATTTCTAGCAATACCATACTCCTCCCATCCTGACGTAGTTTTGCTCGATGCGTATCTTGCGTGTGCCTTTCTCCTTACTCCTATAGCCTCTTTTACTTCGTCATCCCACCATTTTACTGCTCTATTGCATATTATCAACTTCTTCCCTATTACTTTACTTGCTGTGGTCTTGACCAATTTCTCCCATCCTTCTATTATCCTCGCTCCTGCATTATCTCTCTCTATGTTGTTCTTTGTCGTACTTATGCTTTCCAGCAGATCGGAAAAATGCTCCGCATTTTTAATCATCTCTTCTTGGAATTCTTCCCGTTTTTCCTTTACTTCTAGTTTATCTATTCGCCATCTGAACAATTTCCTACCGCGCCTATTTTTGATAACTCTCGTCTGCTGGCTGTCTGTACATATTAGGCAGTGATCCGTAGTTCCTACGTCCGCCGCGCATACATGTACTTCCGTTTCCTTACTACTTCCATTTTCTACCACTATAAAGTCAAGAACGGAGCTTTCTCCCTTTTGTATTCACTGTCTAGTCCATTCTGGCTCTGGTTTGTTTGCTCTACCAGCGACGGGGGGGGGGGGTCTCTGCTAAATATGAATACCCCGTCACTGATTATCTCATCTTGTAGCCGCCAGGTGGATACGAATTTCCACGGGGACACTTGGATCGCGACTATTGGAAGAGTATCGCGGCCCTCAACGATACTACCCGTACAACCAAGCCTATGTATTGTAGAAAACCGATGGACGTTTCCTTTGGTGGAAGGGGTGGGTGCATGCGGTAACAAATTGTCAGTCCCGTCTAGCGTTTAACATGCGGAACCAATACTACATACAGTAGTAGTCAACCACTTGGGCGTGAGTGGCTCTGAAACTGTTTTGGACTTGAAAATGGTTTGTTGGGTGCAGCGTAATACAAAATCAAATGGCAGTGCCTGTCGAAAAGAACAAACATACACCTGGTGCACGCGGAATATTGCACTCCACCGAGTGGCCATGGGCGGCTGAGAAAAGGAGTCTTAAACGTGAACCCCATGCCGTAGCTTGGTCTCAAAGGAGACCCGACGCGTGCTACGGTAGAGGTAGCACTTCTTGGCTGAATGTTTTCTGAACGATCGGGCTCCTGAATCCAAATCCGTCGGACGTTAATTCTTGTGACGAAATATGCTTCAGACTAAACTTCGGTCATGAGATTTCTCATCCGGCAGCACTTTTATTTTCCTCCAAAATCGTTTCCCCCTCCCCCACCCCCCCCCACCCCCGCGCTCCTCATTCCAATGCTTTCCCGGCGACCAGGACATTGAAATTGACGCAGGAGACGAGGACCTGCCGCCCGGGTGGGTAAAGAAGCAGCGCAAATCCGGTAGCGTGTACTACTTCAACACGATGACAGGCTCCACAAGGGCCACCCCCCCCAACGGAAGCGGAGAACCAACCGAAAGCGCGCCCGCTGCACCCCGACCTTCGAACGGAGCCCGCATGCTGTTCCGGGTGAGAGAAAGAGAGAGAGAGAGAGAGAGAGAGAGAGAGAGAGAGAGAGAGAGAGAGAGAGAGAGAGAGAGAGAGAGAGAGAGAGAGATAGTTGTCTTCCAAGTCGGGAGTCGGCCTGCCGTAAGCATTGTCTCGAGCACAGCAGCGTCACGGTGAACGTGTTTAAAGACAGCGCTTGCAGCAAGCGACAGCGACGTTTCAAACCAGTCAAGACTGGGTCAGGCCGGTCCACTTCTTAGCGCGTGTGGCGTGGTTCGGTTAGGCTACGATCGAGGTAGCACCTTTTTGTTTGCCGAAATATTTGTGGCTGACTGACACACCTCCTGAACTGCGGAACTATGACCCGTGGTGATATATAATATCAAATATACGAAGGATATATATATATATTGTTCTCCCCCTTTTGCTCGAAATTGATTAATACGCGCTAGCTCACGTCGCGTGCTACGATAGAGGTACTGTACCTTTTTTTGGCTGAAACGTTTTCTGAATGACGGGCGCTCCTTAACCGAAAATTCGTCGGAATTTAGTTCTTGTTGTGTTAAAAAAATGTTTCATTTCATACTCAGACCGTGGTATTGTTCATCGGGTATATAGAGCATATATAGCATTTTTATTTCCCTCAAAAATCTGGTTTTTTGGGTGGAGGCACAGAGCTCCTCAAGTGGCCACCTTCAGAAACTGCATGGTGCAGCACCTCTATTGTTGCAGCATGACGGTGCTCCTTAAACCTAGAATCGTCGGAATATCATTGTTTGTGTTGCAGAATTGTTTTCCTTTTATATTTACTCATCGGGTAGCACTTTAGATTTTGCTCCGAAGTATGTTTTTGGGTGAGGTTACAGAGCTCCTCAAGTGACCACTCTCAGAAAATACATGGTGCACCTGCATGCAGGCTACACCCCTATCGTAGCATATGTCTACAGTGCGATACAGAGGGAACCTTTGGGCCCATCGTTTTCTGGCTGACGATGGGGCTCCCCAGCTGGGATTCCAACCATCCCCAAAATATTTGCAAGTCCCACTTATTTGTGGGATAGTACAATAATGCTCGTTGTGGGGGCCTAGAGGACGGGACTGTTGATAGGTTTGCGCGTACATTTTGTTTTCGCAGGGCTGGGTTTTGCGGGGGGGGGGGGTCGTGTAGTTGAGAGATCTTCATGGTCTAGAACCTGAGCAAAAACAAAAGGTGCCTCTCCTTCAACCGAGACGGCCTCGATCGTGCCTTCTTGCAGGTGTACATCACCGGTATATCCCTATATGGTGTTGTTTATGTCGGCACGTTTCCGAAATTTTCTTAGAGATAATCTACAGTAGGTAAATCTAAGGAATAGCAGCCATGAGTATTGGTTGAAGAAAAGCTATACGACCTGTCTCGAATTACAGTATTATGAATACAGGAAATGCTTAATGTGTCTGAGGGGACGACATTGAGCAAACCACGCGCGTTTGTGTCATACAACGCAATGGTTTTCAACAAAGTAGCCTTGCCAACGGACGCCCCTCGTAATTGCTATCCATATTTGCCCGCCGTTCCACGTCTCGACAGGTGGCACAAGACCCCCTAGACTCGGGGACCGGCGGTGTGCAAAGCTCTACAAACGGAACGGTGAGAGAGGGTGGTGCATCCGGGGCGTCTAATGTGTGCTCTCGGTTTCCGAGTTTCGAATGCGTACCCGAGCGTTTGACTGCGCTGTGGTCGTGTAATGGGCAGGGGAGAAGCATTTGGTATCGGGGTCTCCTTATGTTTATCCATCCGTGCATGCAAAAATCCGAGGTCTGCGGTCGATACATACACTATGAATTACGATACCATTCACCTGTACACATTTACGGTTTACACACTTCGTATTATATACGAAGTGTAGTGCTCATGTTAGAATGTTTCACTTTTTTTGTAGCCACTTTCACGATCGAGCGAACAACTCGCGCTGCGAGTAAATATCAAGACTGTGTAAATAAATTGTCATGATAAACGTTTCCCGGTCACTTCGTGACAAGGTTCCACAATACATAGGCAGCACCTTTCTTTTTAGAAGCTTCAGGGCATAATCTTTAATATATCACGTGCTACTACAAACACGCTCATACAAAGGATATGACCACGATATATGACTCGAAACGGGTCGGGCCTGAGGTATACTGCTACCGAGCAGTGGAAGGTCCCACCTTGAAATATACGAGTCGGGACGTGCCCCGCCCACGAAAATGGGAACAGTTTGATCGATTGGTAAACTCACGCCATTCTGTAACCATTGTCCCACCTTGCAAAGTGCGCGTCGGAGCATATAATTATCTCTAAAATGGAGACAGTGAGAGGCCGATGGGCAGCTTAAGCCATCCAAGCCGTTGCTGCAGAAACTGAGCTGACGCCATCCGTGGAAGAAAGAACGTGGTAGGCACCACTTTATGCATTAATTTTCAGTTTCATATCCAGGTTCTTCCTGAAGCGCCTATTTCAGTAGTACGTACGAACATCCAATCCTCTCTCTGGTTTCGTTTTGGCTCGTTGTGTCAATTATTTAAAACAATGACGACCGCGGCACTACTGCAGTCGTACGAGCGAACATCCAACCCCCCCTCGTTTCATATTTTGGCCCATCGTGTTGTTTCGCTGAAAGACTGATGGCGGGAGCCTGCCGCCGGGCTGGCAACAGAGGACAAACGAGGACGGCAGAAGCTGTGAGTGTTACGCGTGCGTATGGGGGGAACCATTATTCTGTGTGCTTTTCTATGTGTTGTGCCGTATGACTTGACCAACAGTTGTATGCGCATGCGCAGTGTCTCCGTCAAAAGCTACTGGTGGCCGAATTGACACCACGTGTGTATTTGGTTGGCACAGCTTGCGCCGGTGGATCCATGCACACTGGGGTGCGCTCTCACGCTACAAAAGGAACGGTCACGTTGGTGCCTTGCCACCCCTGCATAAGAGCTCTCGGAATACACGCAAAAACGTTTATCTCCCGACGGTACATGGCTGCAGCGTGTCGGCCATGGAGACGGAGAGGGGAATGTCTCTACAATATTTGCTGTCACGTGGCCCCATTTTTTGCATCGTCGCCAAGCGTGCTGCTACGGTATGGAGTTCATTTTTGGCCCAAACCAATGATCACTGATGGGAATCCTCAGCTTAGGGACCTATCCCATATCGTCGGATCCGACGGGTATTTTCGATAGGGGTGCGTAGTACATTTTGGCCAAACTGTTTATGACTGACTGTAAGTATACTCACTCCTCAACTGAGGAATTTCCCAATATCATGTGTGTTTTGCACATATTTTTCTATGGTATACCTAGGTCATGGCAGGCATTGTCCATAGGGTTGGACTTTTCGAAAAAAAATCAAGGTTAGAAGTTGGGCGACTTACTATTAATACTGACTTAATCCATTGTGTAGGGATCCTTACGAGAGGATTCTCAGAACCACTTAAGGTACGCCCTTATCGTAGCATGCGTCTATATACCAATACGGGGGACCATAGAAAATAAGACCAAACATTGTGATTAAAAATAGGTAAATATATAGGTTTACTACGGACCCCCGTAATAGTGTTCCGTTTGATACCTAGCCCATGGGGTCCTGTATCTGGCTCAGAATACACAGAATTTTCTCACAAAAGTTAGTTGCCGCGAGGTGAGGTGCACAGAGCGCCTGAACCGAGGAGAGACTCATAAAAACGTTGTGTCAGTAGATGATATCCCTGCCGTAGCTCGCGCGCGTCACCAGTGGCGCTTCGGGATACGGAAAACCTCGAAGTTACGGCGCCGCTGACGTCACCCTCGCCCCTAACGTCGCTCTTTCCTGCTTGCTTTTCCTGGCTGCGCCCAGATTATGTGGACACGGAGAACCGAACGACGCAGTGGAATCCGCCTTCGTGGCGGGTTAGTTCCAGCAGCGGCAAGGTTCAGCCCGTCGACGCTCCCTTGAGGCGCGTACGCCGGGGCTCGGCCACGGACATACCTCAGCCTACCGCGCCTCCCACCATCATTCCTCCGATCACCACGTCCGCAACGGGGGGCATCGTTAACGAGCCCCTGCCTCCGAACTGGGAAACTCGCACCACTGGAAATGGGAAGACATGTGAGAAACCGAACTGCAGTACTTGTCGTGTTTGGAGTCGTTGTACCGTGCGTGCGGTCTGTCAGTACGCCCTGCTTGGCGAAAACGCTGAGCAGTCTGATGATGATGCACGGTCTGCTGAGGGAGGGCCTAGGCACCATGTCTTAAGGTCCCGTGTGCTTCGGTAAGGGTTGGAACTTTTCAGCCCATCAATGTATCACTGTGACGGGGAGCTCGTCGACCGAAGCTACCCAATATCACTGGAGACCCAATGTGTAATGGTTTAGGCGTGATTTGTTAGACACCTAACCCATGGGTAACTACTGTGCGTCGAGATTAGCCATCTATGCACGTTTTGTCAAGATCGGGTGTTGGAGCTCCCCACGCGAGGAGCGTCATAAAATGCAGGGGCTGACCCTATCGTCGCACGGATCGGCAACGCACACAAAAAAGCCGCGATTGTGACACTCTCGTTCTTATTTACTGTCTGGTACGTTTGCTGTTTGGTACGTACCATGTATGCTCTTGGTACGAATCCTAAGGAGCATGTNAGAGAGAGAGAGAGAGAGAGAGAGAGAGAGAGAGAGAGAGAGAGAGAGAGAGAGAGAGAGAGAGAGAGAGAGAGAGAGAGAGAGAGAGAGAGAGAGAGAGAGAGAGAGAGAGAGAGAGAGAGAGAGAGAGAGAGAGAGAGAGAGAGAGAGAGAGAGAGAGAGAGAGAGAGAGAGAGAGAGAGAGAGAGAGAGAGAGAGAGAGAGAGAGAGAGAGAGAGAGAGAGAGAGAGAGAGAGAGAGAGAGAGAGAGAGAGAGAGAGAGAGAGAGAGAGAGAGAGAGAGAGAGAGAGAGAGAGAGAGAGAGAGAGAGAGAGAGAGAGAGAGAGAGAGAGAGAGAGAGAGAGAGAGAGAGAGAGAGAGAGAGAGAGAGAGAGAGAGAGAGAGAGAGAGAGAGAGAGATAGTTGTCTTCCAAGTCGGGAGTCGGCCTGCCGTAAGCATTGTCTCGAGCACAGCAGCGTCACGGTGAACGTGTTTAAAGACAGCGCTTGCAGCAAGCGACAGCGACGTTTCAAACCAGTCAAGACTGGGTCAGGCCGGTCCACTTCTTAGCGCGTGTGGCGTGGTTCGGTTAGGCTACGATCGAGGTAGCACCTTTTTGTTTGCCGAAATATTTGTGGCTGACTGACACACCTCCTGAACTGCGGAACTATGACCCGTGGTGATATATAATATCAAATATACGAAGGATATATATATATATTGTTCTCCCCCTTTTGCTCGAAATTGATTAATACGCGCTAGCTCACGTCGCGTGCTACGATAGAGGTACTGTACCTTTTTTTGGCTGAAACGTTTTCTGAATGACGGGCGCTCCTTAACCGAAAATTCGTCGGAATTTAGTTCTTGTTGTGTTAAAAAAATGTTTCATTTCATACTCAGACCGTGGTATTGTTCATCGGGTATATAGAGCATATATAGCATTTTTATTTCCCTCAAAAATCTGGTTTTTTGGGTGGAGGCACAGAGCTCCTCAAGTGGCCACCTTCAGAAACTGCATGGTGCAGCACCTCTATTGTTGCAGCATGACGGTGCTCCTTAAACCTAGAATCGTCGGAATATCATTGTTTGTGTTGCAGAATTGTTTTCCTTTTATATTTACTCATCGGGTAGCACTTTAGATTTTGCTCCGAAGTATGTTTTTGGGTGAGGTTACAGAGCTCCTCAAGTGACCACTCTCAGAAAATACATGGTGCACCTGCATGCAGGCTACACCCCTATCGTAGCATATGTCTACAGTGCGATACAGAGGGAACCTTTGGGCCCATCGTTTTCTGGCTGACGATGGGGCTCCCCAGCTGGGATTCCAACCATCCCCAAAATATTTGCAAGTCCCACTTATTTGTGGGATAGTACAATAATGCTCGTTGTGGGGGCCTAGAGGACGGGACTGTTGATAGGTTTGCGCGTACATTTTGTTTTCGCAGGGCTGGGTTTTGGGGGGGGGGGGGTCGTGTAGTTGAGAGATCTTCATGGTCTAGAACCTGAGCAAAAACAAAAGGTGCCTCTCCTTCAACCGAGACGGCCTCGATCGTGCCTTCTTGCAGGTGTACATCACCGGTATATCCCTATATGGTGTTGTTTATGTCGGCACGTTTCCGAAATTTTCTTAGAGATAATCTACAGTAGGTAAATCTAAGGAATAGCAGCCATGAGTATTGGTTGAAGAAAAGCTATACGACCTGTCTCGAATTACAGTATTATGAATACAGGAAATGCTTAATGTGTCTGAGGGGACGACATTGAGCAAACCACGCGCGTTTGTGTCATACAACGCAATGGTTTTCAACAAAGTAGCCTTGCCAACGGACGCCCCTCGTAATTGCTATCCATATTTGCCCGCCGTTCCACGTCTCGACAGGTGGCACAAGACCCCCTAGACTCGGGGACCGGCGGTGTGCAAAGCTCTACAAACGGAACGGTGAGAGAGGGTGGTGCATCCGGGGCGTCTAATGTGTGCTCTCGGTTTCCGAGTTTCGAATGCGTACCCGAGCGTTTGACTGCGCTGTGGTCGTGTAATGGGCAGGGGAGAAGCATTTGGTATCGGGGTCTCCTTATGTTTATCCATCCGTGCATGCAAAAATCCGAGGTCTGCGGTCGATACATACACTATGAATTACGATACCATTCACCTGTACACATTTACGGTTTACACACTTCGTATTATATACGAAGTGTAGTGCTCATGTTAGAATGTTTCACTTTTTTTGTAGCCACTTTCACGATCGAGCGAACAACTCGCGCTGCGAGTAAATATCAAGACTGTGTAAATAAATTGTCATGATAAACGTTTCCCGGTCACTTCGTGACAAGGTTCCACAATACATAGGCAGCACCTTTCTTTTTAGAAGCTTCAGGGCATAATCTTTAATATATCACGTGCTACTACAAACACGCTCATACAAAGGATATGACCACGATATATGACTCGAAACGGGTCGGGCCTGAGGTATACTGCTACCGAGCAGTGGAAGGTCCCACCTTGAAATATACGAGTCGGGACGTGCCCCGCCCACGAAAATGGGAACAGTTTGATCGATTGGTAAACTCACGCCATTCTGTAACCATTGTCCCACCTTGCAAAGTGCGCGTCGGAGCATATAATTATCTCTAAAATGGAGACAGTGAGAGGCCGATGGGCAGCTTAAGCCATCCAAGCCGTTGCTGCAGAAACTGAGCTGACGCCATCCGTGGAAGAAAGAACGTGGTAGGCACCACTTTATGCATTAATTTTCAGTTTCATATCCAGGTTCTTCCTGAAGCGCCTATTTCAGTAGTACGTACGAACATCCAATCCTCTCTCTGGTTTCGTTTTGGCTCGTTGTGTCAATTATTTAAAACAATGACGACCGCGGCACTACTGCAGTCGTACGAGCGAACATCCAACCCCCCCTCGTTTCATATTTTGGCCCATCGTGTTGTTTCGCTGAAAGACTGATGGCGGGAGCCTGCCGCCGGGCTGGCAACAGAGGACAAACGAGGACGGCAGAAGCTGTGAGTGTTACGCGTGCGTATGGGGGGAACCATTATTCTGTGTGCTTTTCTATGTGTTGTGCCGTATGACTTGACCAACAGTTGTATGCGCATGCGCAGTGTCTCCGTCAAAAGCTACTGGTGGCCGAATTGACACCACGTGTGTATTTGGTTGGCACAGCTTGCGCCGGTGGATCCATGCACACTGGGGTGCGCTCTCACGCTACAAAAGGAACGGTCACGTTGGTGCCTTGCCACCCCTGCATAAGAGCTCTCGGAATACACGCAAAAACGTTTATCTCCCGACGGTACATGGCTGCAGCGTGTCGGCCATGGAGACGGAGAGGGGAATGTCTCTACAATATTTGCTGTCACGTGGCCCCATTTTTTGCATCGTCGCCAAGCGTGCTGCTACGGTATGGAGTTCATTTTTGGCCCAAACCAATGATCACTGATGGGAATCCTCAGCTTAGGGACCTATCCCATATCGTCGGATCCGACGGGTATTTTCGATAGGGGTGCGTAGTACATTTTGGCCAAACTGTTTATGACTGACTGTAAGTATACTCACTCCTCAACTGAGGAATTTCCCAATATCATGTGTGTTTTGCACATATTTTTCTATGGTATACCTAGGTCATGGCAGGCATTGTCCATAGGGTTGGACTTTTCGAAAAAAAATCAAGGTTAGAAGTTGGGCGACTTACTATTAATACTGACTTAATCCATTGTGTAGGGATCCTTACGAGAGGATTCTCAGAACCACTTAAGGTACGCCCTTATCGTAGCATGCGTCTATATACCAATACGGGGGACCATAGAAAATAAGACCAAACATTGTGATTAAAAATAGGTAAATATATAGGTTTACTACGGACCCCCGTAATAGTGTTCCGTTTGATACCTAGCCCATGGGGTCCTGTATCTGGCTCAGAATACACAGAATTTTCTCACAAAAGTTAGTTGCCGCGAGGTGAGGTGCACAGAGCGCCTGAACCGAGGAGAGACTCATAAAAACGTTGTGTCAGTAGATGATATCCCTGCCGTAGCTCGCGCGCGTCACCAGTGGCGCTTCGGGATACGGAAAACCTCGAAGTTACGGCGCCGCTGACGTCACCCTCGCCCCTAACGTCGCTCTTTCCTGCTTGCTTTTCCTGGCTGCGCCCAGATTATGTGGACACGGAGAACCGAACGACGCAGTGGAATCCGCCTTCGTGGCGGGTTAGTTCCAGCAGCGGCAAGGTTCAGCCCGTCGACGCTCCCTTGAGGCGCGTACGCCGGGGCTCGGCCACGGACATACCTCAGCCTACCGCGCCTCCCACCATCATTCCTCCGATCACCACGTCCGCAACGGGGGGCATCGTTAACGAGCCCCTGCCTCCGAACTGGGAAACTCGCACCACTGGAAATGGGAAGACATGTGAGAAACCGAACTGCAGTACTTGTCGTGTTTGGAGTCGTTGTACCGTGCGTGCGGTCTGTCAGTACGCCCTGCTTGGCGAAAACGCTGAGCAGTCTGATGATGATGCACGGTCTGCTGAGGGAGGGCCTAGGCACCATGTCTTAAGGTCCCGTGTGCTTCGGTAAGGGTTGGAACTTTTCAGCCCATCAATGTATCACTGTGACGGGGAGCTCGTCGACCGAAGCTACCCAATATCACTGGAGACCCAATGTGTAATGGTTTAGGCGTGATTTGTTAGACACCTAACCCATGGGTAACTACTGTGCGTCGAGATTAGCCATCTATGCACGTTTTGTCAAGATCGGGTGTTGGAGCTCCCCACGCGAGGAGCGTCATAAAATGCAGGGGCTGACCCTATCGTCGCACGGATCGGCAACGCACACAAAAAAGCCGCGATTGTGACACTCTCGTTCTTATTTACTGTCTGGTACGTTTGCTGTTTGGTACGTACCATGTATGCTCTTGGTACGAATCCTAAGGAGCATGTGCCGCATGCCATAGATTCATCGCCGCGTCTGGCGATCCGGTCGTGAAAAAACAAATGAGCCCCCGCGCGTACGTTGCCTCTGATGCCACACCGCCGCGCTGCATTCCTCCGGTTTGTCGCCTGGCCTGGACGAACGGTGATTCTTCGTCTCCAGACTACGCCAACACCGTTACAAAGAAGACCCAGGTGAGAGGTCGGCTCCGTTAGAATCGCGTATCGCTGAAAACAGCAGGGTCGATAGTCGCGTGGCCTGAGACTGTTGATATAACCCCTCGGTAGAAAAAGGGCGTTGGAAACAACGTTTTGAGTTTTGCCTCTCTCTTTGTTCGTTGGACGCAGCGTTATCGGACTTCCACCCTTTCCTTACAGAGTTTTTCCTCTCTCTTTGTTCGTTGGACGCAGCGTTGTTAGACTTCCACCCTTTCCTCGCAGAATCGCCCCACGGTAAAGTGTGAGGTGACTACATTAGTCCAGGAACACGTATTATCCGCTGATTTGCTTGCTTGTTGAGTAAGTTATCCTTGTCACTCACGTATGTATGTATGTCGGTTGGTTCGAGATAGAGAAACGTCTTTAATCCCATTCAGGCCACGAAGGAGACCAATCGGTGGGGCGGAATCAATACCCCACCTATCCCCTGTTTTCCCGTCTAAGATACGCCTCTCAAGTAATACAACACGTTATGTGTACCTAAACTCGGGAAAGTACCGGTATCTCCAGACATTTCAAGGCAATAGCACAACACAATGGGTACAAGTGCACCATTTTCATCAGGCTCCTACAGTATCATGAGCTCTAATTGTACCTCTCGCCGAAAACACGAATATTTTCTGAGGAAAACCGTACCGGCAAATTGGTCAAATGAATTCCATGCGCTACGTATTGTATACGGTAATTCGTGGCGTGAAGAAGAAAACCTAATGAAAAGTACAAATGATACCTCGTATGTTGCAAATATATTGGCTGGTTCCTCAGGAGCCGCGTGAGTCAACGTTTTTCGCCAAACATTACCCCCCCCCCTATCCCTCCCCTACGATGGTTCCTCGAATTGCATGCGCACACTACAGTAGATAGATGCAGTCTCTTTTTACTTAACAACATATCCCCGCCCCACCCCTACCTCTCTGCCGCCGATGTTCGCCAAATGGAATGGGCACAGTGGACAATCCCGGTTACCCCCGTGTAAAAGAGACTTCGCGCACGGTCGACCCAACTGAGCTTGGGCGGACGGCCTGCTGCATCATACATACCGTGACACACTCCAGGCCCGCGTATATTGTGAACTGTAGTATTAGCGTGATGTTGCGTATATGTCCAGACTATAAAGTTCGTATATCGTGTCTTTCAAAGGTGAAAGCTAATTAAAGTCTTGAATTAGTACGAATAACTAAAATATATTGTATCGTAAGCTTTGGTTAATGTACCAAACGGGGGCTTTTGAATGGTCGTAACTCAGATCCGGGGTCGCGTACGTATAGCAGGTTCTCTCTCTCTCTCCCCCCCCCCCTCCCCACTACGGTTGGTGTATATCCGATTATACCTGGTATCACAGGTATACCTAGTACATACGTAGCACGCGCGATGGTAGTATTATAGGCAGCTTGCAAAGATGGGTTACGACGAGTTCCTCGGTCTCCCAGCTAAGAAGGCGTTTTGTTGTTTGTTCAAATACATATATAAGGTGTTGTCTTGTTTGTTCAAATACATGTACTTCGTATACATACTTGAAAGTATGTACTTCGTACATAAGTATGGAGTTTCAGTGCTGTTTTTGTACAGCTCAGCTTGTGTTGTAAGGTGTGGTGCCTGGTTTTCGTAGCATAGCTGTCGTGGTAGGTGGGAGCGAACGGCGCGAAGAAGGTGAACACCTCTCCCCCACGATTATATCATATAACCGCCCGCGTGATGTGTGCTTGGTAAGTGTTGATTGGTTGGTCGGTGAGCCAACATTATTTTTGCAATCGTTGTTGGGTGGATAGACATCTCGGACACTGACGCCGTTGAAGAAGGCAGCGTCCCCCCAGTTCGTCTCGGACCAGGAGTTTACGCCCTGTTCGCGCGTGGAAGAGGGCGGGGTCGGAGCAGCGACGGGGTCCCTAATCCGATGCGTTCGAGCTATACGGCCTCGAGTTCCCGTGAAGTACAGCCTCCTTCTCCGCTCGCTCCACCTCTTCCAAATCGCGCTGTAGGCGTCGGAGGCGCTGCCTCCGCCGGGGCGTCGTCTCCCTCGTCCGCTGTTGCACCCGCTCCAGACGCTCGAGTTCTCCGGTTGGGCCGACGCTAGCGTTTCCGGCCGTGGGACGAGTCCTGTCGCGGCTGCGCTGTCGCGCTCGGAGAGGTGTTAAATTTCTTCGAATTTTGAGTTTTGGGATTTTTCTCAAGCACATGTCATACTACATTGGTTTGGTAGAATAAAAATGGACGAATTGACTTTGTTCGGGATGAATGTTCCAGAGATATCTGGTGTATATTACGCACTGCTACCAAGGCAGGCATACAAGCAGGAGGGATGAAATATCTAGTGTTTGCGGTCTGCCTGGTTAGCAGTATGTTCATTTGTGAACTACGGAGGAGGTATTTTTCACGTACGAGTACTGGATAGTTTGGTATTGGGAAACGGCAGCATCCTATTGGATGGAGATACTGAGGTGGCGTGTTGTCAGTATTCCAGTACCCCGGGTGGAAACATGTCTGCGACGGTATGTTTTGTTCTGGATCTATTTCGACGGCATGCACCCATCACACAACTCAATCAATGAATTAATATGTCCGTGCTTCATAACAACTTTTTTATAACTGCATTAGGAAAAAACTATTTATTGTACCTTCTTGGTTATTGCCTCTACTTCTCCGTCTGACCCCGCTTCCATGGCCTGAGGCTACGGCCCTCGTGAGCCTGGCCACCCCAGCACTAGAGTGCTCCATTACGAACGCAGGCCCCATGAGCCCACGGCAGCATCACTGACACGCTAGCGTGTGGGCCATGTCAAGGACACCAGACTACGGCGGCGTGTTAGCGGTGCCTGGCACGAGGCAAGTGACTCCTTCCTTGGTGGATGTCGCCTCCGCCGCGCGGCTGGGTAAGCTACCCGTGGCCGATGACCGCGCTAAGCCTGTATCTTCCACCTTACCTCACGCTCGTACCGCCGCGATAGATACCGCCGATGACGCCGCAAAGTCCAAGCATGCCGCCTCTGTTCGCCACGCGTGCATCCATCTAGGCCACAAAGACGTGACTCGCATCTCCGCCCTACCATCTTCTGCCTCTGTAAACAAGTCGGACGGCGCGCAACAGCTAGTTCGCTCGACTAAGTCAGCGGCGTCTGAAATCCTCATGCGCTGCGACGACCACCGTGCAGATGGTTTGATATCACACGATTGGGTAACAACAGGAGGTTGGCAAATGCCAATACCTTCTCCAAGTATTTTGCCAATATCCCTCGGATCGAATCTGCCATTAATGCGAAACCAAAACTAGATATATGTATCAACATCAAAAACTCAAACCCCTGTGGGTCAAAAAAACTACCAATGTCCCGAACGCTTGGAAAGTGTTTCAAACCCAAAACTCGAAACTCAAAATGTGTAGCATATTCATCAACTAGCGTAAATATTATGCGCTAGAAATTAAAATATGACCAGAACTCCGGCCAACTTCAATATATATCCCCGATATTCATATCATACATAAACTAGCGTGATATTTTCTCAGCATAAAACCAAATTCCTCATTAATCCCCTAGCCCGTTATTATAACGGAACGACCACCAATAATCAAGCTGATCATCCGAATATGCGCATCCGAGTATCATGATTGGTGTGATAGATAAAAATCAACGTATTTGTTGACCGAGGTAAGACGTTCAACGTCACATTGGACGATCCCATTTTACGATCGTTCAACGATCCTTTTTTACGATCGTTGAACGATCACATTTTACGATCGTTGAACGATCATTTTTTTCGATCGTTACACATTTTATGATCGTTGAACGATCACATTTTACGATCGTTGAACGATCATTTTTTTCGATCGTTACACATTTTATGATCGTTGAACGATCACATTTTACGATCGTTGAACGATCATTTTTTTCGATCGTTGAACGATCGCATTTTATGATCGTTCAACAATACTTTACGATCGTTGAACGATCCTTTTTTACGATCGTTGAAGGATCACATTTGACGATCGTTCAACGATCACATTTTACGATCGTTAAACGATCCTTTTTTACATCGTTAAACGGTCACATTTTACGATCGTTCACATTTTACTGTAGTATTGGAATAGTTGAGGTCTCCTGCCCCAGCCAGTGGTCCTACCCATACTTTGTACTTAGTACTATGGTATAAACCCCCGCACGCCACTGAAAAACAATAAAAGAAAGTACACTCGGTTATACAATAACAACCGAGAATAGTACCTACATCCTCGTAAATGTCTCCATCCCCTCACCATCGAAAGAAAAAGGGTGGGTGGGCGGGAGAAATCACGAATCACGAAAAACCTGGGCCAGCGAACGACCGCTGTCCGGTTGGAAGCAACAGCCCTGTCTGTTCGCGTGTTCTACCAGTCTACCAGCACCGTTCCGTGCGGTATCCACTTGGCATTCCCACAAGCGCGATCAACCAGACAAAGCCCGTTGCTGCAAGTGAGCTACGTAGTGTACGTGCTCAGCCAAAGAATATGGACCATAACGCCAAATTCTCTCTATAACAACAAACTACAGAATATTCTTATATCGGTTCCCGATCACGAATAATATTTTCTATTTTACGATCGTTCACATTTTACTGTAGTGTTGGATTAGTTGAGGCCTCCTGCCCCAGCCAGTGGTCCTACCCATACTTTCTTGGGCTCTTGAACTATCCGTTGACCATTTGGCTGTGATCAGATAACTATTTCCTGTCCAATGTCTCACCCACGCTTACAGTACAACACCTCTACCGCGGAGTGCACGCGGAAAAGCCTTCGTGAAAGGCTGGGCAGTGGTAAATCGATGTGCTTCGAGGGTCGTCGGCGTCTCCTTCCATTATGCTCATAATTACTTTTATCAAAGGCCTCTATGGTTTGGCTTTTTGGCGCCTTGGAAGAGAAGTATATCATGTGCTACATCATGACCCAGCAGTTTCGGTTTCTACTATTAATGGTGGAACCACATCCCTACGAGAACGTCGTTATATTTGGTTGACTCCAGGTTTTACAATCCTTATCACTTTTTACGATCGGTGAAAGATCCTACGATCGTTGAACGATCCCGATCACATTTTACGACCGTTCAACGAACAGGACCCGCCAGAGTTGTAAGCCTTCGGTTGGTGAGGTCGCGGTTGTCGATAATGTCTAATTTCGTTGTTACGTTTAGAAACATGCCCTTGGTAAGGGCGTGATGTTCAGTTTGTGTGTAAAATATCAACAACGTTTTTGTTGGCATGTTCATATTTGAATCAATGCCTCGTTTCAACTCGACTGGATAGAGAGGGAGAGGGCGAAGAGAGATGGAGGGAGGGAAGAGGGGACAGAGGGAGGCAGGGAAGGTCGGCCATGCGAAAGGAGCCGATGGGGGACATAATGCATCACGAGGAGGCGCGAGTGGACAGCAGTTCGCCGTGGATTTTAAATGTATGTGTGTGTGTCCGTTGATGACAGACGGCACATACATCATGATAAGGTAGAGGTGCACCAATTTGTTTATGAAGCTCCTCCCTTGAGGGAGCTCGATACCTTACCCGAAACCTGTTTTGTTTTTCATGATAATTAAAGTGCAACCCGATGAACAGTCCCATGGCCTAGGTATATGTACAGTATACAGAACAAAACAATTTGCAAAAAAACTATGGCATTCCGACGATTTTGTGTTTAAGGAGCCTTCAATAGGTCATTCCGACAACGATTTAAAGCCCACACGTGCTACTCCTATCGTAGCATGCAACATACGGTCTATTTTGGCCTTGGACTCCTAAGATGCTCCTCTTATTGTAGGCTTGAACCCGATACTGGGGCAATTACACAACTAGCCGTAATGGTGTATCCGAAGAGGGAGGGGGGGGGGCGGCACAACATCACATAGGCGGCACCGAACGAGCTGAGAAACTTGGCGAGGGTGGGTAAGATAATGAGTGATGGCCAACGGATAGGTGGGGGCGTCGGGGGGTGTATTCGTTAGACATCGTTTGGGGCGGGGAAATAGCCGGTTTGGAGCTTCTGCGTGCAAGTGGACGACAAGTACATACACGTTTCAAATATCGGCGTGGGAAGCTTTTAGAAGCTAAGGAATCGCGAAATTGGGGCCCAAGAAACGTCTTTGTGAATCGGGGTCAATAATATTTGCTGTTTTTTTTTGGACAGAAGATCTATAAGAGTTAACTCTTAGGACTACCCTACCAGCCCAGGCTGTTTCATATGGTTAATGCTGCCGTTTTCTTATTGAGGTATTACAGTAGTTCCCGATGAATTTCCCAATGTTTTAAAGCTCAGGCACAGTTCTATTCACAGGTTGTTGTGAAATGCAGTCTTCCTCTGTTTTCGATCGCTGAGTGCAGTGAGTTGTTAAATTGCGCAACAAGCACTGGAACCACCACCACGTTTTCTCGAAACACAAAAAAGGGGAAAAATACAAGAAAACGAAAAAAAGCATGCCAACCCGAGTGTCCCGAATCCGCAGGTTGTACGCCGCCGGTATGTTGACGCGACAATGTTTGATAGAGCAAAAATGCCTTCGCCGTGACGGTCGGCTATATCACGATAAATGAAGTATCTAGGCGCGGGGATAGTTGGTGTAGAATATACAGAGTACTCGTAGTGACAGATAACCGGAGGGTTGGGTGCCGTGTGCCGGCACGTCCGCCGGCCGTAACCGAAGTTTTCGTGTACACCAAATACGTTGTTGGTGATGTACCGTCGTTGCAACCATATACTTCGCATTGTGATATTTCTTCGAGTGTATGGCCATGGAAGCTTCTATGGCAGTTTATGGGAATTCAGGGGTTTTCATATGCCGCGTTTCCACGGGACTGCCTTATGGGTAGTTTCTTCGTGGGATGTGCCATCTCACGGCGGCTCTTTGGCACGTTGGGATTTAGTGGGGCTTGCGTGGCACCTCACGTGCGTCTCCATGCGCCTTCATGCACTTTCTTCCTGGGCGTCGATGATGGCACTTGAACAGTACTGTACTATGTACCTGTTTTGTAGCAGAGTGTCGTGAAGTATACCTTGTAGTAGGTGATTCCATGAATGCTCATGAAACCGACCCTCATGACAATTTCATGGTGGTAGCTGTCAGGGAAAGTATTGTACCATGGTGTACCATGGGGGTGGCAGGCGTGTGGCTTCCACGGAACTGCCATAAGGTGATGGAATAATATAATGTTGTGGATCTCTCGTGGAGAAACACGCAGCAGGTGGCTGATGTCACCTAGTGACCGTGAGATTTCCAGCTGTTCAATGGAACACAAGAGAGAATGATGGTTTGAAAGGAGGCGCTTAAATGGCCGTGCTCTAGAGAGCGGTGGTGTGCTGGGAGAGTGAGCCCGGTGGGCCTCACAGCACTGGTACGATCGCATGGTGCCATCACCCTAATAAGTGTTTAACAACGTATCCTACATAACCCCATGATAATATCACATGTGTCCGTACCCGTAGTACGCCATATTCCAGTACCCTATGATACGATACTATGAGACCATCTCCTACGGTGAATTGTGAATCGGTTTTAAAACTTGAAAATGGAGGTTCCAACACCTTCACAGGCGTGTTTGACCCGGGAAACGGGCGAATCGGGCCCGCTTTTCTGGAATACAAGCCGCGTGCATAGCAGACTGCACGCCGGTTCCAGTGACGTAATTCCGGGGAGGCCATGGCCCACTGGTAACGCGGAGTACTCGCGAGTAGTGATGTGTAACGAACAAGAAGAACCAACATTATAGTTGGTCAAATTACGTGATAAATCATGATCAATATATACGAACGAATATTAGTTTTTTATTTCAAAATATTCCAAGGGTACGCGCGGTGCCGAAGGCACCGCGCGGTACGGGATGGGACCGGTTTGCCCGCCGCAGGCGGAAAATTTTTCGGGTCTTCCCGAGGGGCGGTATGGGAAAATGTTCCCGTCTGTTTACCGCGGGACGGGAATGGGACGGGAAGGTGGGAAACCATTTGGTTGACGGGAATGGACGGGAAGACATGATTCTTTGGCGGTACGGGATGGGACGGGAACCGATTTTTGGCGGTACGGTACGGTACGGGAACCATTTTTCGGCGGTACGGGAAATGATCGGTGAACGGGTCGGGAATAGGTCGGGAATAGGTCGGGAATAGGTCGGGAACCGAGTCGGGAATACGGTCGGGAAACGCAGTCGGGAATGGTTGGGAACACGGTCGGGAACACACGCTGGCGACAACGGCTGAAAAGAGCGAATTATAATCAAAAGTCTTCTTCGAGTACGAGAGTACTCCTCGTAGCTTTTATCTAATGTAGTTATATTACCGACTTGTGACTTCGACGTATTGATATGCTACGATAGACGAGTACGAGTATAACATTCGCGAGAATGTAAAACAGGAACAAAACAAAGAAAGTATGGTACGTACATACCTGGTACACAACATCACGCTTTGTTTGCATTTTGAATATCATGCTTGGCATACTCCGAGTATCGAGTCCGGAGCACAGACAGGGTGTTATTTTCGTATTATCGCCTCTCTTGACAGCAAGTGTGTACATACCTGGTACGATTTTTTTACCTGAACGCTTTGTTGGTGTCCTTATGAACGAACCGATATCATCATGGTGTTCAAAACCCGACTCCCCCCCTCCCGAATAAGTCAAATCCAGAAAAAAAAACGAAAAGAGGTTCCAGGGACAAAAGCCACATCAGTATTGTTACGACCACCCCCCGCTTCCCCTTTTTCCACAATGCCCACACACCCACTTGGGACGAATCTGCACCAGAAACACCAAACGAAACGCAAGCTTAAACCATCGACCGATTTATTATATATACATACGTCGTACCATTATTTCATTATGTTAAAAAGCGAAGTGTGAGTGGGGCCGGTTGAATGGTTGACACAAAGTTTAAGTTCTACAGCAGTAGTGCAAATTAAAAAAAAAAACGAGAGAGAAAAAATAAAAAATAAATATATATACGAGTATACGCACTTGCATCCATCCATGGTCATGCGATGGGAAAATGAAAAAACCGGCGGTAAATGGAATGGGAATATCTGCCCCAATAGTGAGATGCGGGATGGGAGAAGCTGTGTGTGCCCCATGGTCGGGATGGGATGGGAATCACTTCTATGACAGTGGGATGGGAATAGCCGGGATTGGGCGGACAGCGGGACGGGAATGGTCGGGAATGGGCAGACAGTGGGATGGGAAACAGTCGGGAACGGGAACACGGCCATTACCGCGGGACGGTAGAGCTCGGGAACAGAAACTGACGATGGTAACGGTCGGGAAATCGCGGTCGGGAACGAAAAATCTGACGGTTTCCCATTCCCGTACCGTACCGTTCCCGTCCCGACCACATTTTCCCGTCCCGACCTTTACCGCGCGTACCCTTGAAATAATCATGACTAGTCACCCAACCCATTGTTGGTGATTAGCTGTGAAAACTATCGTAACTCTATGTGTACCAACGAAAACAAACCGACTAATACGTACAGTGCGGTGCACTCGTACTACGAGTCTACCGCGGCACTGCTGTAGGGTCCTACGAGTGAGTGTAAGAGGGCAACTTGAAAAACAAGCATGAATAATGAACCAACCGGTGACTATACCAGTGATAATTTCCGTGCAGTACGGGTCACCTAACCAGTTACAGGCTAATAAGAAAAGCAGGCTGATATTTTAGAGGAAAATAACAAATTCGGGAGTCGATGTCTTGAAATTAGTGTAGAAAGCACCATCTCTCGAATAAGAAATCCAGCCTGGACGAGATTTCCATTAGGTGTCCTGTACTGTACTATGTCAAATGGCAGCACAAACAGCAGTAGTTGCAAATTCGCAGGTACCGTTGTACCGTTGTACGACCTCGTTCGACATTTCACACCCGAAACACCAGGCATATACTCTATACTCTGTTCAAGTGTATGTACCTCCCACGTACACAAGCGATTATCGTATGGGTTAATGTATCGAGAAAGACCCCGAGACCATACGGTTTGAGGAGGGAAAACAAATGTTTTCGCCAATCCAGCGGCTGCTCCAGCCACAGAGCGCCGATTTGTAAACGGCCTCTTCCTTGGTCATCTGTGAGATGTCCTGCTGTGCCCTGTCGAGTTCTCGTGAGACTAGCAGCTTTTCTCAGGTAGCACGGGACGACGGGGTTGTGGGCATGTCGCGCTAGAGAGTCAGCGATGCACGAGCAACCTTGACGAAAACTCTCGTTTTACGAGTCTCCCGGCCTGAATCGTGCCAATTCTTCGCCGAGGCCCTTCCTTTTCGCCGTGTACAGGTGCCCAAGCAGCAACGGCTCTGCTGTTGGTCCGCACGATGATTGGCACCGGGTAACTCAACGCTTCTGCCGAGCCGATTGGAGACGAAAAACATAGCAACAAAATACCGCCCCGGGAGATGTAAAGCCTTACAAGTTCATTATAAATATTTAGACCTCTCGGAGATGAATGGTTGATATTTTTGGAAGTTATAGTCCAATCTTTTTTTTGGAGGGTCATAGCCCATAGGCTGTAGCATCGATGTCGTGCCCCCCTGGAGATGCTGCGACAGGCAATACACCGAGCTAATAAAAAAAAAAAAAGACCACCAGATGGTACTTCTTCCTTATCATAGGGATAAGAACGAGAGTAAAAACAAAAAAACAATAAAACGAAAACGAACCGAAAGACACAACAGGGCCGCGTTCGAGGCAGCTACAGCGGTGCACGGTACGTGTAGTCTAGACGGGACTTACTAGTCAGCCTGGTACCTTGCCGCCCTGTCGGCTGTCTCCTTCCTGCTCTCCTCAACCGCGGTTTCCTTACGACTGTTGCCCCCCCCCTTCTCATTCCCTTGTGCATCACCCGCAACGGATGCTTGGTGCTGTCTACTCAGTTCCGCCTCGTGCTCGTGCCACTGGACCATGAACCGTTCAGCTGCTTCGAGGACCCCCCTGTACCACTTGCCTACCTTAGTTGCTGCAACGGTCCACACTGCGGTCTCTACTCCAAACACCAACGGGGACTGTGCCGTGGACCCCTCGGTGGCTCGAAACACCTTGAGGTCTTCTGCAAGGCATTTCTGCCAAGTCTTTGGTTGTCCGCCCGGTCTGCGTCCCTCACCACCCGTCATTGTCCCGAACATCACCCGACTGGGTAGTCGCCCCTTGTGTTGCCCTGCTACGGCCCCCGCAAAGAACAGCCGCCGTTTACGGATCGTCGTTTCGATGCTCTCGCATCGTGTCTGCTTGAGAGCCTTCGCGTACGAGAGGGTCCTATAGTCGCCACGCTGCCGGCATCGTGTCTGCTTGAGAGCCTTCGCGTACGAGAGGGTCCTATAGTCGCCACGCTGCCGACGCTGAAAGCCAATGACACGCAGGAGGACTTGGTGGTGTACCGATCGGAGCCTGGCGAAGTGTTGTGCACTGAGAGTCCACGTCATACATCCATACAGCAGGGTCTCTATCACTTCGGCCGTCAACATGCGTACTTTCAGGCTAAGTGGGGCCGTCTTCATGTCGTACAACTCCGGTCCGAACCGTTTGAAGCATGGTCGCATGAGACGGATCCGTCGTTCGATTTCGAGTGAGAGGTCAGCGTCTTCGTGGATAATGCCGCCGAGATATAAGAACTGGCTCGTCTGTCTATACCTCTGTCCAGCTGCTTCGATAACGAACGGTGAAGCAGGGGGTGTCTGGTCCCGTGCTCGTAGAATCATCGTTTCCGTCTTCTTTTCCGACACCGTGAGGCCTGCTGCTTCGAAGACAGTCACGATGAATGTCATCATTTTAGCGAGTCCCTCCGCAGACTCTGAGACCATTCCTGCATCATCAGCGTACAGCATATCCAATACTGCCCTTCGCACGCATGCCAATGGCACCTCTTTTCCGACCACTACACCCTCGTTGAGGTAAACCAAATGCCTCATGATGTCTTCGTCTTCGCTGAAGCGTACGAGAACAACGTGTATCACAGCAGCGAAAAATACGTTGAACAGCAGCGACGACAGTGTTGCGGCGGAAATGGCATACGTAACGTAAAATACGTACGTAGCGGAATGCTTCCTAGATATGTGCAACTCCCTGCCACTTCAAAGGAAGCACCGCCTTCGTTAGTAAAAAAACCGAAAACATACAAAACCAACCCTGAGGGAAAAACGGAAGAGAACTTGATCTGACGAGAGCTTGAGTGACTGCGAAGCGAGATTGAGTAGAGCGATCGTTACTGCAAGGTATTGTCGAAGGTTTGATACGGAGATCTGTTGTGTAGCACTGGAGGTTCGAAGAGGAGTTCGCAGGCAGAAACCTTGTCTTCGCAGGAAGCTGTTGTGACAAGAAACGGAGGAACCCAACCTGCATATATCCACGTAGAGGAAACGAACTACGAAGCGGTGAGAGACTAGGGACAGGTGGATTGGAGAACACGGTGCGTGCGTCTGAAGTAGCTCTTATCCTTCGTTACAACAGCACGCAGCCTTGTCGTAGCCCCTGCGTGACATTAAACCTATCAGAGTGTTCACCGTCATCTGTGCGTACGCAAGCGCGCATGCCGTCGTGGAACTGGTGAATTGTTGTAAGCATCTTGGTTGGTATGCCAACGCGCGTAAGTACCTGCCACAGCAGCTCTCGGTCGACAGAGTCGTATGCTGCAGATCAATGAAACACATGTACAGAGAGATTCTTCTATCTCGTCCGAGTTCTTGTAATCGTCGCACTGCGATCAGCATGTCGACTGTTGATCGTGTACGACGAAAACCGCACTGTTCCTCAGGGAATATGCCTCGGTCCTCGCAGTAGTTGCTAATACGGGATGCGACGATTTTCAGCAACACTTTTCCGGCATGGGCAACCAGCGAAACCCCTCTGTAGTTGCTGCAATCAGTCCGGTCCTTCTTTTTGTAAAGTACCTTGATGATCGCGTCTTTCCACTGCTGGGGGACTTCACCCGTTATCCAAACATTGACAAGAATGTGGTGGAAGCATTGGATGAAATCGGGGTGATCGATTTTCAGTAGCTCGGCGGGCAGGTCGTCTGGTCCTAACGCTTTCCAGTTCGGCATTGTCTTGGTGGCTCCCATCATCTCGTCCACAGATGACTCGTCGCCAAGTGACTGTTCAAGCGGTCGTGGTGGCAATGGGTCGATGATAGTGGGATCAAGTTTCAGCGATTTCGTGTTCAAGAGTTTGTGGAAGGCTCTCATCCACCGTTCACGAATTCGCACTTTATCCCGTAGCAGCGTGCCGTCCTCGTCCCTAATGAACTGCTCGCTTCGCGCTGTCTTGCCCTCCAACCCTACAGTACCCCTCAGGTGCTTGTAAAAGCCTCGCTGGTCATTATCGGCTAAGAGTCTCTCGGTTCGGATAGGTACTCTTTAAAATACGTATGTACTCCTGCTGCGATCACCTCCCGAAGATTCGCACACGCGGTCCTCAGAGTCTTCCACGCGGTACTATCTCGGGGGTGGGCGCGTAGGTGCTGTCGCGCATCTTCCCTCGCGGACCATGCCATTTTGAAGGCAGCGGAGGTTTCGGCCATCTCACACCATCCACGCTTGCGTGGCTGGCGTGATGTGGGTGGTACCTCGGTTTCTACCGCATCGATGGTGGTTGAGGTGAACATAGTAACCATACCAGCAATGTTGTGTGGTTGAGAAGGTTGGTTGAGAGTGGAAACGACCCTCGCAACTACTCGCTCACGACATTTTCCGTCGGATATAAACACCTTGCGGTCAAACGATCGGCCTTTTGGCGTCTTGCGTGCTTGTCGGTTCGATGCAAGATGTCCGGAGAGACGAACCTTCGTGTATACGATGTTGTGGTCTGAATCAGCTTTAGCTGGTAGCGGAGGCTGAGGGACAACTTTAACATCGTGTACTCCAGGCCGATGGACTTGTCGGGTTAGGATGTAATCAATGCGATTATGGTCATTCGGGTCGGTGCCGTTGTGAGTATGCGAGATTCCACCCTTGCGTGTGCTAAAACAAGTGTTGGTGAGAGCTAGCTTGCAATTGGTAGCAAACGACAGAAGTCGTTTGCCATTATCGTTGATCAAATCGCGCCCGTGTGCTCCCAGAACTAGTCTCTGCCCAGCCCGTGCATTGGCATCCATCAGTATGACCAAACACTATCTAGTTGGGATCTGTCCGACTAGGTCCTCCATCTTTTTCCAGAAAACACGTTTCAGCTCGGCGTCTTTGGTACACTCTGTTGGGGCATACGCAACGACGAAATTAACTGTCTCGTGTTTAGTAACCAACTCGAAACGCATCGACATAAGCCGTTCGTCTATGAATTCATGGGTATACACAGACTGACGGCATAGATACTCTTCGACTGCCAATCCAACCCCATACAACCCCTGTCTGGCTGCTGTTTCCTCCTGACCTGAACCAAAACTTGATATCTAGCAGCGCGGAATGTCGTCCTGCCGGCTCGTCGAGTTTCCTGCAGGCCAACGAAGTCACAGCCAAGTTGTTGCACCTTCGTCAGGATGCGCTCGTCGTGTTCATACCCGTTCTTCCCCTTTACAGCCAGGGTGCGCACGTTGTGGATCGCTACAGTACCACCACAAGTGCCTCCTTCTACCTCGCACGAGCCTCGCGTGCTGACTTCCTCGTCAGTCGACGTGAGGCCCATCCCCTCCTCCGTTTTTTCTCTCTTGCATGTTTTCCCTCTCTATTGCCAAACTGGCTCTTCTCTCTGTCCTAGTCCGGTTCGAGCCCTTGGTTTCCATTGACAGGGTGCAGCCGTCCCAGCCAACGCCGACACTCCCGTCCTTCCTGTCGTGTATGCGTACCTACGCGATGGCCAGCCTCTCCACTCCCCAGGCTGCACACATTGCGCTCTCTGCTGTGGTGATATCTCCGCGCTGCTCTCAGAGGGATATGCAGGGCTAAATACTATAATACTGTTCTGTGCCTCTTATCGCGGTTTGTACACTTCCTGCTGTACTACTTTTTTTATGGTTTCCATACGCGTGTAGCAACTATTACTGCTCTGCTGTACTACGAGCTGTGCCAGCCATGAAACGGTTTAAACGTCGGATTGGCGATGCTCCCATCAATTTTACGAATGTTGACTTGATTTTTGGACACGGGGTAGTAGCTCATGCACTCATCGACACATTGACCTTCGGCCCTACGAGTACAAGTTTTTTTTGTTCAAAGATCTACGCGTATGACCGATCCAACAACCCGAAAAAATACAAAAGTGGTCAAAAAAATAGTTAAATAAACAAATAAATGAAAGGGCCGACAGTGGGTGCCTTTGAACGTGCGATTCAAATCCGGGGTTGAAAACCCAGTGCAAAATTCTCGAAATTGAGCGGGCCATTATTTCGTAATTACTTGACTTGGTGTGTTACATCGGTTTTGGTATTAACTCTTCATGGGTGGCGAGTTGGGCAACGAGACTTTCATCGATCTTCTCCTTGTAACAGCCGATTTTCCTAATTGAGAATTGCCTTTCCGATGAGAATTAAAATCGAAAACATTATTTTTTTATTTGTAGGAGATCTACTTTCCTTACAGTCCTTTTTTTCACTGTAAACTATTGTCATTTGTGACACCCGTCGATGACAAAAAAAAAAAACGAAATCGGCATCGGCAGTCTCAAGATATCGAGGATCCCAGAAAATCTGTATTTATGGGCGAGGGACCTCGCTCATAAATGCAAATTCCCTTAAATCCTTGATTTTTCGAGTCTGCCAAGGCCGATTACATTTTAGTTTTTGTGGATCGATACCTACCATCGAGGAACATATTGTCTAGGTCAAATTTTGATCGTGAGCCAAATACAACTCTTAGACAATAACAAAGTACTAAAATCGATTTTTATTCTCATCGGAAAGGCTATTATCAATTAGGAAAATCGGCTGTTTTGTGTCTTCAGCACTGCTGTCTCCAATTTATGCCCCTAGCAACAGATATCACATGCTGATGTACCGCGATATGTATTGATATCATACCCGATATCATGCGATATGACAAGATACGATATATCGAGATATGGCATCAAAATAGCCCGAATCTTGGGAGCTGACATCGACATATTGTACACCTCGCCGATGTTTTCGCGATAAACAATTTTGATACTTCAAGCAACTGCTCAAATGATCGGGAGTATACTTGAGGGCACCGAGGGGGCCCCTTAAAAAAATAAAAAACAACAGATGTGAGCTCGAGGATTTCGTCGAAACTCATATTTTGTACTGTGCTTTCGAATTGTGTCAATTAATTATGTGCCACCCCTCGCTCGAAGAGGGGGGGGCAGGGAAAAAAACCCCGGGGCTGACCTCCAAACAGCTCCGTTCCAGCATCCGTACACACGCAAGTCAGCTACCACTCCACCCGGCGTAAACTCCATATTCGCCGGCCTCCCATCCGGCAATTATTATTCAATACGATCGCCGGCTTCAATCTTCCGGAAGTTCATTCCACTTGCCATACTCACTCAAGGAGATAATATACGTCACAAACCGCACCCGTCATGCCTGGTCTCAACCTCCTGCATTCCATTCGCAGGCACGCTCCCCAACCAACCACATTCGCAGGCACGCTCCCCAACCAACCACATTCGCAGGCACACTCGCCAACTGACGTAACCGTACCCCTTCCATTATTGGATGCTCCCTGACCCTACTAGTTTTTGGACTGTGCCCGTTCGAGCCCGGGTAACCCTTCTGTTCGATGTCTGCGCACGACTCCCGGCACCACACTCGGCCTTCAGTCGTACTAACGGCAACCTCGATGTCCGCGCACGACCCCCGGCACCACACTCGGCCTTCCGTCGTACTCATCGCAGCCTGTAGCACCCCCTTCGACCACGCTCATGCGACATCATACACCGGTCGACCTACCCTTCGCACAGTCCGCGACCCCACGTCTGTTCCATTCTGCAGATCCCGTGGCACGCCCACAGCAAAACACTTCCGTTAAATGCACCCGAATCATGCAAAGTTACGAATTGCTGCTGTTAGTATCCCTTCCCCCTCCCCACTGACTCCCTCAAAAGCACGGGCGGGTGGGTGGGAAAAATAACACTTTCCTGAACACCTCCCCACGCTGTTGGCTTGACGGCGTGGAAGCCCTTGCTTGATGTCTGCTCGTCAGCAACCCCGACTATCTCAGGGAGGTGTTCCTTGACACTGCTGCTGCTGTACGTGGTAATTTCGCCCGATGCACGTATGGACCACTACAGGACCTACATTAAACATATTACTGGCCAATTCTTCCTCACGTACAAAACTCATATTCCCTCGCATCGCTGTGCTCCCCAAGGAAATATTATGATTTGTACGTTGCTTTCGAATTGTGTCAATTAATTATGTGCCACCCCTCGCTCGAAGAGGGGGGGCCAGGGAAAAAAAAACCCGGGGCTGACCTCCAAACAGCCCCGTTCCAGCATCCGTACACACGCAAGTCAGCTACCACTCCACCCGGCGTAAAACTCCATATTCTCCGGCCTCTCACTCACTACGGTAGTTGACTTGGTGTACCTGTGCCATTTCTTCCTCTCTGACCCCCCCCCAACTTTCGGCATCATTTATATGTCATCCCACGTAGTCCCTTGCCCTGGCTGCTTCTTGCAACCTTCACTTCTATCTACCATCACGCCGGACACCCACCGTGCATCTTTCCCATGATTTCGTACGTACCCCTTATATGCCCCCGACGCCCATTGGCCCTCGCGCCTCAACACCCCAGGATCAGCGCCCCCGGCCGACAGGTGCGTGGCACCCCCAATCCTCAGGGCGTGCAGCGCATACTCCTCCGCCTGCACTCCCGCCACTGACACCACCTGTCGCAGCGCCTTCATAGCCTACGCCTGCGTCCACATCGACCACCTGCCATTACCACAACCAAACGCCGACGGGGGAAGGAAAAGGTAACACAACAATAGCTTAACCATTAATTCAATAGCGCCCCCCCCATCGCCTAATGATCGTGGCGGACCTTTTCTGGCTCGCGTTAGTATTGCGCTCTTGCGCAACTGGTCACCTCTGGACCCTCGAAACCGCACTTCCACTCGATCCGCCGTCGACCACTGCCCCTCTACCAACTGTTTTTCTCCCCGAAAGAAAGCCACGTCCCCCCGCCTCAAACAATAAATCTCGTGTATACGTGTGCTCGTTTCGGCAAACATCTCCGCCGCCCGCGTAAGAAAGAAAAATGACGCCCCCAGTGCAAGCCACAAAACGCGCCCCCCAACCCCCCCTTCCCCCCTATAAATGTTTTATATAGTTATAGGTTGGGTTGGCGTCGGTTGGCAACGACGCTGTAAAACACGCCTCTCACTGCGTGAGCTCGACAGCCAGGGTAGCGTTTTGTTTTGTTTGTTTTTGGCGGTCACCCATGCTGGCGGTCTTGTTAGATCATTTGTGCGGGGTTGATAACCTCATCTCCGCACAAGGGGAATGATCGTATCACGTAGTGTGATATGGTAAGGCATCCACGAGGCAGATACGTAGTGATACCCATTGCTGTCTCTGGAAGTGGCCACACCAGAAATTAAATCAATTAATTGGAGGCTGTCGTCCATAGGCAAGTCCGCCTCACAGGCGGTTCTGAGCAGGATGCAGCTCACCCTTCATGCGACTCGCCCAATACCTCACGGCGCTTCGCGCTTGGTGCAAGCAATGTCTGCCTGGTTGGTGAAAACCCAACGTGCTCCGTCCCGGCATTGTAGGGATGCGAGGGTCTATGGTCATACGACTACGGCCGTGCTCAACATGAGTACACCCCCCCCCCCCCCCCCCCCAACCCCCCATGTCTGCGCCAAGTGCTCCCCCCCCAGCAGCATGGGCCACGACACCGGCCTTCGTACTCTCGGTTGCGATCCAGCGACTTCGTGCGATCTTGCGGAACCTTTGAGTGCGTTTCGAAGTAACGGGTGGGTGGTGTCTAACTCAAAACCGCGCGAGGATCGGTAAAAAAACTTGATAGCTGACAAGTGACTCTCTGCAGTTTGGGCTTGCAGTTTCTTAGTTGTTACTGCGTAAGCTGTGCACTCTAAAAGGGATCTTATGTTCGCCACCGGACCTTCGAAAACTTCGAAAAACACCGGTTCACCTAACACGTTCAAGCGAAAGTCCACCCACGAACCAAAATACCCCTGATAAGCTCGCTCAGTCGAGGGCGCAACGGCGTTTCGGACGAGCTCGAGGCCAACACTGAGGTACATAGAGCTCCACCGTTTTCCCCCAAATCCCAAACCTGCCATGGGATTTGGGCTGCGAGCGCGAACAAGATTAGCGTGTACGTCGGAGTTTTTCCACCTAGAGATTCCGTCAGCGACGTCGTTCAAAACGCCGGGCACATGCAAGGCGTCAAAATTCCACCCACTGGACATTTCAAGAACTCCCAGGAAACGCATCAACGCCCCCGATCGCGACTCTTTACCCCCCCGGCAACGTCGCACCCACTGCACTGCTGCCTCGTTATCTTCCCGTAACAGCACACAATCGCCTGCCTGTGTGGGGAGATCTTCACACAAAACCACCAACATCCACGCTGAAATAACCATCCCTAGCAGCTCTAAGGCGTTAATAGAAATATCGTTCACGCCCTTCACCGCCAGACTCGCAAACTCGCGCTTGCTCGTCCTTCGTAAGGTCGTACCGCCAGTACACGCCCGTTTCCAAACAAAAACCCCCGATGGCCTGCTTAGATGCGTCTGAAAATATCGCGCGTTGAGGGGGACGAGATACCAAATTATACATGGGCGCTGAAAGGCACCCCCCGATGGCTTCGAAACTCTCGATCGCAAACCATCGCCAAAACTCGAGATCCCCGTGAAATTCCGAACCCAGAACAACGCGCCGCCCATGCCCTAATGACGAAGTTTCTGATGCAGCAGCCGACCGCGGCATCCCAACGTCTGCTAATAGTCGGTTTACAAAAACTTGCCCGGCCGCACCACAAAAGCCACATGCATTAAAAAAAACGACATTTGGGAAACCTGTTTTTCCCACGCCCACTTACGAGATGGCGGCCACTCCGCCATCAGACAACCCAGTTTCTGCATTTTCGTGGATGGCATCGTCGCTGATAACTCGTCGGTGTCCACTATTCAACCCAACACCTCCAACCGTGAATCCCAGCTAGTAATCTTCCGTGCGGATAACAATGCCGGATCGTCTGGGCCCCGTTCCCCTAACAAGCGGAAGTGATCGGATGCGAGAGATTGTAACGAATGCACCTCCGACCATCTGGAAACCATTGGACCTCGACGAGAATACCGTCATCAACATAGTACCGCACGAGAAATTCGCTGCCAGTTTCACCGCCACGATTCTGAATACGCACGCAATCCCGAGGCAGGGCAGCAGCCCTTCCCCCCCGCGGCGGCACTACCCTAACATGGTCAACGGCAGTGGCTCCTTGAGCGGTCACATGAGCGTGCTGGAATGTGGTGTGAGTGTGTGAGTGTTTGAGGGCTGCCAAAAACATTCCCCAAAAACCTGGACTACTCCGCCACCCGAACTGCAAGCGAAGATCAACTACCACGTGATTCCCCACTTTGTACCCAAACGTGGGGGCACCTTCTGGGTCTACTGGAACTTGTCAAAAGGCCTCTTTCACATCAACACGTGCCAACAGGATGCGTGCGTCTGGCCCGAATTTTTGCCGGAGGTACAACACTCGCAAAAGCACATCCCGCAAAACGTGACCCAGCTCATATGGTGGAGCGCGCTCAAAATCGGTATCCTCATTGACGCTCGACCGATTACCAGACCCTGCGAATGTCAAGTCATGAATGATGCGAAATTTGGGATCCTCGACTACACTCAAAGGGGACAGGTGGATTCCTTGAATTTCCTCAATGAAATTTGCGTTGAACACCAAAGCACGACCCGTAACCACATCAGTCACCACCTTCTTGGCAATATCATCTGCACGACCCCTGACACCCGAGTGATTGCCGTACTCCACCTCCTCCATGAGATGGGCACCTTGTGCGAAGTCCACCGGCACGCCCGGTGATAACGCTCGCAACAAACGGTCTATATGAGGAAACTGTTTGACGTCCCCAAACCAATGCTCCACTTGTCTCACGTCAACATGTGGTGCAAACGTTCGTGGACCGATAACGGACGTCAACTGTTTCACACTCCCTTCACATTGTCTCAACAAACACGAACCCAAATCAGCTATTCTGCAGAGGAAATCCAACGTGCCCGACAGGGGCGAGCTACTTAGCGTGGCCCGTTGAACACGCCAGGCATCCACAGTGGTCCAGCGAGAGCTTGATTCCCAACGAATACACCCGCTCTGCCTGTCCAACCCCCCCAACGCTACCATCAACCCACCCATGCGTACCTTCCTCCGGTGGCGCAGACCCCGGAACGTGAAGCTCAGAACAGTCTTGCCCAACAGCTCCCTCCCGTTCGAGAACGCCCAACGCCAGCTCCCGCAGCCCTCGCCCCACCTTCGAGGTCTCTACAGTCGCCCCGCCCGAGGTTGGCCCCACCGGCAGGTGGAGCCCGCACCCCTATCCCGAGCCAGAGGCGCCGCGTCTACCCCCGCCTCCCTGCGCCCCGCGACCACCCCTCCCAGTGGCCCGTACTACAAGTGCGGTCGAAGTCCCGTCTCCACCCCCCCGACCACCAGCGCCTGCGTTACCGTTCCCACCCCGCCCCCACGCTCCTCCCTCCAGGGACCCGTGCCTCAGTGGCTCCAGGCTTGTCGTGTGAGAACTTGCAGCCATCGCCGTACGTACAAGTTTTCGTCTGGGAGAACCGGAAGCAAGCGTTCGTCTTCTTGCGTTTGGGCTTTGTTGTGACCGCAGCCCCTTGGCTCCTTTTCCCCGTACTACTTGCTGAAGGCGCACCCCCACAGCTGTCGGCGCGCAAAAGCTTGTACATGGTGCCTCTGCTGCGCACAAATTCACGGAGCGCTGGGAATCTCGGCAACGGGGGCATTTCGGACACCGCGTCGGCCTCCGGTGGTGTGGCCGCCGCATATTCTGCCTTCACCGTCCTGGTTAGCTCGCCTACCCACAAGCGAAGGTCGTCGTTGATCATACTTCCCAGACTTTTTGCTGTCTCGCTGCTCCCGAGGAAGCTGGAGTGCTTGAGTACGTGGGTCCGTAGCAACGTGCTCGCATCGACGAAGCAATCGTCGATCTTGTGCGTCCGCGCGATGCACAGCGCGTCCGACGGCACCGTGTTATTGAGGCCCAAGCTCAGGAGTGACTTCAGTGCCTGCCGCAACAGGTCGAAACTGTCCGCCAACGGCACGTCTCTGTCGTTGCTGCCGGCCTCCATGCGCGGCCGAAATTGCAAAACGTCGAATCCGTCCCGGGATCGAAGCTGCTGCGCCATCTTAGCTGTCACCTCCAGCATGTCCCCCAGCAACGCCTGCAAATCGTCGACAGTCTCCCCCGTGCTTGGCGGTGCCCGGCCGCGAACGAACCAGTGCTTTCGGGAGCCTGACTTCCTCCAGATCGCCACATCATTGCCCAGCTCGAGCTTCTGCATCTGACGTTCCCTGGCACTCCGACCTGGTGCATCCACGTTCCCTGCTGCAGCAGCAGCGGGGTTGCTGTTGCTGACGGCTTGCTGGATCATCTTCTGTAACTGGTCCATCTGGCCCGACATCTCCTCCAGCCTTTCGGATACCTCATCCACCCGGTCTGTCATACCAGCTATGTCCTCGATCCTGCCCGTCACCACCTCGAACTTGCGATTAATCTCCGTGAACTCGCCCTCCAGTTGCCGTTCCCGCTTTTCCATCTCAATACGGCCTTCACGTTCCCACTTTTCCATCTCCAGACGGCTCCTCATTTCCCCCCTTTCCGCCTGCTCGGCCGTGCCGTCCCTTCCTTGATCACCCTCTCCTTCATCACCGCTCACTTTGGCCTCGTCCGACATGAAAAAGAACACTTTCCTAAACACCTCCCCACACTGTTGGCTTGACGGCTTGGAAGCCCTTGCTTGATGTCTGCTCGTCAGCAACCTCGACTATCTCAGCGAGGTGTTCCTTGATACCGCTGCTGCTGTACGTGGCCATTTCGCCCAATGCACGTATGGACCACTACAGGACCTACATTCAACATATTATTGGCCAATTCTTCCGTACGTACAAAACTCATATTCCCTCGCATCGCTGTGCTCCCCAAGGAAATATTATGCTTGCTACATAGCTGAGGGTATTAGTTCGATCGCGCGTACTTACGGATTGTATATGTCCTCATGTAGGATGCACATCCCATATGAGGGGGAAACAATCTAAGGCTGAAGAATTCAGGAAGTGTGTGTCTATTTGTGGTGGGAGAAATAAATAGGGCAGCGGCCAAAAAAAGGTATACCTGGTCCATTTGCGGCCAAAAACAGATACATACTTAAAATCAAGTCAAAAACGCACTCCACGTGCCCTGCCATTGGTCCAAACCTCGTTGTACCTGTTTTTGCCTCTTTAACACCCAGGTATACCTGATTTTGTCTACTCTGCTTGACTTTCATCTTTTTTTTGTCGTTTTTAAGCCAATCAGAGGCCCTTCATAGTTCCACCCTATGCCCCCTATACAAATTGATACATATATCCTTCATGCTCCCACGCATTGAGTTGGTTTCAACACCTTCGATAGCCCTACACAAGATTGTTCGAATGAGCCTACTTTCATGCCGAGGTTCAAACTGTAGCGCTCGCGGTGGCCTCGCAGCAGAGGGCACATGGCCGAAAACCAAAACTCGAAAAATTGAGCAACCCCGTAGCCCGAATCGAAAAAACCTCCGAAAGACTTGGGAAGTCTTTCTCTCTCTTTTTTTTCTTTTTGTCCCAGGCCCCCCTACTAAAAAAGTGCCNAAATGCCGACGTACGCGGAGACCCCCACCTCCCTTCGCACCTCGCACCATACGCCACTCGAGCGACACACATATCTGCCTGCACACCTCCGCCTAAATAATACGAGATAGACGGCTCCCCTTCGGGATTGTGGTTGACTTGGAATACCAGGGGTGTCGCAAAAGCTGAGAAGGGAGAATACAGCAGCAGGCGTTCGTTCCTCGTTCTATTAATAGCAGCCACTCGTACACGTAGCCACTGGGCGAGCACGAAGAACATGAAAAAACTCTACTTCGCGTTGCAAGGAACGGCAGGCTCGTGAGGTGCGGTTTAAACTTGATTTTAGTATGTACCTGTTTTTGGCCCCGAATGGACCAGATGTACCTGTTTTTGGCCGCTGCCCAAATAAATATAACTAAAAAAATTAAATTAAATTAAATTAAACAGTCTGAAATAAACATACCAGGTATACTATACGCGTGGTGTTTCGACTATATATATCATACATGAAATAACAAACGCTGACGAAATGACGGAATACTCTCTCGGGGGCTTGCGGTACAAAAAAAGCTGAAACGAATGACCGAGTATAAAAGCATAAAAGCAAGAACAAAGTGGTTATAAAAAAGCGACGATATTTAACAGCAGCAGCAGCAGCTCTGCACAGCGAATCGACCCTTGCGACTTGCTTGCGTCGTGATAACAGCGACGATGCTGCACAGCAGCAGCACGAGCGCGACCGATCCTTGCGACTTGCTTGCGTCGTTATAACAGCGACGATACTGCACAGCAGCAGCAGCAGGAGCTCGTTGTGCTCATAGGAAAAGTGACGATATTTTATTTCACAGCAGCAGCAAGTTTTAGCAGCAGCAGCAGCAGCGGCGGCTCTGCGCAGCGAATCGATATTTGCGGCCTGCTTGCGTAGTGATAACAGCGACAATACCGCACAGCAGCTCGCACAGCGAATCGATCCTCACGGCTGGTTTGCGTCGCGATGGCTGGCTTGCGTCGTGATAACAGGTTGTAAAAAAGCGTCGTTATAACGGCGACGATACTACTGCACAGCAGCAGCAGGAACTCGTTGTGCTCATACAAAGTATAAAAAAGACGATATTTTATTTTACAGCAGCACAATCAGGCACAATTGAGCAGCAGCATCAGTGGCTCTGCACAACGAATCGATATTTGCGACCTGCTTGCGTAGTGACAACAGTGTCGATACCGCACAGCAACTCGCACGGCGAATCGACCCTCGTGGCTGGCTTGCGTCGCGATAGCTGGCTTGCGCCGTGATAACAGCTTGTCAAGAGCGGGCAAAACAGTGGTGTGCTCCATCATAGAAAAAACGTCGATATTTCACAGCACCAACCAGCTCTGCACTGCGAATCGATATTTTTTGCGACCTGCTTGTTGCGTAGTGATAACAACGACGATACCGCATAGCATGCTCGCACAGCGAATCGATCCTCACGGTTGGCTTGCGTCGCGATGGCTGGCTTGCGTCGTGATAACATCTTGTCAAGAGCGGGCAAAACAGTGGTGTGCTCCATCATAGAAAAAACGCCGATATTTCACAGCACCAACCAGCTCTGCACTGCGAATCGATATTTTTATCGACCTGCTTGCGTAGTGATAACAACGACGATACCGCATAGCATGCTCGCACAGCGAATCGATCCTCACGGCTGGCTTGCGTCGCGATGGCTGGCTTGCGTCGTGATAACATCTTGTC
Source organism: Saccharina japonica (assembly GCA_008828725.1). Taxonomy (NCBI): domain Eukaryota; class Phaeophyceae; order Laminariales; family Laminariaceae; genus Saccharina; species Saccharina japonica. The sequence continues at coordinate 189,545 of MEHQ01001103.1, read as the reverse complement.
AAGAGCGGGCACAACTGGTGTGCTCATAGAAAAAGCGGCGTTATTCCACAGCAGCAGCAGAAGCAGCTCTGCACAGCGAATCGATCCTTGCGACCTGCTTGAACCATGAGTAGCGATAACAGTGACGATACCGCACAGCAGCTGGCACAGCGAATCGACCCTCACGGCTGGCTTGCGTCGTGATGGCTGGCTTGCGTCGTTATAACAGGTGGCTGGCCAAGAGCGGGCACAGCAGCAGCAAGCAGCAGGTGGTGGTTTGTGGAAGGGTTAGGTGCCGCAGTATAGCGGGCACCTGTGTGATGGGTGTTGCTGCAGGTGTTCGAGGAAGTAGCAGCAGGTGTCGTGATCACAGGTTACCAACAATGGCACGGCGGCACAGCAGAATCATCCGTGTCGAGATGCGAGGGTACCTATATATTGAGAAATTCGGATATTTCCTGCTGTGGACAGCGGGTACTCGTGGAAGGTTCATATCTTGCAGGCTGTCCGCGATGGCTGGCTTGCGTCGTTATAACAGGTGGCCAAGAGCGGGCACAGCAGCAGCAAGCAGCAGGTGGTGGTTTGTGGAAGGGTTAGGTGCCGCAGTATAGCGGGCACCTGTGTGATGGGTGTTGCTGCAGGTGTTCGGGGAAGTAGCAGGTGTCGTGATCACAGGTTACCAACAATGGCACGGCGGCACAGCAGAATTATCCGTGTCGAGATGCGAGGGCACCTATATATTGAGAAATTCGGATATTTCCTGCTGTGGACAGCGGGTACTCGTGGAAGGTTCATATCTTGCAGGCTGTCCAAAACCCTAATAATGATCCAGATAAATTTGTCTGAGTTCACGACGGGGCGACAAAGGTCGGGTTATTAAAGCAGGTAGCTCGGGAAGCTTCGGATTTTGCAGGCCGTTAGAAAAGATGAAACGTAAAAAATGTACTGGTGTAAGTTTACGACTGGCTACAACGGGCTGGTCAGGGGGGGACAGGCTTCAGAGCCCAAATGTTTTACCTAAATAAAGTACGGAAAAAGGGGGGATGATGTGAAAAAAAAATCAATTTGCCTGATAATAACCCAGTTCCCAAAGTCACTGGGAATAGCTCGCTTGACAGCAGCAGCTGGCATTTGTTTGGTTGATCGTGCTTGTGGAAATACCAAGGGGATGCCGCACAGAACGGTGCTGGCAGACTGGTAGAACACGCGAACAGACAGGGCTGTTGTTTACAACTAGACAGCGGTCGCGCGCTGGACCAGATATTTCGTGATCTCTCGAGTTCATCACTGGACGGCAAATCGGGGAATTAGCGAGGGCTACAAAAGCAACAACGGAGGCGAATAAGCGCTTCATACGACAAGGCACCGGCAGTGAGCACGGAAACGTCGACACTGGGCATCGCATCGACCGGTATGTTACTACGTGCACAGATAGGGGTTGGTATTTGTCTCCTCAATCAATTCCCGACACTGGGGGGCAGAGGGCGTGTGCGTTTGGAAACGGTTCGAGCGAGTTATTATGGCTTGTTGTGCAAATACCACAAAAAGCGGGGAAATTGCTTTGACAGCGGCTCAACAACGATGATCAAGCACATGCGCATCACAGATCGCGGCAACGAGATATCATCGGACTCTCCACTCGACCAAGGTATAAAGATACGATGATGCTCGTAATAGTGAAAGTGATCGTGTCCAGTCGTACTCGGCGGCCTGGGCGTGGGTACACAACGGTGTTTCAAGTATGTACGTCGTATGTACGTATGGCATATCGTATCACACTGAAGCGTTTCATCAGGTGAAAAACAAAAATCTTCGGTGTGTCGAAAGATACTTTTTTATATCATACAAGGTGTGTTTGACCACAAGGACCCGCAAGCAAATAAATGCGTTGGTTTGCTGTTGGTTGAAACGTTAGCGATATTATCGCAATTCGGTACCAGGTATCACGTAGCAGCAAGGCGAGAAAAACAAAAACAAATAGTTACAGCAGCAGGCGTATTGCTGTGTGGTATGCCAGGTATACGGCGGTTGGCTTTGTCAACTGGTACTCTTCTTGCTGTGGGCACGTGGTGGGCACAGGCAATGTTATATATTCTGTAGTTGACCAGAAAAATCGCTTCAAATTACTGCTGTTGGGTGTCAACCGAGTATTATTTCTGTGATATTACGACACCAGCTGCCACTGTCGCTTGAGTTCAAGAATTATTCCGCACCTCGTGCTGAAAATACTTGATCCGATGTTAAGGAAGTATGGGTGAGACAACTCTGCTGCACCTGATCAGTGGTCAACTACAGACCTACAGAGACAAGGCAACGTAACAATTAAGTATGGGCGGGACCACGGGCCGGCGCAGGAGGCCTCATCCAATCCAATACTTACTTTAAATGATCCACGGTAGGGAGACAGAATACATTAGTAAATTGGCGATCGCATCAGAGGGTCAAAAATAATGGAACCACGGATTCGATCAGAATGTCTCAGGACGAGTATCCCAGAGAGGTCAGTTCTCTTTTTCGCTCCCGAAACCTCGTGAGCAGAGTTGGTCACGAAATTCTTGAGACCATCCCACCCACCCAGAGCAGTAGTATTCGTTTGTTTTATTTTATTTTATTTATTTTTTCATTTATTTATTTTCTTTTTGTTTTTGTATCCAGATAATTTACAATTACTAACCACGCGCTGAGTATGCGCCAGCCAAGCGTCCACTCAGCGCGGGGGGACATACCAGGCGAGGCCCCCCTGCCGGCGCAGGAGGCCTCATCCAATCAAATACTTACTTTAAATGATCCACGGTAGGGAGACAGAATACATTAGTATACATTTTGCGGCTTCACGTCACGTTGGGCGTAGACTATTTGTATATTCTGTAAGTTGACCACAAATATCGCTCCACATTACTGCTGTTGGGTGAGTCGTGATATCATACTTACTGCTGTTGGGTCAGTCGCGATGTCATATTGTACCTATTACAAGGTTCCCCTTCGGGATGTTGATCACTTGAAATCCCGGGGGTGTCGCAACAGGTCGCAAGGTGAAAATAGATCGCACATGCTTCATAGTTTAATTTTTGGAGCAAACCTGTGGCATAGACTGTAAAAGTAGTAACGACGGCCATTCCTAACGACATAACTGTCACGAGATGATATGGTATCTGAGGTACAGCAGTAGTAGTGGGCTCCCGGTGTTAAAAGGCTTCAGTTTGGTGTCCAGGCTCAACGACTTGCTTTGTTTGTGAAGTCGATCTAACTATTTTTGTAGGATTTAGAGTCGATCCCACAGCAGCAGTGGTACTGCAGTTATCACGGCTGTTCTGCGCTGTACAGCTGAGTATACAGAAGACAATTATTACAGAGCTGTTGCCTGACGAGTCCCGCCCCGATCCTAGATAAGAGCATTCACTCGTACGTATAATAACTTTTGGGCGGGTACCCTGGTACGCGTTTAGCAGCCGAGTACTCGTCTAAGGGTGCCCGTCGAACAGCTCGATACCCGGGTGCCCTGGGCCCAAATTCTCGGCGAGTATGAAGTGTGATCCATACCCACCCGTGACGGGTATTATCGGTTTTGCCGCTGCTGTAAAGCGCGGGTGGTATTAAAACCAGGGGGGGAGGTTTCGCTAGAAACGCATACCTCAAACACACACGCATACACAATGAAAGACAGAACACAGAAAAGCAGTACTCGTTGTTCGTAGCTGTCACAACTAGACCTGCTGGATTCCTCCTGCTACTCGTAGCTGTTTACTACGGGTCCGGCGCACGCATACAGGACACAGCAACAGCCGCCACAAGCGCAACAATCTGAACAGCGGCTGCTGCGTGTTCTGCAGCTTCTTCTGCTGTACTGCTGTACTGTTTGATAAGGGGCGCCTTGGCTGCTTTGTAGTGTGTAGTCTAGACTAGACACCTGTTCCCGTAAAGTACAGCAGCAGTAGTACTCCTACTGGCTGTACCAAAGTACTTGTAATCGTACGTACGTAGATCGGCCTATCGCTCGTAGATAAGAGAGAGACACTCGTAGATAGGATATGCGTACTGCTGTACATATGTACGGACTCCTCGTAGATCTGTGTATGTATGTGTACTCTACGAATATTCCAAAATATTGGAACCAATTGCAAATGTACAAAAAATGCGCCTGTAAATTTTCAAGCGTCTCCTACAACTGCTACTACTGATGTACGCAGCTCAGACAGAGCAGACGCATGCAACATGGTATCAACTACTGCTGCACGACGCTTGATGTGTGCCTCGTTCGATGTCGGTGTGGTCCTTGTTATCTCGTGCGTGATGCGTGCTTTGTGTGTTCCGTTCATACGGCGGGTCAAACACGAACCATCAAAGTTCATAAAAACAGTCGTACGACAGGTTTCGTTAGAGTAGTTGCGAGGCGGTATCAAGTCGGAACGTCTCCTCTGAGTTATTTGCCAGAATTCGCGACTTTGAAGGCCCAGAGCACGCCCCACGGGCCTCGGCCGGGACCCGCACTTGCGCCGTGGTGTACACGCGGCCCCCCTGCGTGCCCCGCAGCCGACAGCGCGAGAAAAGACCCGCGGCCGGAGATGAAAAGTGAAAGTATTCCGGGAAAATGTCTATTTGGTACCTAGACATACAAGGGGGACTTCGCCGCGGCGGGCTGACGCCCGCCTGCGGCTACGCGCAATGCCCGTAACGGCGAGGAGTAGAGGTATATTAATAGCTAAGCTTAGGGCGAACAAAGCGACTCTGTACTGCCCAGGGGTGTACAGTAGTACAGGATACCTAATGAGAAACACTCACAAACGGAGGCTAGGTTTATTATTTACATGAGACAAGATGATGCATTTTATACTACAGTAACTTCAATATAACGGCTCCCGAATTTCTTATATTCCTTGTAAATATCACCCTGTGGTACTGAGCTATTATTATACGTACGTGCGTACGTGTATATCGCAGTAAGCTATCAAAATCCGTACGCGTATCAGCGGTAAGTAGTTCGTAAAATCCAACATCGAGTATAAAAACATAATCTTGGATCTTGCATGTAGACCATGAGACAACTATAAATGCAATACGAGTACGAGTATACGCATACCGGTAATGAATTTGGAACCACTTGTTTCGAAAAAAAACAAGTTCTCGACCATCATCGTAATATTATTGGGAAAGTTGGAGTGTCCATGGCTCGCATACGAACAGAAACAACAAACACCAGTAGTAGTATAACACTGGTGTACCACACACGTATGAACCCATGGTACACAGGCCTGTTTCTGCTGTGGTTTTGGTACTACTGGTATCAAATGTGCGTACATACGTACGTGTATATCAGCAGTAGAGTAGTACGTGGTCTTATAAAAAAATGGGTTCGTCGTCGGCATAAAAAAACGGAATCTTTGATTATGCCTGTAGCTGCGTGTAAAAAACAAAGAGCGTGTGTGATTTTTATGTGCGCTCTCCATCACCATATTCTTGGTGAACGTTGCTGCAGCGTCCACCGCCCGCATGTTCACGTCCGCGAGCGCACGCGAGGCCCTGCCCGGGACTATATCCAGGCCGACGGGCACGTTAACCGATCAATTCTCCCGACACGCTCCTGAGGAGCGCATGCGGTAGATATTTTTAGGGTCTCGTAAGGTCCAAAACAGATAATCATCCCGCACGGGACTGTCAGAAAAAAAAACGACGTGCGTTCGTGTGGCGAGCCTGTGACAAATAGCAGTAAATTATCAAGTAAACGTATCCCCGTGGGCCTCGTGCAAGGCAAGGCCGAGGTCGCCCTTTGCAGAGTAAGCAGAGCAGTAATCGTCGAGCACGATGAGGGAGTTGCGTGCCGTCGGGTGGACCTATGGGAGGGAACCGGATGGATCACGCTCAACACAGGGCCAGCACTGCTGTACCACCTGAATGAGATGACCACCCTCGCTGACACAAGTTAAAGATGTGTATTATTGTATTATACCCTGAAGAAAGAACACCCCAAATCTGGGCAGAGCCCAGTGAGAGAGGAGTCCGAGAAGAACAACAAGACACAAAAAAAACTGACAGCTGTGGGTGATGATCTACAGCAGCAAGTAGACATATCCGCTAGGAAACCCGGGGATGTGGCCCGGATGTCCCCGGACGACCACAGACCTCATCGCGAGATATCGCGAAAAGGGCTCAAATCTACGTCTAAGAAAAGCTGTCGAGCGCTCTGGGAGCTTCAGCCTGCAATGTTATACATGTATTTATATCTATTGCAATTGGGTTCATACGTTGCGGCAAGGCGACGCAACATTATTGCAATTGGGTTCATACGTTGCGGCAAGGCGACGCAAAACATTGCACATGTAAGGTATCGTTCATCCAGAGCAACTGAAAACATCTTGCCGGTACATATCGCGCATTCGCGGTGGGGTGCAGATTAAAAACAAGTTCAGATTGAGGTGTACGTGCACGATAAATAAAAGATGGCATAATGAACAAGTGATTCCCCAAGCGGATTGCTGGGTGAGAGATAACCTTCACAGCCAAACGATTGACTCGAGGGGTCTTGAGCGCGAATACACGTATGTCATATGGCAACATGAATGAGTGACTTCCCACCCGCATTGGTGGGTGAGAGAAAACCTTCACAGCCAAACGCTCGAGAGGTCTTGAGCGTGGAAACTTGTAGATAGTCAACCGCAAGGGCACAAATTGCGTCTTGTTGAGTGAAAGTGAGTGGCATAGCTCACAGGTTGCGGCAGGGCGACTAAAGCTTACAGCGCCGAAAGTGCGGCTGGGTATAGTGCAACTAATTGTATATTTCGGCTGGTCACTGTTCAACTAGCGCTGATATGCGATGGATGGATAAGCTTCCAACAGCCACACCAGGCTGTGAGCGAGGCACTGCAACACGCAGTGTGTAGAAGATAGTTTAAGATGTCTTTATTATGTCGGCCCAGAAAGGGGTGGACGAATGCAGGGGTAAAGGTGGAGGGGGTCATGTGGGTCAACTCTCCACAGCCCAGTAACAACCGCTCGTAGTCGAATACCTAAACCACCACAGACGTATCCATACTAATCTCCGATTTCTCGCATAAATTCACATCCATTGAGGTCTCCTCAGAAACAGACACCAGATCAGCAGACGAAACGACGACAGGTATGTCCACAATAATCTCAGACTTATCACATGCATTCACACCCTCAGTTACCGTCTCCTCAGGAGAAGACACCAGTTCGGCAGAAGGAATGATGACAGGTATGTCTACAGCCATCTTAGACTCCTCAAATACATCCACACGCTCAGTTACCGTCTCCTCAGGAACAGTAACCACTTCAGCAGAAGGAACGATAACAGGCGTATCCACAACAATTTCAGAATTCTCACATACATCCACATCATCCGTCGTTGATGACTCCTCGAAAGAAGATACCAATGCAGCAGAAGGAACGACAACAGGTCGATCTGGAATACGACGAACGGCATGAATTGAACCCCGGGTGAAAGCAGTCTCACAAGATTGATACTGATGGTTACGCATATTTCCAGATAAAGGCGTTTCACCAACAATTGTAGACATAGCCGGAACAGCAGTAGCAGTAGTGACCGTCGCTGTTGAATCCCGTCGCTGCTCCATTGTAGAAACGGGTTGATCATACACCGTGTTGACATTTGTAGTAACAGCCGTACACAGTCCCGCATCACTATTGGCAGGATGCAACATAGTACCACCACCTGGAGTACCACCAGATAATGTACCATCCGGACCATGAGAAGAAACCGACCCACGAAAGCTATTGGCGGTGTCAGCCGAAGGACGATGACGTGAATGTCGACGAAAATCCTGATGTTCAAAACGTTCAACTGGCGGGCTCGCCGACCCGGAAGATTAATTGGGTACATATGGAGGGTTGATAAAACGTCGAGAAGAAAAATTCGCACCTCCAACCCCTTGCACTCCTCGGCTGGCCTGACGCTGAGTTGTTCGACCTGAGTATTCACCACGCTTCTGAGTGACTTCAGCCCCCCTCGATGGGCATGAATAAGTGTCATTCTTCACAAAGGAACTTGGCTGGTATCCTCGACTTCCAGAATAAGAGTATTCATTCGTAGACATAGATGCCTGCGCAGCAAGAAGGTGATGCGTCCTCGGCCAAGCCTCCGCCTCACGTTTCACCATGAAGAATAAGTCCATAGGCCGAGTGTACAATTCATCGTTTACTATCAGCCGAGAAGTACATGCGTGCCGGAACATGTAGGGTGATATCTCATCCAAGAATATACGGGTAAACAGTTGAGCCGGAGCAAGCTTCCACGATCCATTGACATCACCCCCAACCATGAAAAAATCGGCCACTCCTTCTTCGTCAACAAACTTGCACATAGCATCGAAAAGAGACCCAACGAACCGTCGCATGTCAGCAGCATCTGTTGCAACGGCAACCGAACGAGCAGTAGATCGAAGCAACTCTTCTATGGCGATACCATCATGTTCGCGCTTAGGATACGCAACCGTATGCAGGCAGTCCATTAGATCGTCATCGGAAATTCTAGCATGTCGACCTGCATATTCCGCCTGGAGGCATATCCTCTGTAGTACAAAGGATGGAATCAGGTCCCGTAGGTAGCAATCGCGCATGTCTTCCACCTCAGCTAAGGAATCGAGAAATGACCGGATGTCATCCACCTGACCACCAAGAAGCTTGGGGGGTTTCCTGTCACAAGGAGAACGAGCACGTTTCAAGGCTGTCGCAAACGCGTCGTAGTCGAACTCGATATTTTGGAAGTTACGTTTTGAAAAGGCACCAATTCCACCGATATCACGACGTGAATCTTCACAACCATGACGAGATGAATCTCTATGCGCTTGACGGCGATCCTGTCCCCGCGCACCAGCAGCACCTCGACCATGATACTGACCAGGCGATCGACCGACCGATCGTTTCCAGCACTCCATATCGTTGTCCTCCAATGCTACAAAGGGTAGCCTCACGTCTCAACTTATTTTGTCCCCACCACGAAGATACCCGTCTGAAACATCACGAACCAAACTATCTTTTTTTGTCGAAAAAATATCCACCAGCTCAAAATTGTAGATACAAATCCTGTACACCGTCGTGCTCGTATGTCGTTCCGGCAGAAGCAGAGCCGATGACGCCAAACTCGAGCACCACTGGGCACCTGATCCGAAGATGCAATAATCCGATACCCAACCCGAGAGCACCTCTCACCTGTGAACTCCAACGATGAGGAAGATATTGCCGGTATCTTTCAAACACAGAACATTGTAGACAAAGTGTAGCAGAATCCACAGCAGACAACTCCTCCACCTGAAGCTATAAACCTCGAACCTCGAAGACCTCGCCTGGCTCGAAGATAAAAATCCTCGACACACCGACGAGAAAGAAGATATCCGAAGAAGACCAGAAGAAGATACCCAAAGAAGATACCCAAAGAAGACCCAATACCACCCGAGATGTCCCAATATCCACACGGCCGATATAATATCCAACTCCCACCGCTCGTACTCGAAAATTTCTGAGTGTCAAACGATCCTCCGTCGCGAATTCTGCAGAATTATGGGAGGGAACCGGATGGATCACGCTCAACACAGGGCCAGCACTGCTGTACCACCTGAATGAGATGACCACCCTCGCTGACACAAGTTAAAGATGTGTATTATTGTATTATACCCTGAAGAAAGAACACCCCAAATCTGGGCAGAGCCCAGTGAGAGAGGAGTCCGAGAAGAACAACAAGACACAAAAAAAACTGACAGCTGTGGGTGATGATCTACAGCAGCAAGTAGACATATCCGCTAGGAAACCCGGGGATGTGGCCCGGATGTCCCCGGACGACCACAAGCATCATACAGCAGGGTAGTCTTGCCTGTCGTATATGGCATTGCATTGTCTGCTCTGCTTACTGCACTGAGCTGTAGTATCTCTGTGTCGTAGTTTTGTGACCACAGAACTGGTACCTTTTTAGGATGAAGAATCGGCACGGACACTGGGGTGTGCTGGACTGTCGACGGGTAGAAAGAAAGGTTTAATGTGAAGAACACACATCACATATAATAGTCGTCTGGATATACAGGAAGTAGTGCCCGTAAAGCCTGTAAGCAGGTAGTTCGCCACAGTCCAACTAAACGTGCACTACTACCAACGGCTACCTGTATCATCCGCAGTTCAATCGAATTCTCATCTCATCAACATTGGCGTAGTGATTGCCATTTTAACAAACGTCTGAGTAATATTTATTTGTCTGTGTTTTTAATTTTTTTTTTTTTTTTTTTCATTTCGGCTTTTTCTTTTCTTCCGTTTCTTTTCCTCTCTTTCCGCACACTCGAGTATTGCATAGCAGGAGTAGGTCGTGCCTCTCTACACCTTTTTTTTTTTTCATCCCATTTATTATCTTGCCCTTCTTTTTTCTCCCTCTTCAGTCGTAACTCAGATCCCGGGGTCACTATGTAAGTAGGCTCTTCTCCCCCCTCCCCACTACGGTGCGTGCCTTACATTTTTATCGCGAGAAGATTTCAGCACTTCTCTTCCCTCGTCGACTTGCGTCGGATTCCGCCTACCCACGCCACGAAGGCGCTCTCAGCAATTGGTTCCTTTTTATTTTTTCAAATAAAGTCAAAAATCATCAACGGTGGGATTCGAACTCGGGTACCAATGCCAGTAGTCTTTGAAGCTGACCGACTAGTCTACCGGGGCGTATGGAACTGGGCTAATGTTCCCGGCAGCCCAGTGTTCTGTTTCTCTCGTCATTAATTCGATGAAGTCTACTGGCCAGGGATAACTTCCTCGGTTGGAGTCTAATTTCGATATGGAATGGGGGTTATATTCCCCGTCAGCATGGTGTCCTCGATCTCTCGCTCGGCACGGACACTGGGTGTGCTGGATGTCGACGGGTAGAAAGGAAGGTTTAATGTGAAGAACACACANTGTGTGTTCTTCACATTAAACCTTCCTTTCTACCCGTCGACATCCAGCACACCCAGTGTCCGTGCCGAGCGAGAGATCGAGGACACCATGCTGACGGGGAATATAACCCCCATTCCATATCGAAATTAGACTCCAACCGAGGAAGTTATCCCTGGCCAGTAGACTTCATCGAATTAATGACGAGAGAAACAGAACACTGGGCTGCCGGGAACATTAGCCCAGTTCCATACGCCCCGGTAGACTAGCGGTCAGCTTCAAAGGCTACTAGCATTGGTACCCGAGTTCAAATCCCACCGTTGTGATATTTTGACTTTATTTGAAAAAATAAAAAGGAACCAATTGCTGAGAGCGCCTTCGTGGCGTGGGTAGGCGGAATCCGACGCAAGTCGACGAGGGAAGAAAGTGCTGAAATCTTCTCGCGATAAAAATGCAAGGCACGCACCGTAGTGGGGAGGGGGGGGAGAAGAGCCTACTTATGTGACCCCGGATCTGAGTTACGACTAAAGAGGGAGAGAGAAAAGAAGGGCAAAGATAATAAATGGGATGAGAAAAAAAAAATGTAAGAAGGCACGACCTCCCTGGTAGCTAATCTCGAGAGCTGCGTGAAAGAGAGAAAAGAAAGGAGGAAAAAGCGAAATCGAAAAAAAAGACAAACAAAAGAAAATTAAAACACAGACAAATAAACTTATTACTGCAGTGAAATCGCTTGGTTACAGATGGCAATACATAACGCTTGTGATGATGATGAGATTGTTGGCAATGCAGATACTAGTCGCCGGTTGAGCTATAGTGCGTTTATTGGCTGGCATACCGCACTATCGGTACCATACACTTTTTATCGAGTACGAATGTAAGTGTGTGTGTTCTTCACATTAAACCTTCCTTTCTACCCGTCGACATCCAGCACACCCAGTGTCCGTGCCGATTCTTCATCCTAAAAAGGTACCAGTTCTGTGGTCACAAAACTACGACACAGAGATACTACGCTCAGTGCAGTAAGCAGAGCAGACAATGCAATGCCATATACGACAGGCAAGACCTACCCTGCTGTATGATGCTTGTGTGTTCTTCACATTAAACCTTCCTTTCTACCCGTCGACATCCAGCACACCCAGTGTCCGTGCCGAGCGAGAGATCGAGGACACCATGCTGACGGGGAATATAACCCCCATTCCATATCGAAATTAGACTCCAACCGAGGAAGTTATCCCTGGCCAGTAGACTTCATCGAATTAATGACGAGAGAAACAGAACACTGGGCTGCCGGGAACATTAGCCCAGTTCCATACGCCCCGGTAGACTAGCGGTCAGCTTCAAAGGCTACTAGCATTGGTACCCGAGTTCAAATCCCACCGTTGTGATATTTTGACTTTATTTGAAAAAATAAAAAGGAACCAATTGCTGAGAGCGCCTTCGTGGCGTGGGTAGGCGGAATCCGACGCAAGTCGACGAGGGAAGAAAGTGCTGAAATCTTCTCGCGATAAAAATGCAAGGCACGCACCGTAGTGGGGAGAGGAGGGAGTAAGAGCCTACTTAATAGTGACCCCGGATCTGAGTTACGAGCTGGAAGAGGAGAGAGAAAGAGAAGGCAAAGATAATAAATGGGAAGAAAAAAAAAAGAAAAGGCACGATACGGTAGGCGAATCTGTGAGACTTCGTGACGAAGAAAAAAAGGCCTTCTTTAAAAAAAAAAGAACAAAAGCAGAGATACTAGTCAAACAAACAAAGAAAAATTAAAAACACAGACAAAGTAAACTTATTACTGCAGTGAAATCGACTTTGGCTTACAGATGGCAATAAATAACGCATGTGATATGATGAGATTGATTGGACAAAAGTGGAGTAACTGTGCCGGGATTGAGCTTCAGTGCCGTCTTCATCATGGCAATACGGCACGTATCAGGACCATTTCTATGTTTTGTCGAACGACGTATCTCAAGTGATGTGTGTTCTTCACATTAAACCTTCCTTTCTACCCGTCGACATCCAGCACACCCAGTGTCCGTGCCGATTCTTCATCCTAAAGAGGTACCAGTTCTGTGGTCACAAAACTACGACACAGAGATACTACGCTCAGTGCAGTAAGCAGAGCAGACAATGCAATGCCATGATATACGACAGGCAAGACCTACCCTGCTGTATGATGCTGTGTACACGCGGCCCCCCTGCGTGCCCCGCAGCCGACAGCGCGAGAAAAGACCCGCGGCCGGAGATGAAAAGTGAAAGTATTCCGGGAAAATGTCTATTTGGTACCTAGACATACAAGGGGGACTTCGCCGCGGCGGGCTGACGCCCGCCTGCGGCTACGCGCAATGCCCGTAACGGCGAGGAGTAGAGGTATATTAATAGCTAAGCTTAGGGCGAACAAAGCGACTCTGTACTGCCCAGGGGTGTACAGTAGTACAGGATACCTAATGAGAAACACTCACAAACGGAGGCTAGGTTTATTATTTACATGAGACAAGATGATGCATTTTATACTACAGTAACTTCAATATAACGGCTCCCGAATTTCTTATATTCCTTGTAAATATCACCCTGTGGTACTGAGCTATTATTATACGTACGTGCGTACGTGTATATCGCAGTAAGCTATCAAAATCCGTACGCGTATCAGCGGTAAGTAGTTCGTAAAATCCAACATCGAGTATAAAAACATAATCTTGGATCTTGCATGTAGACCATGAGACAACTATAAATGCAATACGAGTACGAGTATACGCATACCGGTAATGAATTTGGAACCACTTGTTTCGAAAAAAAACAAGTTCTCGACCATCATCGTAATATTATTGGGAAAGTTGGAGTGTCCATGGCTCGCATACGAACAGAAACAACAAACACCAGTAGTAGTATAACACTGGTGTACCACACACGTATGAACCCATGGTACACAGGCCTGTTTCTGCTGTGGTTTTGGTACTACTGGTATCAAATGTGCGTACATACGTACGTGTATATCAGCAGTAGAGTAGTACGTGGTCTTATAAAAAAATGGGTTCGTCGTCGGCATAAAAAAACGGAATCTTTGATTATGCCTGTAGCTGCGTGTAAAAAACAAAGAGCGTGTGTGATTTTTATGTGCGCTCTCCATCACCATATTCTTGGTGAACGTTGCTGCAGCGTCCACCGCCCGCATGTTCACGTCCGCGAGCGCACGCGAGGCCCTGCCCGGGACTATATCCAGGCCGACGGGCACGTTAACCGATCAATTCTCCCGACACGCTCCTGAGGAGCGCATGCGGTAGATATTTTTAGGGTCTCGTAAGGTCCAAAACAGATAATCATCCCGCACGGGACTGTCAGAAAAAAAAACGACGTGCGTTCGTGTGGCGAGCCTGTGACAAATAGCAGTAAATTATCAAGTAAACGTATCCCCGTGGGCCTCGTGCAAGGCAAGGCCGAGGTCGCCCTTTGCAGAGTAAGCAGAGCAGTAATCGTCGAGCACGATGAGGGAGTTGCGTGCCGTCGGGTGGACCTATGGGAGGGAACCGGATGGATCACGCTCAACACAGGGCCAGCACTGCTGTACCACCTGAATGAGATGACCACCCTCGCTGACACAAGTTAAAGATGTGTATTATTGTATTATACCCTGAAGAAAGAACACCCCAAATCTGGGCAGAGCCCAGTGAGAGAGGAGTCCGAGAAGAACAACAAGACACAAAAAAAACTGACAGCTGTGGGTGATGATCTACAGCAGCAAGTAGACATATCCGCTAGGAAACCCGGGGATGTGGCCCGGATGTCCCCGGACGACCACAGACCTCATCGCGAGATATCGCGAAAAGGGCTCAAATCTACGTCTAAGAAAAGCTGTCGAGCGCTCTGGGAGCTTCAGCCTGCAATGTTATACATGTATTTATATCTATTGCAATTGGGTTCATACGTTGCGGCAAGGCGACGCAACATTATTGCAATTGGGTTCATACGTTGCGGCAAGGCGACGCAAAACATTGCACATGTAAGGTATCGTTCATCCAGAGCAACTGAAAACATCTTGCCGGTACATATCGCGCATTCGCGGTGGGGTGCAGATTAAAAACAAGTTCAGATTGAGGTGTACGTGCACGATAAATATAAAGTGGCATAATGAACGAGAGATTCCTTACGCGGACCGCTGCATGAGAGATAACCTTCACAGCCGAACGTACGTGCACGGTTGGTATAATATGGCATAATGAACAAGTGATTCCCCACGCGGACTGCTGGGTGAGAGATAGTCTTCACAGACAAACGTACGTGCACGGTTGGTATAATATGGCATAATGAACAAGTGATTCCCCAAGCGGATTGCTGGGTGAGAGATAACCTTCACAGCCAAACGATTGACTCGAGGGGTCTTGAGCGCGAATACACGTATGTCATATGGCAACATGAATGAGTGACTTCCCACCCGCATTGGTGGGTGAGAGAAAACCTTCACAGCCAAACGCTCGAGAGGTCTTGAGCGTGGAAACTTGTAGATAGTCAACCGCAAGGGCACAAATTGCGTCTTGTTGAGTGAAAGTGAGTGGCATAGCTCACAGGTTGCGGCAGGGCGACTAAAGCTTACAGCGCCGAAAGTGCGGCTGGGTATAGTGCAACTAATTGTATATTTCGGCTGGTCACTGTTCAACTAGCGCTGATATGCGATGGATGGATAAGCTTCCAACAGCCACACCAGGCTGTGAGCGAGGCACTGCAACACGCAGTGTGTAGAAGATAGTTTAAGATGTCTTTATTATGTCGGCCCAGAAAGGGGTGGACGAATGCAGGGGTAAAGGTGGAGGGGGTCATGTGGGTCAACTCTCCACAGCCCAGTAACAACCGCTGGTAGTCGAATACCTAAATTTCCTCGCATAGTGCCTACTCGTACATACCCGTGGGACTGCTCGTGAGTGATACCACGAGACGATCCCTGTAAGTTTACCTCCGTGA
Organism: Saccharina japonica; assembly: GCA_008828725.1. NCBI lineage: Eukaryota > Phaeophyceae > Laminariales > Laminariaceae > Saccharina > Saccharina japonica. The sequence goes on along the minus strand of MEHQ01001103.1, from coordinate 173,747 downwards.
CACAACGTATGTACCCGTAACTTATTGCTAGGCTGTTCGTTGAGACAAGCTATATCGAACAGTCACCTCTCGTGCGGTCAAGATGGGGCGCAGAATGTTTCAGAATGATCACATTGTGTTGCCTGCTTAATAGCAGTACGTATATGCTCAAATTATATAGCTGTGCAGTGTCACTGGATAATCTTGCTTATACCTCACACGCGGTTGCGATGGGGCGCAGATTATGAATATGTTCACACTGTTTTCTAACTGAACAGCATTATATAAAATGGCTTACGTCGGAAAATGTGAGCAATTAATCTCGGGCCGTATAGTAGCGGAGCAGGTACATGCATACAGGTGTTGTCGACGTCGTGGCAAGCCGATGGTGGAATACAGCAGTACTATTGCATTCCTCGAGATGGTTTACCCTGTTTTGGTGGTTAATGGTTGTCAGACAGAAATATATATATGTATTCTTGCGGACACCCAATGCGTGTTTATGATGGGGCGCGAAACTATAAGATATTTGAAATTACCTGAATCGCCCGACTTCCTCGCTGAAACACCAGTTCGCGAACAAGGCAGTGGTAACTATCGAGCAGTTCGCCTGATAAGCAAAGGAGTACATACACGAGTATGATATGCGTGTGTGCCCATGCTGGCTGCTTGAGCGAAAATAACCAAGTTTGCGTGTATTTCCGCATATACGGTGCTGATGATCCACCCTGGTTCAACAGGCGAAGTTGTGGTCGCCTGCGAAGTTATGGCCGCCCTTTTACAACTTGCGCCCACTATGAATTCTAGCTTCGCATCACGTTCGCGGGTTCGTTTTTGTATCAAAAGAGGTTTAATTTCGACTCAAGGACACGGTGCGGCTCGACACGACCAGAATGAGCGGCAAGCCGAATGGTGCGAGCAGCAGGTCGGGTGGTGCTAGCAGCAACGCGGGTGAACGTTCAGTCCGTCAAGCTGAATTCGCTGGGCACCGTGAGGTGGTTATTGGCCGGCTTGACGCGATCGAGGCCGGTGCGGCCGAGAATGGGGGGCGACTCGAAAATATTGAGGACAGTATAGCCGAGAACGGGGGCGGCTCGAACGGATTGAGGACATGCGCGGGTACCTTCACAATGTGCTGGACAACATCCAAGCCAATCAAGACACAGAAAAACTGGACAGTGATCAGGGGCAGCATAACGGTGCGGCTTCCGCTCGCGTTAGCATATCAGACACGTTATGGCTCAAGGAGAGGATCACGGCTTGGACGAATCCCAACCTTCGAGTGTTTTGGATCCTTTGTGGTGAGAAGCCAAAGGGGTGTGACTTGTCGAGGGTCCAGCTGCAAGGGGTCTTTAAGAACAGCGCCCTAGCATCTTCTGCGGTAGCGGAACAGGTCAACGCTTTAGCGGGGCTTGATGTCACCGCGTTTATGCCGCGTGAGGCGGAACCGAGCACTGCTTGCACCATCGACATCGAAAAGCAGTTCGCCACTCTGGCGAAGGTGTTGCTTCTCGTCATCGAGCGGGGCATTACTTCGGTGGGGGGAAAGGCGCGGGTGGAGAAGCTACCTGCGGCATTCCAGGACGGTGTCGACATGGTGACATCACACGGCGAAGCTAACCACCAAACGATTAAAATACCGGTCAACAAGGCGAGGATAGCTCGCTTTATCAACAAAGATCTCGAGGATTGGTCGACCGCGGTTCACGACGCAGCTCTCTCCACTAATTCTAGCTGTCACGAGCGGCCGGGCACCAATGAATTGCCAGGAGCGGTTGTTCCCACCTGGGCGAAGATTGGCGCCTACATTGACGCTGGTGGGCTTGAGCATGTTGACATTCACAAGGAACCGGTCGCATCTCGCGACAAAGGAGGGCGTGCTGTCAAACGTGCGCGCAGGGATCGAAACTCCGCTCAGCTGCCGTGCTTCAGTTGGGCCACCCGGCGGGGATGCCGGTTCGAACGAAAGGGAAGTCCGTGCAAGTACCGCCACGACCCGGCCGAAAAATTCCGGGAGCAAAAGGAAAGCGGAGGAGGCACCAGTGGGACTGCACACAAGAAGTCCAAGGCTGGCGTTCGCACGGCACCGAGCGCTTCCGCGTCGGGAGACGGAGACGAGAGCGGAAAAGGTAGAGGCTCAGTTAAGTCGTTCAAGGGTGACGACGAATAGGGGTGCGGGCTCCGTCAGCTGGCGAGGCCAACTTCGGCGACCGAACGAGCTCGGGTTTCAGCGGTTGACGCGCAGCTTGTACATCCGGGGTTGGCGTCAGTTTCTCAACCAGGTGGGGTCGAGAGCTTACATCAGTGTTTGACGGTGTGGGGAGAGTTGTCAGATACTGAGATTGATAGCAAATATCAGATGCAGGCGTTAGATTGCATGGCGCAGGCGTTCATGGGTTTCTTTCACGTTTGTGGTAGGAAATTTAAGCGCATGCAGAAATTAGAGTTTCGGTTACAGTTGGCTAGCGTTTCCGAGTTTCAAGTTCGAAGTTGGCTTGGAGTCGTGAAAGGATTCCCCAAAGTTAACAAATTGGCCAGCATTGCAGTCCATGAGGAACCCGTTCATGTCCATGGTTTCGGCGATACTGACATCGCAGCCGCTCTCGCGTACAACAACCACAGCAGAGTAGTTCCATATACTAGCGCCATTATCAATAAAGTTCACGAGGACGTGCGGTTCGGGCGCGCTTTAGTCTTCCCCCTGCGATTGGTCAATGGCATTATGGGGTTGAGGTTGCCACCGTTGGCAGTGGTGGCGTCCACGTCAAAACTCGTGTAATGCATGATCTTACCTTTGCGATTTGCCATCGAGTCCGGGGGTCAATGCGGACAAGGATTTCTCAACGGCGCCTCCATGTCCATTGGGTCATGTGTTACGAGAGGTAGTATGGCGTACTTTGTATTTGCGGCGGAAATACGGCGTTGGTGCGCGCATAGTTCTCAGCAAGATGGATGTAAAAGACGCTTTTAGACAGGTGGTGGTGGAGTGGGAGCGGTCACCGACGTTTGGATACGTATTCGGCGACCATGTAGTGGTAGACAGGCGACTCCAATTTGGGTGGCGCAACAGCCCGGGATTTCGGTGCCTTTTGCGTCCGCGTTAGAACACTAGCACGTCGACACTTCGTATGAAAACGCTGTCAAAACGGAATTGGGCCGTAAAGCTACCGCCCACGTCGAAGTCACGCGACCAGAAGCCACAGATCGGCCCGTCCTATTACCGCGAAGTTGTCGGGTGCTGCCGAATACAGGTGGGGGTATAGACGACAATTTGTTTGTGCGGTCCTACGTCGACGATGGTCTGATGGTTGAAGTACAATGGTACCCATCGGGCGTTCGGTACTTGATGGCGTCAGCTTCGCTGGCGTCTGACCAGTTTCGTGTGTTTGGCGAACGGTCGACGAAGGACCCTCCACTCTTGTCGGCCCGAAAAGTGTCTTCGTGGGGCACACGGCTGGAAGTGTTAGGTTAGGAGATAGATACAAAAACCATGACCATCTCACTGCCGTCCGCCAACTTAGTCAAACTTCGCGATCTACTGCGTGGGTGGCCGGCCGACAGAGTGTTTGCTTCGGTGAAGGAGGTGCGATCGTTGTTAGGGAAATTATTGCGCGTTTGTGAGGTGGCCAGGGCCGGAAAGTTTTTCATACGTCGCATGCTCAACCAGTTGAGCCTTCCCCCAATTAAGATATGGCAGGAAAAATTCCTCCCGTCACGGGTTTCCCGACGCGGGCGACTTCAACTTACACCCGAGTTCCATGATGATGTCAAATTTTGGCGGTTAATGTTTGAGGGCGCACTCGGCGCACTCCTTGGCACTTTGCACGCACCACCGTATAGCTTATGTTCGCAGTCGTATTCGCGCACGCTGTGGTCTGACGCATCTGGGGATGCTATGGGAGGATATTGTTTGAGAGTCTTGGGCGTGGTGGAGAGTCAATTTCGATGAGAACGTGTGTAATCGATTACGCCAGAAGGTGGAAGCCAGGGATGACTTGTCCATAAATGTCCTAGAGTTGTTTGGCATGGTTGTTACTGCATGGGCATGTATAGTTCTAGTAGGATCTAACACATCATAACACGCACGAGAAACCATCTTGACACCTGGAGATAACATGCCCGCCGTTCACTGGGTTAACAATTGTCGGGGGGGCAAAGAACCACGGTCAGACACGCTAATGTGGATATTAGGGTGTTTCGATATAGGTAGCAGTTGATGTTTCCAAGCCAAAAACGTAAAAGGGGTGGCTAACACCCGGGCTGACGGAATATCTCGGTGGGATCGTCCATCCATTCCGTCCGCCCTTCATGTTTTTCGGCCCGACGTTAATTGGCAGGAGCAGAACTTGGGGCAAGCGGGTGTAGATCTTTGTGCAGGAAGTTTGGACACCAGTACCTCCGTCAATCAGTTGCGAGATCGTCTGAAAGAACTTACGCGTCGGGGTTTTGGTCTTGGTGCACTTTTCGCGGGTTAACCGCACAGGACTGGTATCTGCGACCGTGTGAGTCGGAGGAGGCCAAAGTCTTCGCTTTGATTGATTTTGCTGCTTGGTGTTGTGAGTCACAGGACAATCAAGCAGAAACTATTTCGAGTAAGCTAGCTGCCATTCAATATATTCATCGGGTCGATGCTGGCATCGAGCTGTCGATTCGGTCGCCGTTGATCAAGAGTGTATTGCAAGGTATCTCGCGGTCGCATACACTGGCGGGGACACGGCCACGGGTTCGGCTGCCTATGTCGTGGGATATGTTGATCAAGGGGCAGGAACTCATACCTTCCTGGGGTTCTGGGGGTAGAGTGCTTTGGCGGTGTTTGGGCATGAGCTATTTCTTCTTCGCCAGGTCTGATGAGGTGTTTGCTAATGCCTCAGGTGTGGTGAACCCAGGGCATTGTATCACGCGAAGTGATGTTGTGTTCTTTTCTGGCGACAGTTTAGCACCGATTTCAGAGGGCATGGGCGTGCTTCGAGCGGAATAAGATGGAAGTCGATGGCCGCCCGGGTGTGCGCCTGCGGTTAAAGGTGCGGCTGCTGAAATATGAGGTACTCGAGACGACGATGTACGGATGCGTCACGTGGACCCCGAAACCAGCTGATTATGCCAGGCTACGGAAGGTTAATCACAGTATGCTCCTTTGATGCCTCGGCTGGCGGAAACGGAAGCGCAAAGGCCACCCTCTACACTACGCCTGCGCGCTTGTCGAGACAGACACCGAGAACATTGAGGCGACGGTGCGCAGACGGAGGATATTGTTCACCGGTTTTGTGGCACGCATGGGAGGGGGGGGAGGGGGGGTGGTCAAAATCCTTCACGATCTCGTCATGGAGCACTTTGCGATTGCCGATAACCCGATGAACCGGGCCAGGCTGGCGAGCCTAGCCAAACAGACTTGGAAAGGTTCACGCTGGATCTACGGGCATCCTCTGACTTCTGGGGCCACCGCTGGGCCTACCCTCCGCCGGTGAGGTTTTTCCCGCTCATCCCGGTGCCACGGTGGCCTTGCCTACCCGCGTACGTCTCGTTTGGCGGTGTAATTAACGCCGACGTCCAGTAACCCGCCTCGCCCCCCTCATAATGAACGATGCCCGGGACAGTGAGTGCCGGCAGTGGGCGAAGCATGGTAAATGTTGTTTCGGCGACACATGCGTGTACACGCACATTACTCACCTTCGCACGGCGGGCGCTGGCAATAAGCGTCGGGCAGATACCGGGGGTGGGTCTGCTGGCGGCGGCGTCACCGACTGCAGCACTGCCGCGGCGGAAGCCCCGGCCAAGAAGGTCAAGGGCAAGGGCAAAGCTGGGGCAGCCGGTAGCGGTGGCGACGGCAGCGGTGGCGGAGGCAGCAGCGGCAGTGGCGGCGGCGGCGGCGGTGGCGGTGGCAGTCGGGTGCCGAGCGCTGGGGCCTCCACCCGCTCCTCGGTGCCCAAAGCTGATGAATAGGGGGACGGGCCTCGCCCCTTCGTGGGGTCGAGGCCGATCATTGGGCGTACGGAAGCGACAGCGCGAGATGCACATGGTACGTCCAGGGTCGGCGTTCGTTGGAGGGGCAGGTACTGGGGCTAGCGGGCGTTGCGCTATGCTCAGGAGTTTTGGCAGCCAGCCAATCCGCCAGTCAGTTGCGCTTTCGCCTCGTAAAGTTTATACGTCAGGTTTCCAGTCTTGGACCGTTTTTCGGGGAGTGATACGAGAGGTCGCGTACTTCGACCTGGCGGCCTCCGATACGCGTAAGATTCAGGCGTCGCTCAGGTTTATAGCGTGCTGTGTTTCAGAAGGAAATCAAGCCGGTACTATTGCGAGATAACTGTCGGCCGTAATACACTTCCATCACGTCAACTTGCGAATGGAGCTGCCCACGTCGTCGCCGCTTATTAAACGTGCATTGAAGGGGGTTGCAAGGTCGCACGTGGTCGCCGGTACCGCAAAGCGAGTTCGTCGCCCCATTTCGTGGGATACCTTGTTGGGAGGACAAGACCTGGCCCCATCGTGGGGGCCGGGCGGCCGAATTATTTGGCTGTCGCTTGCGTTGGGCTATTTTTCTTGTAGCGAGTTTGTAGCGAGGTCCGGCGAAATCTTTGCCTCGCCTACCGGAGTAATACATCCAGTGTATTACTTGACGAGGGGAGATGTACCGTTGTACGCGGGGGGGGCGGCGGTTGACCTCGTTTCAGTGGCACCAGGCCACCAGCATCGAGGTTTGTTTTCGAGGCCATGAAGGCGACCAGGCCCATCAGGGGTCGGTTATTGTGTGTACACGCCATGACGCCTGGGGGGCGCGTTCTGAGGCTAGAGCAGGCGGAGCGCCGTCACTCTCATCGCGGAACCAACGAGACACTCAGGAAGCAGCAGCCAGCAGCGCAGCAAGCCGTTACCCTTCAGTATCTTTGCTCGCACTTGACCAACGGTTTATATTATCTTCATCAATGCATAGAAAGAGAGGTTTGTCCCTACGCTTGACTAACGCTTTTCATTATCTGCGATAGCCCAACATACCGACCATTGTTGCCTGCCGTATGATACATATACCCTACTCGCGCTTGGCACCCTCGTCCCACCCGGACCTGAGTCCTCCAAACTTAGGGCTCAGGTCCGGATGGGACCAGGGTGTCAAGCGCGAGCATCGTGTTATCGTGAGTCAGCGTACTTCGCCGGCTGGATAGTCGGTGCTGCTGCTGTACAAATGCCTATCTTTCTATAAGTATAATACATAGATGCAGATAATGAAAAGCGTCACCAGCGGAGAGACAAACTTCTGTCTTAATACATTGATGAAGATAATATAAACCGTTGGTCAAGTGTGAGCGAAGTGACGGAAAGGCAGAGGCTTTTGCTGTGCTTCTGGCTGCTGCTTCCGAGTGTTTTGTTGGTTCCGCGAGAGTTCGTCTTCGAACAACGCCCAACTGCCAACTACCTCCTTAATTTGATGCTATGAGCGCCAGGGGTGTGGCTGCATGCCAGCTGTATGCCTCTGCTGCTCGGTGTTGTGTGTAGAGCAGCAGTAGCGACAGCGTAGTTCCTTGTGATTGCTGGTTGCTTGTGTGTGCTAATTCCCTCAAGTTGTGATGAAATTCAAATTGTGTTGGTTTCCACTGGCTTTCAAGTGCATTTTTGAGCGAGGCAGGTTCTCAAACTTTGCCTTGCAGGGCGGATTTACGGCGGCTCCTCCTAATCTCGTACATATAAATGTATGTTGTCCGTCAGCAAGCCGTGTTAGCGGGTGTTAGTGTTAATTATTACCTTCTCACGTGTTTCTCGGAAAAGTTGGTACGAAGGCTCTACCAGTCCTGTTTGATATATGTTGCATGGCAGGTTGTGTTGATACGTTGATACCAGATACAGAAGAACTCGTTCGGAAAGATCCGATATTTTCGTTCGGTTGATGTATCATACCACAGATAGATGATAGTATGGGCATATTGTATACCTCTGTACCTGGTATAATATGATTGCACTGACGGCCTGAGACGACGATTCAAAGCTTCAAAACAATGGACTTGCGCTTCCGCTTTTCCGGACAGCACAGGTGCAACACTTCCACTGCTTACGACGTCGGCATCCCCTCCCGAGCAAGCACCGGGGCTGACTATTCGACTGGAGTGGTATTCAGCCAGAAGCCAACCCAAGAGACAGGACAGGGGTTCATTGGGCTTGAAGGAGCGCACTATATCGATCGGTGGGAAGGGAGGGAGCTTTCCAGCAGCACGGAGAGTTTTCAGCATGGCCTCAGCCGATGACAACGTAGCCGTGAGTCGCGAGAGAGAGATCGACGACGAAGATCTGATTGCCTCGTCGCCAAATCTGTGGTAAGAAGCGCGTGGACTCGGCAAGATAACTCAATCTGTCTCAAGGAAACTGAATCAATCGTGGTTGCGGCTTCTCGGATTGTGCACATCTTGCATATATATGTCACTACTGCTTGCTGTGTGTATATAATATGTATATACGTAAATATGATATACACAAAATTCCCCTTCGTGATGTTGATGGCTTGAAATCCTGGGGCTGTCGCAAGTTAAAACGGGGGGCACCATCACCATCAGGCGTCCCCGATGACTTTTGTACTCACTCCGAGTAATCGTAGTACTGCTGTTACTGCTACTGAGTGTGCAACAGGATGGTGAGGTTCGACGACGTGTGTGCTTGATTACATTGAACGTTGAAATTTAAGCATGACCACGTGGATCTCCTGCGGGTGGACACTGCACACACGTACAAGCACAAAAGCACCGTGGTTGTGTCACAAAGGCCAACGTGTGAAGCGGTGGTGATGTACGGGCGGTTAATGCACCGCTGCTGCTGTTGTAGTGTCTACCGTGTGGCTGCGCGGTGAATGGTGTGTGCGATCGTATCATCGTTGTCCTGCCCCTGTTGAGATTACGTAATGTATTCGTGCCTACTGCCTGGGTGAGCACGAAACAAGGCACACAACACACATAAAACTAATTAATGACTTGAATTATAGTAGTATGAATTGATTAAAAAAGAATGGCGTTGTATCGTAGGCTTTAGTGAATTTACCAAACGGGGCGCGGGTTAAGGCTTCAACTCGTGCACCGGGTGCGCTTGGGTGATGCGCAGGTGGGACTTGCCTAAAGGCGGAGAGTAGAAGAAGAAAAAAAATGTATATATTATTATATTAACAAACTGTACTGAGAGCAAGGGGGCCACATTTCCCCTAGACTCTATAAGACCCTCGAAATCAGGCCAAACACAATAGTTCCTGTTCTTTTAACCACGATATGAACCAAACGCCTAATTCTCTCTAGAACAACAAATAACATATTATTCTTAGGCCCTGACCCATTTGGTGTTTTTTTGTTTTCGTGCCCACTTTTTCGGAATGCCACGAGTCCAAACGAGCCAACTATGGCACCAGGGTTTGGCCATTTTCCCACAGTTTTGGCTTAGGTTTGGTAGCCATAAGCCACCTTTTTGGGGGCCGTTCACGTTTTCTTGTCGGTTTTGCGCAAAAGAGCGAACTACCAGTCCGACAACGAATATAAGCTCGATCTGGAAAACAATAAATATAAGCTCGATCTCTAATACGAGGCCAAGGGGTACTGTAATGGTGAATCTCAGAATCGTTAACATTAGTACCACCATGCAGTAGTCTAGAGGGTTCAAAATATCCATAAGTTGACCCGGGGATGGTTAGATATCACCCCCCTCCCATACCTGGGATTTCGCGCAATTTTTCCAGTAAGGATTTTTTCTGGTAATTATTGGGCTCTCCCGGGCCGAAAAATCGAGTTTTTTTTACATTGGTTTTTACTATCGCATTTTTGGTACTTTTAGCCGTGTGAAAAACTGCTGATTGCAAGCATTATCGTACATCATTGCTCTCAACCGGTGGAAATACATGAAGAGGTCCGAGTGCTACTTGGTAGGGTCGACAATACACAAAGACAGAAGAGAAAAAAAAGAAGAAAAAAATGAAAAAAAGAAAGGGAGATTGTGACGATACCGGGAATTGAACCCCGGGCACCAGATTCATAGTCTTCTACTACCAGTTAGACTACAAGTCAGATCGAGCTTATATTCGTTGTCGGACTGGTATGCCACCAGGGTTTGGCCATTTTTCCAGTGTGGGCATACGGTATAATAAGATTTGCGCTGCGCTTACAGCGGCATGCGTTTAAGACTTGTTCGTGTTTTAGGGTGCATTTAAACATATGGACCTAAACACATGAGCGGGGTGTGTGAACATGAACCAACTCCTGAAATGCTGAATCGTATGCGTATACGCCAACCGATTTGATGCTGTTTAAGTATTCGGCGAAGTTCCGGATGCCGACTGTGCATCTAGCCCGGGCTTTCAACGAACGCAACGCCAAAAATAGGGGTGGCATAGACTGCCTATGGCATATTTTCTCTTGTTTTGCCACCCCTTGTGCCCATAATCCTAGTGGCACGTGCCCACTCCTCCAGCTTATGGCTTTGCCTATGGTACATAGAGCCAACTATGTCAATCGCTATGCCCACCAAATGGGTCAGGGCCTAATTATTCTTGGAACGGTTCCCAATCTCTAATAATTTTCTCCAATATTAATAACGGTAAGCCTTTTTTAGAACCTTCTTATGACACCATCCTTGAACAATAACCTTCCGCATCGCCTTTACTAATAATAGAGGATTTAGTGTACAGCGCTCGCCGCTGGGCACGATTCAACCCAACTTTCTTAAGCTCCCCCCCAAAGTGAGCCTTTAGTTCTTATTGTATACCCTAGTAGGTTATTTTTCGTTCGTGTGGGCCTATACAACAGTATACGTAACTGCATTTCGTTCCCTCGCGTACTGCCTGTTGCACCGCTCGGCCGGTTGATTCTGCACTGATCCCGCAGGCCGCCAAGAAGTGTCGTGAAGAGACACAGGAAGGAAGCGAACGTTATCTGGATCACATTGCTGGTCGCCTTTTTCGGATGTGAGTCGAGATGCGTAGGGAAGAACTACGTCACCAGTGTCAGTCAATGAGCCGGATAGCTCACTACTGCATGCTGCTGTTGTAGTGGAAAGCTCGGAAACGTACACAGGAAAATATTTATTATTTTGAAGCCACGAGTTTTTTTTTCCGCATTACAGGCGATTGTATACCGTTACATATTATACAAAAAAATAATGCTGTATACTCGTAGACTTGCTGTGGAGGGTCTTAATTTCGGGCCCTACAGCATGACGCTAATGTATCTGCAGCAGTTTATTGCTCAGCATTCAGATCAGCTATCTATGTAGGTACGAGTATATTATATACAAGGTGTTTGCGGCTGACGTCGCCCGATCAACGGATCCCATGCAAGACCTTGACAGCGGGAGTACATGCCACCCTTTCAGCTTTGACTGGTGAAACGTCGGTGAGGAGTTGGTAAAACCATTAATCCGGGGGACGGCAGTATTATTGGTATAAGTGTTTCAAGTATTCAGGGATGATTGGTGATTGTGATGGGTATAGTTGAATGGCATGATTGAAATAAGAGGTGCACATTGTCAGATGGCAAATGGAATAGACGTACATAAAAATATGTGCTTGAAGTAGAGGGTGGTCCGTAGTGGTCCGTACCATCCTTACGGGTTACTTGCGCTGCGTTTTGTTTTTTTTCTTTGAGGATCGAACTTTGTTACGTGTTCCGCTTTCGAAGCTGTTTTGAAGATACCCTTTCCGCTTTTGAAGCTTTCCCGCCTTTCTTCTCTTATTAAAAAAATATGTTGGCGTTTAGGGAACAAGCGCTTTGGCGTTTATGAGTCGGCTACTTTTTTTTGTGTGAAAGTAAATATTTTGGTTGACCCTCGAAGATATCTTTTTTTCTTTGTATTTTTGTTTTGTTAGATGAAAAGAAAGCTGCGGTGCTGATGCTGTTTGTGGCTATGCTTCTACTGCTGTTGCCGATGCTGCTGCTGCAACCACTGCTCATATTCGTTGTTGCCGATACTCCACCTCCCGACGAGTACATACACTCTGTTGGTATTGGGGTTTTTTGGTATGGTTATTCGTGATTGTTAGCCCATATTTACCAGGAAACAATCGACCAGAAAAAAACACGCACGCCATCAATTATGAACAGGCAAGTGTGGATTGCAGCCTTCTTTTCTTCGTCTTTAGTTTTTTTAGATGAAAAGAAAGCTGCGGTGCTGATGCTGTTTGTGCTTGTGCTTCTACTGCTGCTGCCGATACTGCTGCTGCAGCCACTGCTCATATTTGTTGTTGCCCATGCTCCACCTCCCTACGAGAACATACACTGTGTTGTTGGTTTTTTTTCGTATGGTTATTCGTGATTGTTAGGCCGCATTTACCAGGAAACAATCGACCAGAAAAGACACACACGCGCCATCAAATATGAACGAGCAAGTATAGGATTTGTTTTCGCTGGATGAAAAGGATGCTGCGGTGCTGATTCCACCTCTCTACGAAAACATATACCCTGTTGTTGGGGGGGTTACATGGTTCTTACTGCTGCTGCTGATATTTGCAAGGTCAGGTTCTGTAGGGTACCTACAGAACCATACCCTGGGTATTTACCCGGGAAATACGCTACAGAGAACTTCTGTAAGTTCTGTAAAGGTTTTATACCCGTACCCGGAACTTCTGTAAGTTCTGTACGACGTTCATACCCGTACCCGGAACTTCTGTAAGTTCTGTACGACCTTCATACCCTACAGAGAACTTCTGTAAGTTCTGTACTCCCCGTTTCACAATACCCGGGGTACCGGTACAACGTGTTTGTACCTGCCCGGAACTTCTGTGAGTTCTGTACGCCCGGGCCACAATACCCGGAACTTCTGTGAGTTCTGTGAGGGTTTTATACCCTAACCCGGAACTTCTGTAAGTTCTGTGAGACATCCATACCCGTACCCGGAACTTCTGTAAGTTCTGTGAGGCCTTTGGCACAATACCCCAGGCAAGGGTATACCTTGATCACAATACCTGGGGTGCCAGTATCTATTCGGGTTCGGACTATGCTTTTACGTACTGTCTTATAGTACCACCTATGTCTCTTTTTTGTTTTTCTTCCATATTTCGCAGCCCAAAGATGAAAATGATACGTTCTATTAATAATATGGGTATTAGACTGTGTAACAAACAGGTGCGTATGATATGACATACTACATATATTATCCGTATGTATTATACGTATTGTACGTATCGTAATCGTATTTAGTACCAGATACGTCCACGTCGTACGTACACATAGCATTATATATTACCTACCTGTACGTACGTAGCTGTTCTTGGTTATTTTTTTTGTCGGTTTACCGGCGCTTTTACGAGGACACAAGAGCAGTAGGGGGCACGAAATTAGAAACAGGGTATTATTTAATAGTGAGAAAGCCACTCTGGTATTTAGAGGAAATCATAAATTCGAGATTCGTTTTATGTTGAAGTTATTTTAGAGTTGAGAGCACCCTGTCTTGAATAAGAAATACAGCTTTGGCCAGCTTTCCTGTTTTTCGTAAGGTTTCCTGTACCACTGCTGTACAGTACAGTACACCTAAAAAGAAACAGGCTAAAAAAAAAGCCAGGCTGGTATTTAAAAGGAGAATAACAAATTCGGGATCGTTATGTTGAAAAGCACCCTCTCGAATAAGAAATCCAGCCTGGACCAGGTTTTATATCTCTTACTAGGTGTCCTGTACGGTATTGGTATGAAAACTTTGCAAGATTGTTTCCGTAGGTTACGTAGAGAACCATACCCGGGGTTTTTCCCCGGTATTACTACCCTACAAATAACTTCTGTGAGTTATGTGCGACGCTCATACCCGTACCCGGAACTTCTGTAAGTTCTGTACGCCCGTGCCGCAATACCCGGGGTACGGGTACAACGTTCTCATACCCGTATGGGACTTCTGTGAGTTATGTACGCCCGTGCCACAATACCCGGAACTTCTGTGAGTTCTGTAGCACTCTCATACCCGTATCCGGAACTTCTGGAAGTTATGTATGACATCTATATGTGATAGGACTGGGTGAGACACAGAGTATCCCCTTGCAGGATTGTCTATTAAGCATCCTTGGTGTTACTTTCCGTAGAGTCAAGCGTAGAAGAGAAGCAGCTTATATTAATCACCGGGCCAGATGACATCTGACTCGAGCGGGCTTCACGTATGGCCCTCATATCTTATAAATACCCCGAATACGAATGCCATCCAAGTTATATGAAAACGGACTAATTACCTATACAGAGGTAATTACCGGCCTTCCTAGCCCATACCATTACACTAGCCCACCCTGATGAGCCGTATATGCAGAAATATGGGAAAAACGGGGAAATCTCAGTTCCCCGAATTAGAACATGAGTCGAAGATGCGGCTCCTCAAAACCCCTTCCACACCTCTAAGTTGCTAGGCTAAGAAGCCGGGATTCCGACTCCTCTTAATGCCAACGACGCCACGTGTGATAGGACTGGGTGAGACACAGAGTATCCCCTTGCAGGTTTGTCTGTTAAGCATCCTTGGTGTTACTCACTTTCCGTAGAGCCAAGCGTAGAAGAGAAGCAGCTTATATTAATTACCGAGCCAGATGACATCTGACTCGAGCGGGCTTCACGTATGGCCCTTATATATTATAAATGCCCCGAATACGAACGCCATCCAAGTTATACGAAAACGGACTAATTACCTATACAGAGGTAATTACCGGCCTTTCTAGCCCATACCATTACATATACCCGTACCCGGAACTTCTGTATGTTCTGTACGCCCCATGTCATAATACCCGGGGTAAGGGTACAACTAGTTTTGACACCCACGGAACTTCTGTGAGTTCTGTAACACTTTCATACCCGTACCCGGAACTTCGTAAGTTCTGTGACACTCCCATACCCGTACCCTAAATCCACAAACCCTACAGAACCTGACCTTGGATATTTCTTTTGTTAGAAGAAAATAAAGCTGCGGTGCTGATGCTGTTTGTGCTTACGATTCTGGTCATACTACACCTCCCTACGAGTACATACACTCTGTTGTCGGTGTTGCCCATGTTCCACCTCCCCACGAGTAAAAATATTCCGTTGTAGCCAAGTTTTTCATGCCGACTCCAGCTGTGCTCTCTCTATCAACGCACCAGATCATTGTGTATGTTGTCTTCACATTAAACCCGCTATTTCTACCCAACCGCATCAGTACACTCAGTGTGTTTCCTGAATCCTAATCCTAGATAGATACAAATTATGTGGTCACAGACTGTGAAACAAAGAAAGACCAAAACAAAATAAACGCAAATTAATGGGCAAGGCAAGTTAGATGCTAACGTACCGGGTACGAGAACACAACGACACGAGCCGAACCGAAATATAAGAACAAAAGACAACTAAACAAAAACGAATTATGAAACGAAACAGAATACAAATGACGCAGGGAGACAGAAGCGCCCCTAGAAGAAAAAACACACGTGCCCAAGAGAGGAACAGATAACTGCTGCACGGCCGGAGCAACACGAAGAAGAGGAAGACACTGGCAGAGGGCGGTTTTAAAAGGAGAAACAAGGCAAAAAAGCAAGAAAGAAGACACTAGAAGAGAGGAAAAGAGAAAAATCGTTCTCAAGGCGATGATAATAACAGATTTCCGTCTCTCTGCTACAAGATTGATACGGGGACCATGTCACACCATCTACCATCTCCTTCCTGATTCTCAAGAAGAACGGTGTCAAGAGCCAGTACTACCCCCCCTAGTGAACAAGTCAACAAGAAACAGACAAACAAACAAAATCAAACAAATAATAGAATTCAAGGGCTAGTCGAACCGATACCTTGCCGCACAATCTACCATTCCGTTTCTGCATTCGTCGACAGCTGTACCAGTACAGCCGCCCCTGCCCCCTCCCCCTCTCCTTGTCGCCTCTCTAGGCGTCCTGAGCTGCATGCCGTAGCAGACTCTTCTCCGCTTCGGTCCTGTGCCACCTCGCCATGAAATGGTCCGCCGCCTCAACGACCCCCCGATACCACGCCCCACTCTTCTTAGCCGCCCTCTGCCATAGTAACGTCTCTGCTCCGAACACCAAAGGGGAGCTTTCTGTGGAACCCTCTGTCGCTCGAAAAACCCTGAGGTCATCTGCTAGAAATTGGGCCCAGTTATTTTCTGGGCGGCCAGGTCCCGGGTTCGCCCCACCGACGATCGTCCCAAACATCACCCACCGGGTCAGCCGCTCATTGGTCGTGCGCTGTAAGGCCCCCGCAAATAGGAGGCGTCGTTTGCGGATGGTCGTCTCAACGCTCTCGCATTGTGCCTTCGTGAGAGCCTTGGCGTACGACATGAGATGGTCGGTGCGTTGTCGGCCCTGGAAACCAATGATCCGTAGGAGGAAGTTGTGGTGTGCCGTTCGGAGCTCAGCGAAGTGCTCCTGGCCAAGGGTTCACGTCACACACCCATACAACAGTGTCTCCATCACCTCGGCCTTTAGCATGCGCACCTTTAGAGTGAACGGGGTATCCTCCATATCGTACAGCTCCCGCTTGAACCGATTGTAGCATGCCCATGCGAGTCGGATGCGTCGTTTGATATCTGACGTAATGTCCGCGCTTGCGACGACAGGACCACCAAGGTACAAAAACTGCATCGTCTGTTTGTACCTCTGGCCCGCTGCTCCGATGACGAGCGGTGAGGTCCGGAGTGCATGGTTTGGTGTCCGCAGCAGCATAGTCTCCTTTTTTTTCGGATACGGTGAGACCAGCTGCTTCGAAAACGATCACAGTAACGGTCATCATCTTCGCGAGTCCTTCCGCCGATTTAGACACAATACCTGCATCGTCGGCGTACATCAGACCCCATATTTCTCTTCGTACACGTGCGAGTGTGTCCTCTCTCACTCCGTCTCCCCCGAGGTCCTCCTCGAGATGAACGAGGTCCCTCAAGATGTCTGAGTCCTCACTGAAGCGTATCAGCACGGCGTGTATCACAGCAGCGAAGAAGACATTGAACAGAAGCGGTGACAGCACACATCCTTGCCGCAGTCCCTGAGTGACATCGAACCATTCAGAGTGCTCACCGTCATCCGTACGCACGCGAGCTCGCATGCCTTCGTGGAATTGGCGGATAACGGTCAACATCTTGTCTGGTATCCCGAAGCGTGCGAGTACCACCCACAACAACTCTCGGTCGACGGAGTCATATGCCTTCCGCAGATCAATGAAGCACATGTACAGGGGGGTTGTTTTGGCTCGTCCGAGTTCTTGCAGCCGACGCAAGACGAATAGCATGTCGACTGTTGATCGCGCTGGGCGAAAGCCACACTGTTCCTCGGGCAGTATCCCTCCGGTCTCGCAGTAATTGCTGAGACGTGACGCGACCATTTACAGCCATATTTTGCCTAAATGGGCAACAAGTGAAATCCCTCGGTAGTTATTGCAATCGGATCGATCCTTCTTTTTATGAAGGACCTTAATGGTCGCATTTTTCTATTGCTGGGGGACGTCACCCGTTCTCCACACATTGACAAGCAAGTTGTGTAAGTACCAGATGAATTCGGGGTGGTCCAGTTTCAGCAACTCCGCCGGAAGGGAATCTGGTTTCACCGCATTCCAGTTTGGCATACCTCGGACTACCGCGGTCATGTCATCCATGGTCGGTTTATCTCCAAGCGGTGGTGCCAACGGTCGTTGTGGAAATAGGGCGCTGATGGTTTGGTCAAGATTAGGCGATTTCGCGGTGAGAAGAGTGCCGAAAAACCCCGCCCACCGTTCAAGAATGCGCACCTTGTCCCTTAGTAGCGTGCCGTCCTCGCCCATGATGAACTGCTCGGTTCTCGCTTTTCAACCGTCCAACCCCACCGTGCCCTTCAGGTGCTTGTAGAAACCCCGTTGTTCGTTGGCAGCCAGGAGTCTCTCAGTTTCAGCGAGATACTCTTCGAAGTAGGCATGTAGTCCTGCGTCAATCGCCCCTCGCAGATTCGCACACGCCTTCCTCAGCGTCTTCCACGCAGTTGTGTCCCTCTTAATACGCATGGATCGTCGGGCATCATCCCTCGCATCCCATGCTATTTTGAAGGCGGCTGCGGTTTGAACGTTCTCGCACGACCCGAGTTTGTGTGTGCGACGTGGCGGGGGTGGTACCTCTTTCGCTACTGCACCAAGAATTATGCCGGCAAAGGATTCGGCCATTTCAGAGATACAGTTCGGTTGCGGGGGTAGGAAAGGAAGCTTGGAGTGGCTCCGCGTCATTACTCGCCACCTGCAATCTCCGTCAGATCTAAACTTCTGCCGGTCCAAAGGCCGGATTTCGTTTTTCGTTCGTACGTGTCGGTTAGGTGCAAAACGACTGCTGAGGCGGACCATCGCGTATACGAAGTACGATATTATGGTCTGAATCCGCCCTGGCGGGGGGCGGAGGCTGGGGGTGGACCTTCACATCACATACGCGAGATCGGTGTGCTTGGCGAGTTAGGATGAAGTCAATCCGCTTTTGGTCATTGCGGCTGCTGATGCCGTTGAACGTATGGAGTATTCCACCCTTGTGTGTGCTAAACAAAGTGTTTGTGAGAGCGAGCTTGTAGTCTGAAGCGAATGCCAGCAGACGTCTGCCGTTACTGTTGAGTTCATCACGCCCGTATGCTCCAAGTACCCTACCGTCACCACACGCTTCCATTATATTTCCAGTCCGCGCGCTTGCATCTACCAGTACGAACAGACATTATTTCGTTGGAATCTGTTCGACCATGTGTCCCAACTTGTTCCAAAATTCCTCTTTCAGCTGTGTGTTGAGGCTGGCTTCCATTGGGGCATAGGCAACGACTAGGTTAACGGCAACGCTCTCGCCAGTCAACTCGAAGCGGATAGACATGAGGCGTTCATCAATCAACTGGTGAGTATAAACAGACTTACGGCATATCGTTTCCTTCACTGCCAAACCAACCCCATATAGTCCTTGCCTGCCTTCCGTGTCTTCTTGCCCAGAGCAGAAGACCCGGTACCCTGTTGTTGTTGTTGTTGTTGTTGTCTTCACATTAAACTCGTTTCAGTTGCTAATCCCTATAGTCTGATCTAGCAAGATCACGGCCCGTGGTCACAAAAGTGCTAGAGCCATCAGAGAATCCTAAAGAACACGTACACTTAGCAGGGAAAGGATACACAAGTCCGAAGAGGTACGCCTAAAATCCCTACAGCATGTTATGCGTGTCCAAAACTGAACTACACGCCCGCAATCTCCATTCGACTACAGCAGCATCGCCCCCCCCCCCCCCCTCCCACTCTTTACCAATGAATTTGCCGACTACAGCGTAACTACTGTCTGAAGTGCTGTCTGTACAAAAACACACGGTAGGCGTGGGAACAAGATGGAGCACGCAGCTGCTGTCTGAAGTGCTGCCGGAATGACAGTCCGCGGGCACACAGTGAAAAAGAACAGCCAACCAAAGCCATCACGTCAATTGACAATTACCCGAATCTATCCTGAACGGTCTGTGTTAGGCACAGCATAAACATCGACACCGATTAGGAATCGTTCCACATTGAAGGGGTCTTCCACGATCAGGCACACAATGAAGGCACCCGGGGTGTCCGCGCCATCTCTGCCGCGTCTCTCTACAAAACCAGTGACGTCATCCACACCGACCCAACAACAACATTCGGGGGAAAAAGCGAAGAATTTGTCAACAGAAAACAGAAAAACAATAATGTTCGTCCGTCACGGGTCGATGTCGTCCGTGCTCCGGATCGCTTCTCCTGTGCGCTGCTGTGCTGCTGCGCAGGCGCGCTGCTGCGCTGCTGCTCAGGTGCGCCGCTCCAGTGCCGCTCGGCCAGTCCTAGCACGACCACACTCGACCCGCTCCGTCCGTACACGCTCTCGTTGCTGTCCTTCCCAGTCGGCTCCTCGCTTTCTCTCTCGTTGCACTCAGGGTGCTTGGTCTGAAAATAAAAATTCTCGCGCTGAAGGGATTGACCAGTCCAACAACAGCTCGTCGCCACACGCTCCCTCCTCCTTTGATGGCGAAGCCAGGTTACTGAGACAGTACAGCTCCCTCTAGCAAACATACCTAGGGCCTTGTACGTAGTGTCCGTCCACCTTTCTGATGGCGTCTGCCTCCGCGCACAAAAGTGAGATGGACATTGCTGTCTACACCGACGGCCAAAACGGCCCGTGCATCTGGACTTTTGCGCCTGACGCACCAGTGCCGATCCAACTCTACCGCTGCACACGCTTCGCGGCGGGTGCGCAGCAGCAAGAAGGTATCGGTCCGCTTGAGGGTGAGTCTAGCCTTGCTCGCTAAAAAGACCCCCTCCCTCGCTATGGGCCATGCCAAAGCAAAAACCTTGCCGAGGCAGCGAGGGGAAGAAGGGTGCTGCAGATATATCAGTTTTCCCAGGTCTCCTTGTTTCCTGCAGACCGATGAAGCTACAGCTAAGTTGTCGGGCCTTCGCTGGCACGCACTCGGTACGCCCATACCCGTTTCTTCCTTTTACAGCCAGGGTCCGCACATTGTAGGTCGCTACCACCACACGTGCCTCCTTCTGTCTCGCTCGGGCCACGCGTGCTGCAAACTTTGCTAGCCGACGCGCGGTCCGACCCCTCCGTCTTTTTTTGTCTTTTTCTCTGTATTTTTCTTTTGTCATGATTAGGCTCTCTGTTTTCTAGCCCGGTGCTTGCCTTCGTTTCCAATGGCTAGGTTCAGCCGTCCCAGCCCATCCCAACCCTGACACTCGCGTCCTCGCTGTCGGGGTGTTTGCTTACCCACGCGATGCCCAGCCTCTCCTCTCGCCAAGCTGCACGCATTGCGCTCTCCGCTTTGGCGATGTTCCCCCTCTACTTTTGGAATTAACTCTTCGGCCCCGGGGTTGAAAATAAAAATCATTGCCACCACCCCGCGCAGTAACCAGATCATTAGCCCGCATTAACCAGGAAACAACCGACCAGAAAAAATGCGCACGCAATCAAAATGAACAGCAATTTATTTTTTCTCCTTTCTTTTCATAATATTTGTTTTTTGTTGAACGATAAGAGAGCAGTGCTGATTCCACCTCCCGTGTACATATATACTCTGTTGTTGTTGAGTTTTTTTTCGCATAGTTTTCCGCAACAATTATCCCGCATTTACCAGGAAACAACCCACCAGAAAAAACGTGCACGCCATAAAACAATCGACAGGCATTGCTTTTCTTTCATTTCAGATTATATTTGCTTTGTTAGAAGAAAAGAAATCTGCGGTGCTGATGCTGTTTGTTCTTACGCTTCTGCTCATACTCCACCTCCCTACGAGTACATATACTCTGTTGTTGTCGGTGACGCCCGTAATCTACCTCCCTACGAGTGCATATGCTCGAGTACATATCCTCTGTTGCTGTTGAGTTTTTTTCGCATGATATTTATTTCGTTAGTTGTTGTTGAGTCTGTATTCGCATGTTGCTGCAACTACTGCTCATATTTGTACGATGGTGCTGTCGTTGTTGCCCATACTTCACCTCGTTGTGAGTACATATCCTCTGTTGGGTTTTTTTCGCATGGTGTTTATTTTGTTAGCAGAAATGAAAGCTGCGATGCTGGTGCTGTTTGCGCTTATGTTTCTTATCATAATACACCTCCCTACGAGTACAAAGCCTCTGTTGTTCAAGGTGTTGCCCATACTCGACCTCCCTACGAGTACATATGCTCGTTTGTTGTTGAGTTAGATGCCGATGCTGCTGCCACCACACGATACGGCTGTCGTGGTTGTCCATACCTCCCTACGAGTACAAATACTCCGTTGTAGTTTTTTTTCGCATGGCTCTTCCCGGCCATTAGCCCGCATTAACTAGGAAACAACCCACCAAGTTTTTCTTGCCGACTCCACCTGTGTTATCTCTATCAACCCATCAGATCATTAACCCGCATTAACCAGGAAACAACCGACCAGAAAAAATGCGTACGTAATCTAAACGAACAGCAAGTTATTTTTTTCTTCCCTCTTTTCGAATATCTTTTTTTTTATGGGTGATACGAGAGCGGTGATGATTTCACCTCTCGAGTATATATACTCTGTTGTAAAAGGCCCAACGTCAACGCCTTTCTTTGTGGCTGTCATAGTATATGATGTACGTATAAAGAAGAAGTAGCACGTAGCAAATAAGGAGGTACTGCTGTAGGCACATATTTTACCAGCAGGCGGCAGCATGATAAAAAACAAATCGAGAGTTCGTACGTACACGTTGTTTACTTTAGTTTCCTTCTTCGTCTAAACGCTTTGTCCGCACTCCTCGGTTTTAGGTGAAGATGCAGCAGTCTAGTTGCTTCTGTCGTTTTTTCTGCTGTTGTTGTTGTTGCTGCTGCTGGTGTGCATTGTGTTGATGCTCTGCTGCGGTCGAGGTAACCCGTATTTCTTGCGTCGCCCTTACTATGACCACTCCGTAGGAAAGCCTTGTAATAATATATAAGTATCGATAACAATGGCTGGTAGCTGATAACGCCACACTACACGAGAAGAGTATGTTGACGCTTTGCATTGAGACGGTAGTTTCTCGGCGCGGTTGAAATCCACAAAAACCGCAAAGAAACAAAACTCATGGCCTTCGAGAAGACAACTCGTACAGAAGAGCATACTCCAATGGATATACTGCTGTACCCAAGCCGCCAAAAGTCCATTCCACAACATATCGCCATAGAACTTCGCACACCAGTATACCTCAGCTATAAACCCCTTGAAAGCACGACATGCCTCTAAGAGCACACGACACATAAAATGCCCCACGAAGTCAACGGACGTCAGGCACTCTGTTTTAATAAATATATCAAAGCTCTCGATACTCAATGCAGATTGAATTGCCCACGAAGCCAACATTGCCCGGAGTCCACAAAAACTCAATAATAGGTATCTCGTACTAAACGCAATACTCCAATGGATATACTGCAATCTACCCAAGCCGCCAAAACTCCACTCTGCAACATTTCGCCATAAAACTTCGCACACTTGTATACCTCAGCTATAACATCCTTTGGAAGAACGACATGCCTCTAAGAGCACACGACGCTTACAATGGCCCACGAAGTCAACGCACGCCAGGCACTCTTGTGTTAACGAAAATACCAAATCCCACGATACTCAACGCGGATTGAATTGCCCACGAAGCCAACACTGCCCGGAGTCCACAACGACTCAACGATGACTATCTCGTCTGAGAACTACCTGGTACGAAGTACTGCTGAAGTAAAGAATACACAACGGCGCAATGATACCGTATACTATAATAGTAGCGCACCCTTGGCCTGCTACTTGACGCAGTATCTGAAATACATTATCGGAGGGCCAAATAAGTGATGAGAACAACCAACAAACCAAGCACCCACTAAGGGTAAATCCTGTTACGTGGCACTGCGTATTACCGCAACAATGCTGATCGCATTATAGTGCAAATGTCATATATATACGTAGATGATGGGTGTACTTCAATAGGAAAGTACTTTCGTTCGAAAAAACATTGGCGGCGAACTCTTTTTTTAATTCAACAGTATGAAAGAAAGCCCGATTTTGTCTCGAATCGGAAACCGGCTTTTTTATCCATGTGTGTATATATTACAAGGTTCCCCTTCGGGATGTTGGTCACTTGAAATCCCGGGGGTGTCGCAAGTTCAAAATAGATCGCACATGCTTCATAGTTCCCTTTTTGGAGTAAACATCGAAATCACGATCTGCGACATTTGTTTCGTCGTGGCTATTCTATATTTTTTTGTAGTAAGTGCACCTGATAAAGGTACTTCGTTCGTGTGTAACCCACGCAACCCAACGGCATGTCCAAAAACCGGTATAAGGGCCTATAAAGCTGACACTGCTGCGTACACCGATTGTGGCCAGCACGCGGTTCCTCAAGGCATCCGCTGACCGCTGGCGAACGAACAGCACATGGTGACCTCGAAACCTCGAGGAGAAGGCGGCACAACACAAACAAAAACACCAGCAAATTATCCTGAAAATCCGGGCGAGGCCGGGCAAACGACCTGAGGATTTGCTGGAATGGCATACATCAAACATACACACACGCATACACAATGAGAGACAGAACACAGCAAATCAGTGCTTCGTAGCTGTCACAACTAGCCTGCTGGATCCCCCCTGCTACTCGTAGCTGTCCCGCGCACACTGCGGCGTCTGCAGCTTCTTCTGCTGTAGTACTGCTGTGCTGTGCTGTGCTGTTCGACAAACGGCGCCTTGGCTGCTTCGCAGTTTGTAGCCTAGACTACTGTGGAGACATGTATCCGACTACTGTGGAGACATGTATCCGTACAGTAAAATACTCGTGTTCGTATTTATGTAGATCGGCCTATCGTTAGAAAATAGAGAGGTCGTAAATATGATACCTCGAAGTCTGCATGCTTGTACATATATATGTATTCGTAGATCTTTAGGTTTGTACTCGACGTAGATTCCCAAATATTGGAACCAAATTACAAATTTACATAAACTTATCAAGCGTGTCGTACAACTGCTACTACTGCTGTACGCAGCCCAGACAGAGCAGACGCATGCAACATCGTATCAACTACTGCTGCACGACGCTTGATGCGTGCCTCGTCCGATGTCGGCGTGGTCCTTGTTTTCTCGTGCGTGGTACGTGCTTTGTGTGTTTCGTTCATACGACGGGTCAAAAACGAACCATCAAAGTTCATACCCGGGAATGAGAAAACAGTCGTACGATAGCATATGCATACTGCTGTACATATGTACTCGTAGATTTGTGTATGTACTCTACGTAGATTCCAAAACACTGGAACCAAATTACAAGTTTACATAAATTGAGCACGAAATTGTTTAAGCGTTTCGTTCAACTGCTACTGCTGTACACAGCCCACAGAGAGCAGACACATGCAACATGGTACCAACTACTGTACTGCTGCACGGCGCTTGATGTGTGCCTCGTTCAATGTCGGTGTGGTCCTTATCGTCTCGTGCGTGCATCAAAGTTCATACGGATGAAAAAACGAAAAAACAGTCGTACGAGAGGTTTTCCATACTATTTGCGAGGCGGTGTCAAGTCGGAACGTCTCCCCGGAATTATTTGCCAGAATTCGCGACTTTGAACGCACAGAGCACGCCCCACGGGCCCTGGCCGAGACCCGCACTTGCGCCGCGGTGTACACGCGGCCCCCCTGCGTGCCCCGCAGCCGACAGCGCGAGAAAAGACCCGCGGCCGGAGATGAAAAGTGAAAGTATTCCGGGAAAATGTCCATTTGGTACCTAGAAATATTGTATCCGACTGCGCACCTACTGCTGCTGCTTCTCTCTGCTGCCTGCTACTCCTGCTCACAGCGTAGCACCGCCTAGAGCCCGCGAGCAGGACACCAAACAATTTTGAACGTTCCTATCAACCGCCGCCAGAAAGAGCACAAACAACTACAAACTCGATCCGACTGACGATAGAGTTCGCCGAACGACAGCATGTGTGGTGTCTGGGGTGTGCGTTCGGGCTCGCCAAATGCAGCTGTGAATTTAAACACGGAATTATCATCATTGCTGCAACTCTTTAAGGTATGAGCTCTGTTCTTGGCTCCAAGTGCGAGCTTGTACATCCGTTAACTGGGTGCGGCTATCTCAGGGAAAGCACAGCATTTCCTGTCTCGGCGACTCGGCGTGACGCATACCTGCGCGCGGTTAAGCATCTGACTCGACAGACTCTACCTGCACAACAGTGTTTTTGTTGCATCATCTTCAGACCGTGCTTACTTGTTTCTCAGTTATTTCACGGCTTACCCAGGCAGGATGATTCGTCGCATGGTCCCGAACGGATTAAAGCCCAATACCTAGCTACGCAATACCCATTCGACGAATCAGATCGGGCTCTCGAGCTGTGGTGCGTGGCGTGTTGTTATTTGAACCACCACAAGCAAGGTGGCGCGTTGACAACGTGCACCGTCCGGAATCGTGTGTATGGATATTCATTAATTACCTCCACTGTTCGGTGAAACCCCGACGTGCTCCGTCCCGGCAATATAGGCATGCGGGTGTCTATGGTCATACGACTACGGCCACCCATGCCATGAATGCCTGCTTTGAGCGGCTTGGCGGTCGGACGTCGGCCCATGAAAAGCGAACAGAGACTACCTTGACGCCCTTCGCGGATAAGAATATGAGGTCCGATGGTGTGGCCTTACACGCCAAAATTCAGTCCTGTCGACTGCAAAATAGTACAAAATGATTTCCTGGTATATGACATATATATTATGAATGAACACCTCGTGTGCCTATCAACTCTACTATATTGCGACGTGGCTTATGGCTTCGACACTTTGTTTCCCCCCAAAAAACAATCTGCAGTACGATACCTTAGTTTGGCAGCCGATTGGGCTCCATCCTCCACTGCGGCTTTCTAAGAGACGCGTGCTTATTCCCCGACCCTCGCATTTTCGGCCATCCGAACTCCTCCCCTCCGCAGACGTCGGCTACATCGTATGGGACACTGTCGATTCAAGGAAAAATCCCGCGGCAAGTATCGAACTTAAGGTAAGGTGGGGGGCAGCATTTGCAGGGTCAAACGTGTGAGGCTTGGTGCAGCGCAACTCTTTGTGGGAGCACGAAATAGTAACGATTGCAGTTTTTCTGATGTAACGACGAAGCCGATCTATGGCATCGTGGAGCAAAACCGGTCGAGCGACCGCTTGCGCTTCACTCTACTCAATCGGTTATCTTGGAATGCAAGCACTTGGCAGATGCTGAACCTTGGCAATGCTGTTGGTCTCGCTCTCGTGGTGGCACAACGTTGCTGGAGCCATATGCATTTGCAACAAGGCGAGACCAAGTGAAGCGGGACGTGTTTCTCGGGTCAGCACTTGTTTCTCGGGTCCTTCCTTTGATTGGCAGATGAATTGACTTACACGATATCCCCCAAGTATGTATATGCGTGCGCAAGACCGTGGCCGAGTTCGCCCACAACTGCCGCTCTTTGTTTTACGTTACCCCCCATCGGCATCCCTCGTTCGTTATAGCAAAGTCCCTTTAAGTTTCCTGATGTGGCGGTCTGCACGACTTTCCTCAAGGGATGTATGTCAGAGACCATCAACTGCCTTGAGGGCGAGGATTTTCAATTGCGGAGCCAGTGGGTGAGTTCGTTGTATCGCAGGTTCACCCTGCTATGCTCTACGCGCCGATAGAAAACTTTCGTAGTGTATGTATGAATAGTATGCTTCGTCCGACGGCAAAGTACACGAAGCCACGAAATCCCCAAATATGTGTGTAGGCTGTTGGTACGGTGAGATATACGGGGCGGCCCCTATTCGCACACCGGATATGCAAATTATAGTGTATTTTGTTCAATGTTGTGGCCATGTGGTAGAAACCCTCGATTCGGGTGGATTATATCAGGATGCCAGGGGCTGTGGCCGTGCGCCTAAAGCCGACCCACCCAGCCCCAACCTTATGCCAGTGATCAGTGCTTTGACCAGGCATGCCAAGCGGGAGCAGG
Organism: Saccharina japonica; assembly: GCA_008828725.1. Taxonomy (NCBI): domain Eukaryota; class Phaeophyceae; order Laminariales; family Laminariaceae; genus Saccharina; species Saccharina japonica. Next base: position 146,430 of record MEHQ01001103.1, on the reverse strand, counting down.
GTAGGGGTGAGCAGAGTACTAGTTGCGTACCTGGGGTGCAATTAGGTCTCGTCGATATACGACGGTAGACCACACCCTCCAGATGGTGTTACGCCTGTGCTCGTGCATAACGAAGCCACCAGTTTTGAACCAGGAACACATGTTGCAAAGCACGGAGGGGTGGCGCGTAATTCTCCTGATTGCTCGTGGGGAAAACGAGGTAGAGGTACAGGTGCCAATTTTCGCCCCCTGAGACAAATTATCAAAGCTCTCGTCGAAATACGACGGTAGACCACACCCTCCAGATGGTGTTACGCCTGTGCTCGTGCATAACGAAGCCACCAGTTTTGAACCAGGAACACATGTTGCAAAGCACGGAGGGGTGGCGCGTAATTCTTCTGATTGCTCGTGGGGAAAACGAGGTAGAGGTACAGGTGCCAATTTTCGCCCCCTGAGACAAATTATCAAAGGAATCGTACTCACAGCGATACATTATGTGAGCGGTCGGTGCTGGTGGGCACCTGACGCATACCACTCAGCGTATTTTCTACGCACGTCGACGCGCATCGACAGCTGTTGTGTACGACTGAATGCCCCAACTTGTCATGCCCCGATCAATGATGCTCGTGCGGTGGTCTCCAACGTCGATTCCTTGGCAACTGCGCAGGGCTTCATGGAAGACCCCGACGAGTTTGATGTGGCGAACTATCCAGATGTGGCGAAAGTCAGGGAGACGTTCCCCCATTGCGCCGTGATGCCGCTATCGCAGCTGACTGTAAACGAGACAGGGGTGGCCGACGGCTATATCGACAATTTCAACGCGAAGATTTTTGTGAGAAACCATAACGGGTTGAAGGTTAGCTGTATTGTCGAAGGAAGGGTGGAGGGAAGGGGATCAACCAAAATCTCGCAGCGTCCACAAAATACGTGTGGGTTAACTTACGCCACTGTTTTGCGAATTTGCCGGCGGTGTTCCCTAAGAAAAAGAAGTTTAACTCGAAACTGTGGCCTGCTGAAACTTTAGAGAGGGGAGGTTGTCCTAGAGGAGTTATCGCAGTCCCAATGCCTAATTACGAATGCAACAGTTCGTCTGCTCTCCGACGCAATGGGAGGCAGAAGAATGTAGCCGCGCGAGAGTGTGTATTTTCCAATCTAGATTGGTGGCGACTAAATATGCCCACTGAGCTCTTGGGCACAAGCAACTATTAATAGCACGGCTTCTTTTCTCTCATATTTATGGCCTTCATTTGGTAGGTGAAGCTGCTGACAAGCTGCTCGGCCAACTACATGTAGTAGATATATCGCCGTGCCTCGGCGTATCGGCTAGCCACGCATCTGTTTGACTGTTTTTATTACCCGGTGCATTGCCTTTTCCGCCATGCGTTCGTACGGAAGCTTGCTTGGTCTGATAACCCGGACGACGAGGGTATCGACGTCACGGAATACAACATCTTCGAACAGTACGTCAGTACTCATTTCATTGACATCGGGCAAGATGTGGACGACATTGAAGGGACGGTCACTAGTGCCAAGCTTCCCTACGAGTGGGCCACTCCCACAACAAACGAGTGGTTCATTTCAACGAGCAGCCATATGGTGCGTCGTGCCTCCCACGTTGGTAGCCTTCTCGTGATTCGTTGTGGCGTTTCCATTTAAGCCGTGCGGCAGCAAACTGCGCCACGAACATACACTTTAATATGCCATGCTTCCGTCGCTTCTGTTATTACCGCGCTTTCTTCCTGTTTGGTCAGGGTTGGCCCTTGTCGGTGGCGAAATGGGTCCATGTGTAGCTTGTCAGGGTCCGTGACACCCCTTAGTCTTGGCATTGGCTGGTCGTTCGGCAAACACGTACGTAGGAATAAGCCCTATTGGCGGGCATTGCCATAGTTGCGCGCGAAAATGTTCCGCCCCAAGGGCTCTACTACTATACCTGCGACATCGTCAACATTGATGTTGATGGCAGAGTCATGAGCTGTACACGATCACTTGCATGTTTGTCGTTTCGGTGTCGGTACCTCGACTTACCTACAAGGGAATACAATACCCCACCAACCGCTAACTTATGGTATACCGCACAGGTGATAAGCTTGTCAGAGTTCTCCGGGATCACGAAGAATGGCGCCAGAAAGGAGCATGAGCGGACGTACTCGCAGGTGCGGAAAGTCAGCTCGTTCTAATGGTATGGGGAATAGACGTGTTTTTCGCGTAGAATCGGCCCGTTCCAGCGGGTCTCGGTGTTTGGGCCGTTCAAATTTCGCTAGACGGGTAGATCCGTAGCGGGTACGGCAGTAGCCGATATCATGAAGATCAGGAGCTTGAAGACGAACGAAGTGTCATGGGAGTGTATAAGGGCGACCACGAGTAGGTCTTGACGGTGGTGTCCGATTAAAAACACGACAGTGCTTCCAGACAACAGCGGGACATTGACTCCGCGGCAGACATTGGTTTACCACTGCCCAGCCTTTCACGAAGGCTTTGCCGCGTGCACACCGCGGTAGAGGTGTTGCACTGTAAGTTTGGGTGAGACAATGGACAGAGAAGAGTTATCTGACCCCAGCCAAATGGTCAACGGATAGTTCAAGAGCCCACGAAAGTATGGGTAGGACCACCGGCTGGGGCAGGAGGCCGCAACTAATCCAATACTTACTTTAAATGATCGTTGAAAGCGTACAAGAATACTCCAGTAGAACCGAGAGTCAACCAAATGGAGCGACGTGATCGTAGGGATGTGGTTCCACTATTACGGAGGCCCATAGTATCCAGGCCCGGCGGATTTACTTTTTTTATTCATTTTCTCGGAATTATTGTGTTTGTGTTTGTGGATATTTTTTCCCGCTCTTTTTTCAAGGAAGCTATCTGCGTTGGGACTAACTTGCACCTACTCAGCCGCACACAGGGGCGCTACAAAGCAGTACTTACAACCGACGGAAAGCCGAGGAATTTAGCTTTCCAACGATGCTACTTGTAGCCGGAACGATGAAGTTGCACATGAGGCAGAGGTGGGAAGGTGGGTACAGCTGCCCATCTTTAGATCCAAGTATCTCGAGAACGACCAAGAGTTGCGGAAAACGCTTACAGGATTCTGCGGCCCACATCCCAAGCTTTCCATAGATGCATAATACGCCAACTTCCGAGGAGATCTGGTCTTGGAACATCTCCCCCCGTGAAATATAGTACGATTTGAGTACCACTATTTTACCACCTCTGCTCTCACCTCCAACAACATACTTTTGGCTACAAGTTGCATCATTAGAAAGCTGAAATCCTCGGCTTTCCGCGGGTCTTAAATATGGGTGTACAGTGTGCCCTCTGTGGGTCTGCGTGGCTGCTGATTACTCCACATGCAAATACGTTCCGTAGAAAATCAGGGAAAAATTGGCCACACAAACGAAAGTTCCGAAATGAAAAAGTACATCCGCTGGGCCTGGCTACTATGGGCCTCCGTAGTAGTAGAAACCGAAACTACTGCGTCATGATGTAGCACATGAGATCATTCTCTTCCAAGGCGCTCAAAAGCCAAACCATCGAGGCTTTTGATAAACAATTCTGATCATCCCACCCGCCCAGCTAACAGGTAATTAGCAGTCGATTCTGCGTTTGTACTCTTTAACGGCCGGGATCGCCACCTCACTGAGTATGCACTCAGCACGGGGGTGATTTATCCCGGGTGAGGCCCCCCTGCCTCGTGGCAGGAGGCCTCAACTAATCCAATTCTTCGTACTTACTTTAAATGATCGGTGGAAGCGTACAAGAATACTACAGTGAACACAAGCGCCGGAGAACAACACGAGACATACACCACAACCGTACAAAACCATGCTAACGTATACATCAACCACTGGAGATTGCTTTGAGTTGTTCCGGGTGCGGCGAGAGGTCCATTAGAGGTTGGTAGGCTGGAGGGGTTAACGTACGTCACGGTCATATATACTTTAATGCGGCTGGGTGCCGCTCGGCATTAAAGTACTTATCTCGCATTGGCTACCACCATAGACCGACACCCTCTGTGCCTGCTTAAGACGCGTGCTCAGATAGGGGTAGCACTTTCTGGTCGATTCGTTTTTGCTGAAACGGGGACACTCGACTAAGGAGCTACTCAATACAGCAGAATCGTTGAAATTCAATTCCCTTCCACATTGCGTTTCGTGGTTTACGTGCACATATTAGCCCGAGGGAATATCCGTTGGAATATGGACCGTGCTCTATACAAAAATCAGCTTTTGGGTGACTCACTATTAGTATAGAGAGCTCAAATGAGGAGCCTCAGAAATATTACGTGCTACGTACACCCCTACCGTGGCGTGCGTCCCAAGGAAACGTTCTATCCCATCGCCAAAGTCCTCTCGGGGAATCTTCCTTATAACGAAACATCGAGTCACTGAACACTATTCCTCGCTATCCAGTAAAACCGGGCAGAACAAGGGAAGGCATTTGTAACCACGACTTGTCTAGAATGCCGCTGGGGGTAACCCCCCCCCCCCATGAACTGAGCCGAAACGCAAATCCAATGATTAAGAATACGTTAATAAACGGTGACGTCTTGCTTGTATACATCACCGCCGCTCGTTCACCGCACGCACCTTGGTCGGGAAAGGACTATTAACAGCACGGGTATCTACGGCATGCAGAGTCTTATATGTGGTATTGGGTTTACCAGGGAGGTCCACCTCGGTGCCTACTAATTCCCATCGGAGATCACAGGCTTTGGTGCCCCGCCTCGCTCTTCCGATTAGAGAGAGTTGCACTCGATCTTGTACGGAAATCACTATCGTTGCGGTTCTCTTGACACTCGATTTTGTTCCTGAGGGAGAAAATAAGCCGCAAATGCTCCAAACCACTCGGCTATGTTGTGCGAGGGTACCACTTCTACCTTGAGCCCCCCTCACCCTCCGCTCCCATCTTCCTTCCGATGCCGGATTACTTGCTGTGTACTCGCTGACAATCAGACCACAACAACCGGGAAGGAACACTGGTACTGGACGGACGACTCGTTCACGACTTCGGTCGCTATCCTCCAGCTTGAGCTGGCTATCACCAAGTTCGAGTACACCAGCGTCAAGGAGGTCGATCCTGTCGACGCATGGGCGATTATCGGGGCCATTGGAGGCGTTTGGCGTAAGTGTGCGCTGCGAGAGTAGGGAAAGACTACCAGAGCAATAGTGTGGAAGGGGACAAAATGGCAATTCAATGACAAACAGTATTACGGGTAACCCTATTAACAGTAAATAGGACCAAGTATTGTTAGTAAAAATGGGTAAATATATAGGTGTTTGTGTGTACCGTAGGTTCTACCAGGTATTTACTATGATGGTCCCTCGTGATACTTGTTTGGGCCGCGTTTCCCTCCCGTTGTCGACTTGTGATCGGGGCCTTCCTTTAGCACGGTTCAAGAGGCGCCTGTAAGCCCGTGTCCCTCCAATCAGGAGGGCGGCTAGAAACAAAACAGACGGAGAAAGGTTGATCGGAATGTAGGCCGACCTTGGGCCGACAAAGCCGAGCGCAGCTTGTGCATTCCGGGAATTCATGCAGAAACGCAAGAAATGCGAGATCGAGTTTTGTAAAAAAGGATGCAGGGTGTTTTACCGCGACTAGCTTCCCCGCTCCGTGCCCCGCCATGTCGAAACTGGTTCGTTCCATCGACTCCTCCAACCTTATTCAAGTATTCGTAAAAACACCAAATATAGCTACAGTATACCTTGGTACGAAATACGAAATATAAATGCATGTACGATATTGGGGGTGATCTCGTGTGAGAGCTCCTCGGCTTTTCTTAGACGTAGATTTGAGCCTTTTTCGCGATATCTCGCGATGAGGTCCACCCGGCGGCACGCAACTCGCTCATCGTGCTCGACGATCCCTGCTCTGCTTACTCTGCGAAGGGCGGTCTGGGCTTGCCCTACACGAGGCCCACGGGGGTACGTTTGTTTGAGGATTTATTGCCTATTTATTTGTCACAGGCTCCGCCATACGAACGCACGTCGTTCTTTTTTCTGACAATCCCGTGCGGGATGATTATTTGTTTTGGACCTTACGAGACCCCAAAAATATCTACCGCATGCGCTCCTCAGGAGCGTGGCGGGAGAATTTATCGGTTTACGTGCCCGTCGGCCTGGATATATCACCGAGCAGGGCCTCGCGTGCGCTCGCGAGCGTGAACATGCGGGCGGTGGGCGCTGCAGCAACGTTTACCAAGAATATGGTGATGGAGAGCGCACATACAAAACACACACACTCTTTTGTTTTACACGCAGTACATGCATGATCAAAGATTTCTTTTTTATGTCAACGACGAACCCGGATTTTTATAACACCACGTACTACTGCTGTACTACTGATATGCACGTACGTACGCACGTATGATACAGTAGTACCAGCCCCACAGCAGAAACAGACCTGTGTACCATGGGTTCATACGTGCGTGGTACACCAGTGTGATACTATTATACTATTAATACTGCTGTTTGTTGTGTCTGTTCGTATGCGAGCGATGGACGCTCCAACTTTCCCAATACAATTACGGTGATGGTCGAGAACTTGTTTTTTTTTTCGAAAAAAGTGATTCCAAATTCATTCCCGGTATACGTATACTCGTACTCGTACTCGTATTGCATTTATAGTTGCCGCGTGGGCTACATGCAAGATCCAAGATAGATTATGTTTTTATGCTCGATGCTGGGTTTTATTAACTACTTACCGCTGATACACGTACGGATTTGTATAGCTTACTACTGCTGATATACACGTACGTACGTACGTATCATAATACCTTAGTACCACAGGATGATATTTACAAGGAATAAGAAATCCGGGAGCCGTTCTGTTGAAATTAGTATAAACCGCATCCTCTCCTCTCATGCCAATGAGAAACCTAGCCTCTGTTTGTGAGTGTTTCTCATTAGGTGTCCTGTACTACTGCTGTACACCCCTTGGCAGTACGGAGTCGTTTTGTTCGCCCTAAGCTTAGCTATTAATCTACCTCAGTAGACTACTCCTCGCCGTTACGGGTATTGCGCGTAGCCGCAGGCGGGCGTCAGCCTGCCGCGGCGAAGCCCCCCTTGTATGTATATATATATATACACCACATCCTGGACAACAGACAACAATAGTCTAATTGTCTATCTATTAATAGTTTTCTGTTACAAGGTGACTGTCTATCGTGGTCCTCGAATACATTTATTTGAGACGCGTCGAACTCGATCGTACAGACAACTTATATTAATAGACACCCACCAGGCCCTGGTGTCCATTCAAATTTTATTCATACTTCGTATACACCCTCTACATTAACGGTCGAATCAATTGGCACTAACTGTTGTCTATGAAACTTCAATGATGAACCCATAGTCGATTGCAATTTACTATCCCATTATATTGTAACCCTAATAGCCTATTGCAGCATATTGTCGGTGATAATTGCCCCGACATTTCCATTTAATTGGCATCCTTCTGAATCATTTGTGCCAGCAATTCCATTTAAATTACACCCTTATAAATCAATTGTGCTGGCAATTACATTTAATTAGCATCCTTCTAAATCTATTGCGCGTGCAATTCCATTCAACAGACATCCTCCTAAATCAATTGTGCTGGCGATTACATTTAATACGCATCATTTAAAATCAATTGCGCGTGCAATTACATTCAACAGACATCCTTCTAAATCAATTGTCCTGGCAATTACATTTTATATAATCCTTCTAAACGAATTGCGCTGGCAATTCCATTTAATTGGCATCCTTTTAAATCAACTGCGCGGGCAACTACATGTAATAGGCACATCTCTAACTAATTGTCCTGGCTATTCCATTTATTTGACAGCCTCCCGAGATAAATCGTCCCGACAATCAGGCATTTCCATTAAATAGACAATATTATGTTGCCAGTCAATTGATTCCGGGCGCTACAAATGGAATTTGACACATTAATGGATGCATAAGGATGGTATTTCTTGAAATTGCGAAAGTAAACGATTCGTGAGGCTATCTATCGATTGGAATTACCGAGGAAATTGATTCATGAGGCAGAATATTAATTGGAATTCCCCAGACAACATATTTAGGAGGATGCGCATTAAATTAAATATCTCGAACAATATATTTGGCGGCGGGTTACTCAAGAGGAAATTGTTTTTACGTTATCTTTCTCCTAATGCCTTAGACAGTAGGCCTCGCAATAGGCTATTGCGCGTACAATAGACCCACCGAAAAGTGTATTAATTGAGATGAGGCGGACAATTGATTCCTAACGTAATATAGCGATTGGAATTGCAAGGCAAATAGATATGGTAGTCCACCTACAAATTGGAGTTGCTTACGTAGGCAACTGTTTTAGAGCTCTGTTAATTAACTGAAACTGTATCCTGCAACGTCTTCGCTCCGGAGACTCCCATACTCTAATAGTTCTTCAATAGGATATGGGGCCTACCCACAATGAGCTATTGCTTTTACAGTAGATCTTCCGGGAGTCCTTTTTGATGGACTTGGTCCAGATATTGTTTTCGTGATGCATCTAATCACAGGAATGGTTCGGCCAATAGGTTTGTGTCCTGACTTTCAAATATGTATTGTTTCAACTATTTGTTTCCGGTCTTGTCTGGTAATTGAAATGGTTCAGTCAAACGTTTCTGCTCTGACCTTCCAATTGTAATTGTTTCAATAATTCCTTTCTGTTCTTGTCTACTATTAATAGTAGGAATGATTGGATCAACAGGTTTCTGCCCTGATCTTCCAGTTGAACTTGTTTCAACAATTAGTTCAAGGTCTTGCGTATCAATAGGAATGGCTGGGTCGATAGCTTTCTGTCTCGATCTTTCAAATTAAAGTGTTAGTTGGGTCAACAGGCTTTGTCCTGACCTTCTAACTGTTACGTGGTGTTCGATCACTTTTTTATGACCTCGACAAGTCCAATTAATAGATCGTACTCGAAATCATTCGATTGGACAATTTCAATTAATAGACGGTTCGACGTACTCGAAATCATTTGGTTGGACAATTTCAATTAATAGACAGCACTCGAAACCATTTGACTAGACAATTCCAATTCACAGATATCACTCGAAATCATTTAGTTGGACAATTCCATTTAATGGACATCATTCGAAATCAACTGTCTCGAAATTTCCAAGCATCCGAAATCAGTGTAGGTATATATCATTCCAACTAGTGAACAGCATAAGAAAAAAACAAAATTGAAATAAATTGTCTCGGCAATTCCAATTAATAGACAGAACCCGAAATCAATGTCGGCACGATTCCAATTAGTAAACAGCACCAATAAATGAGTTGCCCGGACAACTCCAATTAGTATACTTCAATCGAAATAATTTGGTTGTGCAAATCCAATCAATAGACAGCATCCGGATCAAACTGTAGCCACAATAGGCTTTTGTAATAATAATTTTCCAAAGAATTGCCCAGGCAATTCCAATTAATAGACAACACCCAAAATCAATTGTAGACACAACAGACTGTTGAAATATGAATTGTCCAGGGTGTGATATATGCAAAACCCAGGATACGTACCTGGATCTCTCCTCGCCCCCCTGCGAAGGAAACATGGGGGCAGAAAAGGCGTCAACTCCCGGCTTGGTTGACAAACACATTCGATCACCTTGTATCTGCTCACGTTCTGAGCCAGATCTCCCGAATCAGTCGTTTTCAGCGTGGTTTGCTGGCCTCCGTGTGACCGTCTTCCCCACGAGGACGAGGGTCCTCGTTTCTATGCTTCCACATTGACCCAGATCCCGGACGCAGACATGCCATACACTATCTTACAATAAATCGCGTTTTGTCCATCACTGCGTTTGCAGAGACGGTAAATGCGTTCTATGGAAAACACTATCTTGTACTCTGGACGAAATTGTAATGACCGTTCGAGTATAAATATCAGTACGTAACGGTCATAAAAAAATACGCCCAGAGTTGTAGTAGTTAAGGTAGCCTGAAGGACGACGATAGAAAAGGCACACCGTTTCAACGAACGCACACCGAATAGCTTGCCAACAACGCACGATCATGAAAGGCCGGCAATTTCATTTATTTACGTATCCCTACAACAAGTGTGCAGTTTTTTTGCGTCGTATGCTTATTCTACGATACGTGACTTGCTGGTGCTCCCCACCGTATTCCTTTCGTGAAAAAAAAATAAAACAGAATTCGTCGTGGTGGCGTTCGGGGTGTTCTTCATATTTTCGGAGAAGCAGCCGCCGGACAAGAAGATGCGCGATTTCAACGACACCTTTATCGCGCCAGCCGTCAAGATCAACAAACGCTTGTCCAGCATCACCACCGCCGCATCGTCAAGACCATCGCAACAGGTACTCATGCCATTGCGTCACATTCCCTGGTCTTGACTGCGCGAGCGCTGCGGGTCGTGTTGAAGCTGCTGCGGTCAATCCTCTCTTCCAGACGGCTTACTCTCTTTACCCGCAGGCAGGAACAACGTCGGCCCAAGGTCTAACCGAACAAACCCAAGCCATATCTACACCGTTAGGTTTCTCTGCTCTGATGTAACACTGGAAAACGTAAGCGTGGATTTCAGGAGCGCGCGAGTATTGCTGCTGCTGCACACCATTCTGCCCCTGTGTATTCTGCGACGAGTAAAGAAGACCCAACCTTTGGTGTTTCGTTTGCTGATGCAGTAGTGCATTCCCTTCTCTGTGATGGAGGGAATTTGTTGGAGACACGGGCCAAGCATGTGATATTGAGCACGTATACACTACGCGTTGCCTTTGCCTGGGTGGCTGGCTAGGGGGGAGAGGGGGCGTACTTATGTCATGCCTGGCCGTAGTCGTATGACCATAGACCCTCGTATCTCTACCAGTACAATGTCGGGACGGAGCACGTCGGGTTTTGATCGCCCAGGTAGACATTGCTAACACCAAGCATGAAGAGGCATCGAGATGTTTGGCGAATCGAATGAAGGAGGAGCTGCCTCCTACGAAGAACCGCTTGTGAGGTGGACTTTCTTGCGTATAGATCACAGCGTCGAATGGGTGGCGAGGGGGCGGTGTACTTCATTTCCATGCATGGCCGTAGCCATATGACCGATAGCGAGGGGTGTTGACTCTGAACCTGCTGTAGCCGATTCCCCTCTCTTGAATACGAAATCCCACGTGAACCCCCTGCCGCAGCCTTGGTCTGAAAGAGAAGCGCACCCCCCCTCCCCCCCTCCCCCATCCCCGCGCTCCTCGTTTCAATGTTTACTTGGCGGCCAGGACATTGAAATTGACGCTGGAGACGAGGACCTGCCGCCCGGATGGGTGAAAAAGCAGCGCAAATCCGGTAGCGTGTACTACTTTCACACGATGACAGGCTCCACAAGTGTCACCCCTCCCAACGAAAGGGGAGAACCAATCGCAAGCGCGCCCGCTGCACCCCGACCTTCGAATGGAGCCCGCATGCTGTTCCGGGTGAGAGAAAGAGTTGTCTTCCAAGTCGGGAGTTCGCTTGCCGTAAGCATTTTCTCGAGCACAGCAGCGTCACGGTGAACATATTTAAGTATAGCGCGCAGCAAGCGGCGATGACAACGTTTCAAGCCAGTTGAGAATGGGCGAGATCTATATCGTGGCGCGTGTCGCGTGGTTCGGTTAGGCTATAGCGGACGCGTGCTATGATCGAGGTAGCATATTTGGTTTGCCGAAATGTTTGTGGCTGACTAATACACTCCTGAGCTGAGCAACTATCACCCGTGGTGATATAATATATATAATACATAATACACGAAGTGTGTGCAAAACAATGTACATGATACCAGGTCAGAATCATATCGTACGACCAGGTGTGAAACTTATAAATATATATGTATTGCTTTAGGTAGGTTGTTCGTGGTATGGGGGGGTATAATTAATGAATTTAGCGAAAGAGGGAAAATAATATACTAAGAGTGTGTACATATATATCCCATTGGTGTCGCACGACATTATTCGTTTACACCTACGTAGGTCATGGGGTTGCTCATCCTGTTAAGCCTGCACACCTTCTCCAAGTCAGTTTTGGCTGACATACTGTTAGTACTAATAGTACTAATAGTCTTAATAGTACTAGTAGTCCTGATAGTATGGAGTTCCTCGCGTAAAGAGGCGCAGAGAATGTTGGTTCTGCCCCTTCCTACCGTAAGCACGCGTCAGGACCCCATGCCTCCCTCTACAGTGCGGTAAAGGGGGGACCTTTGGGCCCCATCATTCTCTGGCTGACGATGGGGCTCCCCAGCTGAGATTCCAACCACTCCAAACTATTTGCAAGTCCCATTCATGTGTGGCATAATACAAATATGTTATTTGTAGGGGCCCAGAGTATTCGGTAAACTGGTGCATGGGTTAGAGACGTAGAAGGAAGGTCCCCGATCCCGCCATCGGCCCGTGCAGAAGACGTAGAAAATGTGTATTAGTATTGCCTCCTCGAGAGAGGGTGACGGGGGGAGGAGGAGGAGGGAAAAGGAATTGTCCAGGAGGGAGAACATAGAAGAAGTGCCCAGGTAGGCAATCCTGCCTGAGTCTCATTTTTCCTTATCGTACCACAAACGACACTCACACGGCTATGCCATAAATACTGGCCCTGCCTTATGGTGCCACAGTTTACTCTTCCTATACGTACGTATGATAGCATCCACTGCCTACCGACCTATGGAAAACGGTATCCCACTGTTATACGCATATACCACTCAAGGTTACTCACATTCATGGCATTGGCACGTATTGTAACACAATGATATGGGAATGTGGGCCCGCGGAACATCCGCCAAATAGACCTCCGCACGAGTAGATCATACCAGGTATAGAGTAACACCCAAAATCATATTCCAGCCATTCCAAGCCTAAATAGATGCAATCATCTTCCACATATCATACGACAGTGATGGCATTGTATTATCACACTAGAGGACGGAACCGTTGATAGATTTGCGCGTACGTTGTTTTTCGCAAAGCTGGGTTTTGCGGGGTTTTCTGTGTATTGCAGAGAACTTCATGCTTTAGAACCTGAGCAAAAACAAAAGGTGCCTCTGCTCCAACCTAGCATGCCTCGAGCCTTCCCTCGTACAGCTTATATCACCGGCATATCCCTATATGTATGGTGTTTGTTATGTCGGCACGTTCCGATTTCTTCTTAGAGAGACCCTAGGTAACTCTAGGGGATAGCAACCATGAGTATTGGTTGAAAAAAAGCAATACTTGTCTCGAATTACAGTAATATTAATACAGGAAATACTTGATTTTGTTTGAGGGGACGATCTTGAGTAAACCACGCACGCTTGCATAGCACCAGGTACAATGCAATAATTTTCGACCAAGTAGACTTGCCCCTCGTAACTGCTATCCACCTTTGCCCGCCATTCGACCCCTCGACAGGTGGCGCAAAACCCCCTAGACTCAAAGATGGGGAATGACGGCACGTCACCAAAAAAACGAGTAGCCATCACAACCTACGGCCGCAGTGTCTACACTAAAACCAAGTAGTTACGTGTTTATTGCCGTCACGTCACACGAAAAACGACCGTATTGCCGTCACGTCACATGATAAATCGCTGTCATTCCCCATATTTGCCTAGACTCGGGGACCGGCGATGTGCAAAGCTCTACAAACGGAACGGTGAGGGAGGGTGGTGCATCCGGGGCGTCTAATGCGTGCTCTCGGTTTTCAAGTGTCGAATGTGTACCCGAGCGTTTGACTGGGCCGTGATCATGCAACGCTCAGGGAAGAAGCGGAAGCACCGGTGCCTCTTTATGTACATCCATCCGTGCATGCGTAAATCCGAGGTCTACGGTCGATAAATACGCTACTATAGTAGTAATTACCTCACCCTTCACCCATATACTTGTACAAAGTATACACTTCGCATTTATGTAGCGGTAATTTCCATTGTGTTTCGTTTTTATAGTCACATTCACAATCAAACGGGCATGCGGACCACTCGCGTTGCAAATAGAGGTCAATTTTGTACCGTGATAAACATTCCCTGGTAACTTCGTGACAAGGTTCCACAATAAGCAGCACCTTTCTTTTTAGAAGCTTCAAGGCATACTCTTTAATATATTACGTGCTACTACAAACACGCTCATACAAACGATATTGACCGCGATATATGACCCGAAACGGGTCGGGCCTGTGACATACTTACCGAGTCGTGAGGGGTCCCACCTTGAAGTATACGAGTCGGGACGAGCCCCACTCACAGAAACTGGAACGATTGAACTAATCGGAAAGCTCAGGCCATCCTGTAGCAGTTGTCCCATCTTGAAACATACGCGTCGGAGCATATACCTCCCTCGAAAACGGAGAGAGTGAGAGGCCGATGGGCAACCCAAGCCATCCAAGCCATCCAAACCGTTGCTGCAGAAGTTAAGCTGACGCCATCCGTGGAAGAAAGAAGTTGGTGGAGCCCACTTTTTTGCTTTTATCTCCAGCGTCCTATCCAGTTTCTTCCTGAAGCGCCTAAGTCAGTAGTACGTATAAAGCGAGCATCCAGTCCTCTCTGGTTTCGTCTTTGCTCGTTGTGTCGATTTTTGAAACAAATGACGACCGCGGCACTATTGCAGTAGTACGAACGAACATCCAACCCCCTCTCGTTTCTTATTTTTTCCCATCGTGTTGTTTCGCTGAAAGAATGATGAAGGGAGCTTGCCACCGGGCTGGCAACAGAGGACAAACGAGGACGGAAGAAGCTGTGAGTGTTACGCGCGTGGGGGCAACTATTACTGTGTGCGTTTCTATGTTGTTGTGCCGTATGACTTGACCAACAGTTGTATGCGCATGCACAGTAGTGCCTCAGTGAAAACCCACTGGTGGCCGAATTGACACCACGTGTGTATTCGTTCGGCACAGCTTGCGCCCGGTGGACCCATGCACACTGGGGTGCGCTCTCACGCTACAATAGGAACGGTCACGTTGGTACCTTGCCACCCCCGCATAAGAGCTCTCGGAATACACGCAAAAACTTTTATCGCCGACGGCACATGACTGCAGCGTGTCGGACATAGACACAGAGAGGGGTGTATGTCGACCATCTATGCTGTCTTGTGGCTTCGTAGTTTTCATCGTCGCCCAACGTGCTGCTGCCATAGGGAGATCACTTTAGGCCCCAGACAATTATCACTGATGGGAATCCTTAGGTTAGGAAGTTATCCCATATCGTCGGGTCCGACGGGCATTTGTGATAGGGGTGATACATTTTGGCATAAGTATTTGTGAATGACACAAGTATGCTCACTCCTCAACTGAGAATTTTCCCAATACCATGTGTGTTTTACACATATTTTTTCAAGGCATATCTAGGCCATGGCAGGCATTGCCCATAGGGTTGAGGACTTTCGTTTTTTTTTCAAGTTCAGAAGTTGGGCGACTTACTATTAATTACTAATGCCTTGTTCGATTGTGTTGGGATCCTTACGCCAGGAGCACCAGAAACACTTAAGGTACGCCCTTATTGTATCATGCATCTATATACTAGTGTTTCGTTTGATGTCTAGACGCATGCTACGACAGAGAGAGGTGCAGCACCATGTTTTTACTGAGGGTGTGATCACTTGAGGAGCTCTATGCCCCACCCAAAACTGATTTGAAGGAAAATAAAAGGGCTACCCAATGAACCATCCTATGCCCTACGTACAAAATGAAACATTCTGCAACACAATGATGACATTCCGATGATCTTGGGTTAAGGAGCCCCGTCATTCAAAAACCAGTTTCAGCCAAAATAAGGTATACCTCTATCGTAGCACGCGACCCTAGCCCATGGGGCCCTCCTGTATGTGGCTCAGACTACAAAAAAATTATCACAAAGTCAGTTGCCGCGAGGTTAGGTGTACAGGGCGCCTGAACCGAGGAGAGACTCATAAAAATGGTGTACCAGTAGGTGATATCCCTGTCGTAGCTCGCGCGCGTCACCAGTGGCCTCTTTTGCTACTCAAAACCTACGGCGCCGCTGACGTCACCCTCACCCCTTACGTCTCTCTTCCCTACTTGCTTTTCCTGGTTACGCCCAGATTATGTGGACACGGAGAACCGAACGACGCAGTGGAATCCGCCTTCGTGGCGGGTTCGTTCCAGCAGCAGCAGGATTCAGTCCGTCGACACTCCCTTGAGGCGCGTACACCGGGGCTCGGGCACGGGTATGCCTCAGCCTGCTTCGCCTCCCGCCATCATCCCTCCGACCACCACGGCCGCAACGGGGGGCGTTGTTAACGAGCCCCTGCCGCCGAATTGGGAAAATCGCACCACTCCAAACGGGAAGACATGTGAGAAACCGAGCTGCAGTACTTGTCGTTTTTTTGTGTCGTTGTACCGTACGTGCGGTCTGTCAGTACGACCTGCTTGGCGAAACTGTTGAGCAGGCTGACGATGATGTACGGTTCGCTGCGAGGGAGAGCCTCGTCGACGGGTGCGCCATGTCGTAGAGTCCCGTGTGCTTCAGTAAAGGTTGAAAATTTCAGCCGAACAATGCATCACTGTGACGGGGAGCTCCTCGATCGAAGCTACCTAATATCGCTGGAGATTCAATGTGTAACGGTTGAGAAATTATCCGTTAGACACCTAACCCATGGGTAACTACGGTGCGTCGCAATTAGCTAGATATGCACATTTTATCAAGATCGGGTGTTGGAGCTCCCTAAGCGAGGAGCGTCGGAAAGTGCAGGGGTTGCACTCCTATCGTCGCACGGATCGGCGACGCACACAAACAAAGTCGCGCTTTGTGACACTCTCGTTCTTATTTGCTGTCTGGTACGTGTCATGTATGGTCTTGATACCAATCCTAAGAAGCATGTGCCGCATGACATAGATTCATCACCGCGTTTGGCGATTCGATCGTGAAAACAATTGAGTCCCCGCACGTACGTTGCCGCTGATGCCACACTGCCTCGCTGTATTCCTCCGGTTTCTCACCTGGCCTGGACGAACGATAATGCTTCCTCTCCAGACTACGCCAACACCGTTACAAAGAAGACCCAGGTGAGAGGTCGGCTCCATTAGGATCGCGTATCGCTGAAAACAGCGGTGTCGATAGTCGCGTGGTCTGAGATTGGTGATAGAACCCTTCGGTAGAAAAATGGCGTCGGAAACAAATGTTTTGAGTGTTGCCTCTCTCTTTGTTCGTTGGACGCAGCGTTGTCGGACTTCGCCCCTTTCCTTACAGAATCACCCCACGATAAAGCGTGAGATGACTACAATAGTCCAGGAACACGTACTATCCACTGCTTTGCTTGCTTGTCGAGTAAGTTATCCTTGTTACTCACGTATGTATGTCGATTGGTTCGAGTTAGAAAAACATCGTCCATCCCATTCAGGCCACGAAGGAGACTAATCGGTGGGAGGGAATCAATACCCCATATATCCCCTGTTTTCCCGTCCAAGATACGCCTCTCAAGTAATACAACACGTTCTGTGTACCTAAACTCGGGAAAGTACCGGTATTTCCAGACATTTCAAGCCAATAGCACAACACAAGGGGTAGACTACAAGTACACCATTTTTAGCAGGCTCCTACAGTGACATGAGCTCTAATTGTGCCTCCACCTAACACGCGAATATTTTCTGAGGAAAACTGTACCAGTAAATCGGTAAAATCAATCCCATGCGCTACGTACGTATTGTATGCGGTAGTTCGTGGCGTGAAAAACAAAAACAAGAAATGAAAAGCACACTTGATACCTCGTATCTTGCAAATATATTGGCTAGTTCCTCAGGAGCCGCGTGGGTCAACGTTTTCGCCAGACAGTACCCCCCTCCCCTACGATGGTTCCTCGAATTGCATGCGCACACTACAGTAGATGCATCTCTTTTTAGTCCATTAACAACATATCCCCACCCCACCCCTCCCTCTCTGCCGCCGATGTTTGCCAAATGGAATGGGCACAGTGGGAAATCCCGGTTGCCCCCGTGTAAAAGAGACTTCGCGCACGGTCGACCCAACTGGCCTTGGACGGACGGCCTGCTGCATCGTACGCACCGTGACACACTCCAGGCCTGCGTGTTTGAGTACTGTAGTGTTGGCGTGATGTTGCGTATGTATATGTTCAGACTATAAAGCTCGTATATCGTGTCCTTCAAAGATGAAAGCTGATTAATATATTGAATTAGTACGAATTAACTAAAGAAAATGGCTTTGTATCGTAGGCGTTGGTGAATGTACCAAACCGTGGCATATTAATAGTCGTAACTCAGATCCGGGGTCACGTCACGTATAGCAGGCTCTCTCTCTCTCCTTCTCCACTACGATCTCTCCCTCTCCACTACAATTCGTACGTATCCGATTATACCTGGTATCAGAGGTATACCTAGTACATACGTAGCACGGGCGATGGTAGTATTATAGGCGGCTTGCAAAGGTGGGTTACGGCGAGTTCCTCGGTCTCCCAGCTAAGAAGGCGTTTTTTTGTTTGTTCAAATACATATATAAGGTGTTTTTTTGTTTGTTCAAATGCATATACTTCGTGTACATACTTGAAAGTATGTACTTCGTACTTAAGTATGGAGTTTCAGTGCTGTTTGTAAGGTGTGCTGCCTGGGTTTCGTAGTATCGCTGTCGTGGTAGGCGGGAGCGAACCACGCGAAGAAGGTGAACACCTATCCCCCACCATTATATCATAAAACCGCCCGCGTGATGTGTGCTTGGTAACTGTCGATTTGGTTGGTTGGTGAGCCAACTTTATTTTTGCAATCGTTGTTGGGTGGATGGACATCTCGGACACTGACGGCGTTGAACAACGCAGCGTCCCCAGGTCGTCTCGGACCAGGAGTTTACGCCCTGTTCGCGCGTTGAACAGGGCGGGGTCGGAGCAGCGGCGGGGTCCCTAATCCGATGCGCTCGAGCTACGACCTCGTGTTCCCGGGAAGTAGCCTCGACAGCCCCCTTCTCCGCTCGCTCCGCTTCTTCCAAATCGCGCTGTAGGCGTCGGAGGCGCTGCCTCCGCCGGAGCGTCGTCTCCCTCGCCCGCTGTTGCACCCGTTCTAGTGCTCGAGTTCTCCGGTTGGGCCGACGCTAGCGTCCCGGCCGTGGGACGAGTCCTGTCGCGGTCGCGCTGTCGCAGTCGGAGAGGTGTTACATTCTTTGAATCTTGAGTTTTGGTATTTTTCTCAAGCATATGTCATACTATATTGCATTGGTAGAACAAAGAATGGACGGATTGACTTTGCTCGGGATGGATGTTTCAGAGATATCTGGTGTACATTATGCACTGCTACCAAGGCAGGCATACAAGCAGGGGGGGTGAAAGGTCTAGTGCTTGCAGTCTGCCTGACTAGCAGTATGTTCATGTTAACTACGGAGGTATTATTCACGTACGAGTATTGGAGAGTTTGGTATTGGGAACCGGCAGCATCCTATTGGATGGAGATACTGAGGTGGCGTGTTGTCAGTATTCCAGTACCCCGGGCGGAAACATGCCTGCGACGGTATGTTTTGCTCTGGATCTATTCCGACGGCATGCACCCATGACACAACTCAATCAATGAATTCATATGTCCGTGCTTCATAACAACTTTTTTATAACTGCATTAGGAAAAAACTATTTATTGTACCTTCTTGGTTATTGCCACTACTTCTCCGTCTGACCCCGCTTCCATGGCCTGAGGCTACGGCCCTCGTGAGCCTGGCCACCCCAGCACTAGAGTGCTCCATTACGAACGCAGGCCCCATGAGCCCACGGCAGCATCACTGACACGCTAGCGTGTGGGCCATGTCAAGGACAACAGACTACGGCGGCGTGTTAGTGGTGCCTGGCACGAGGCAAGTGACTCCTTCCTTGGTGGGTGTCGCCTCCTATGCGTGGCTGGGTAAGCTATCCGTGGCCGATGACCGCGCTAAGCCTGTACCTTCCAACGTAGCCCACGCTCGTACCGCCACGATAGACACCGCCGATGACACCGCAAAGGCCAAGCATGCCGCCTCTGTTCGCCACGCGTACATCCATCTAGGCCACAAAGACGTGACTCGCCTCTCCGCCCTACTATCTTCTGCTTCTGTAAACAAGGCGGACGGCGCGCAACAGCTTGTTCGCTCGACTAAGTCAGCGGCGTCTGAAATCCTCATGCGCTGCGACGACCACCGTGCAGATGGTTTGATATCACACGATTGGGTAACAACAGGAGGTTGGCAAATGCCAATACCTTCTCCAAGTATTTTGCCAATATCCCTCGGATCGAATCTGCCATTAATGCGAAACCAAAACTAGATATATGTATCAACATCAAAAACTCAAACCCCTGTGGGTCAAAAAAACTACCAATGTCCCGAACGCTTGGAAAGTGTTTCAAACCCAAAACTCGAAACTCACGATGTGTAGCATATTCATCAACTAGCGTTAATATTATGCGCTAGAAACTAAAATACGACCAGAACTCCGGCCAACTTCAATATATATCCCCGATTTTGTTGTATATCCTTTGAATTGTCATGTTATTATTATTATCTGCGACGTCGGGGGGAGAGGGGGGTCCACTGGCGTACTACGAGAGCCGCGACACCGGCCGCTGCTTCTCGTTCCAGTACCCGGGAGCCCCCCCCCCCCCCCAGCCGACTGGCCGGGGCCCTAACACACGCAGTCTCGGACGACCGAGACCCCCAATGGTAGAAAACCATTGACATACCCCAACCCCGAGGTCGCGTCGATACTGCGGTGTTTGGCCCCATACAGTACCTTGGCCTAGTTGCCTCTGCCCTGTCTTCCCAGACTTTGATAGTCTACGATACACTATATTCGCGTCCTCCGCGTTGTTCCGGGTATATACCTTGGAAGACTCTGAAGATTTCCATCTACCCTCCCTCTGGATCACTCTCTGCGGCACCTCCCCCCCACACGGTAGGCCTCGACTAGGCCTACCACTCGGCAGTGGGCAATATCGTGTACCTCTGCTGTACCCGGCGCAGCTATGCACGTCAAGCTGAGGTACTCGAAAGTGAGCATCTATCTCTCTCCTGTACTCTTGCCTCTTGTGGCAAATAAACGTCGGTAGAGCCCATGACTATTAAAAGGATAATTCCGTCGGTCGACAACAAAACTCATCTTTCTTCTTTTCTGTATTTTACTTAGAAACATTAGGCATTCATATCATACATAAACTAACGTGATATTTTCTCAGCATAAAACCAAATTCCTCATGAATCTGTGAGGAAGCTAGGTATAAGAGGACAGGGTATCCCTAGCCAGGTCAGCCTATGGAACGGGTACTCGTTGGTACTCACGTGTGTTGTTTGCGTAGAGACAGAAGAAGAGCAGACTTATTCCGTTTGCGTGATGAACGACTGAGACAAAAGGGGAAGGGCATCTGGGAACCGCCCTGGTTCCCATCTGAGATACGCCTTCCAAGTAGTACCAATCAATACGATCCAAATACCTGATACCAGCTATTTACCAAACGTTTCCACATCATACCAGCAGTACCATAACAAATCCCCTAGCCCGTTATTATAACGGAATGACCACCAATAATCAAGCTGATCATCCGAATATGCGCATC
Organism: Saccharina japonica; assembly: GCA_008828725.1. Lineage (NCBI taxonomy): Eukaryota > Phaeophyceae > Laminariales > Laminariaceae > Saccharina > Saccharina japonica. The sequence continues at coordinate 125,002 of MEHQ01001103.1, read as the reverse complement.
CGAGTATCATGATTGGTGTGATAGATAAAAATCAACGCATCTGTTGACCGAGGTAAGACGTTCAACGGTCACACTGTACGATCCCATTTTACGATCGTTCAACGATCCTTTTTTACGATCGTTGAACGATCACATTTTACGATCGTTGAACGATCAATTTTTTCGATCGTTGAACGATCACATTTTATGATCGTTGAACGATCACATTTTACGATCGTTGAACCATTATTTTTTTCGATCGTTGAACGATCACATTTTATGATCGTTGAACGATCACATTTTACGATCGTTGAACGATCCTTTTTTACGATCATTCAACGATCCTTTTTTACGATCCGTTCAACGATCACATTTTACGATCGTTCAACGATCACATTTTACGATCGTTCAACGATCACATTTTACGATCGTTCAACGATCACATTTTACGATCGTTGAACGATCACATTTTACGATCGTTCAACGATCACATTTTACGATCGTTGAACGATCACATTTTACGATCGTTCAACGATCACATTTTACGATCGTTGAACGATCACATTTTACGATCGTTCAACGATCACATTTTACGATCGTTGAACGATCACATTTTACGATCGTTCAACGATCACATTTTACGATCGTTGAACGATCACATTTTATGATCGTTCAACGATCACATTTTACGATCGTTGAACGATCACATTTTACGATCGTTCAACGATCACATTTTACGATCGTTGAACGATCACATTTTACGATCGTTCAACGATCACATTTTACGATCGTATAAAGATCACATTTTATGATCGTTCAACGATCACATTTTACGACCGTATAAAGATCCTTTTTTACGATCGTTCAACGATCACATTTTATGATCGTTGAACGATCACATTTTACGATCGTTCAACGATCGTTTTTTACGATCGGTTCGACGATCACATTTGACGATCGTTCAACGATTACATTTTACGATCGTTGAACGATCCTTTTTTACATCGTTAAACGATCACATTTTACGATCGTTCACATTTTACTGTAGTATTGGATTAGTTGAGGCCTCCTGCCCCAGCCAGTGGTCCCATACTTTCTTGGGCTCTTGAACTATTCGTTGACCGTTTGGCTGGGATCAGATCACTATTTCATGTCCGATGTCTCACCCACGCTTACAGTACAACACCTCTACCGCGGAGTGCACGCGGAAAAGCCTTCGTGAAAGGCTGGGCAGTGGTAAATCGATGTGCTTCGAGGGTCGTCGGCGTCTCCTTCCATTATGCTCAGAATTGCTTTCATCAAAAGCCTCGATAGTTTGGCTTTTGGGCGCCTTGGAAGAGAAGTATATCATGTGCTACATTATGACCCAGCAGTTTCGGTTTCTACTATTAATAGTGGAACCACATCCCTACGATCACGTCGTTATATTTGGTTGACTCCCGGTTTTACAATCCTTATCACTTTTTACGATCGGTGAAAGATCCTACGATCGTTAAACGATCCCGATCACTTTTTACGACCGTTCAACGAACAGGACCCGCCAGAGTTATAAGCCTTCGGTTGGTGAGGTCGCGGTTGTCGATGATGTTTAATTTCGTTGTTACGTTTAGAAACATGCCCTTGGTAGGGGCGTGATGTTCAGTTTGTTTGTATAGTATCAACAACGTTTTTTTGGCATGTTCATATTTGAATCAATGCCTCGTTTCAACTCGACTGGAAAGAGAGGGAGAGGGCGAAGAGAGCTGGAGGGAGGGAAACGGGGACAGAGGGAGGCAGAGAGGGTCGACCACGCGAAAGGAGCCGATGGGGGACAGAATGCACCACGAGGAGGCGCGAGTGGCCAGCAGTTCGCCGTGGATTTTGAATGTATGTGTGTGTGTGTGTGTTTTTTTTTTTTTTTTCCCATCCCATTTATTATCTTCGCACTTCCGTCTTTCTCCCTCCCTAGTCGTAACTCAGATCCGGGGTCACAAAGTAGGCTCCTCTCCCTCCTCCCCCACTACGGTTCATGCCTTGGTTTTTATCGCGAGAAGATTTCAACACGTTCTTCCCTCGTCGACTTTCGTCGAATTTTGCTTACCCACGCTATAATACGCGCTCTCGACAGTCGGTGTCATTTGAGAATAAAACCCTCCATGGGGAGAATCGAACCCTCGACATCCGGCCCTACAGGCTTCGTGGCTACCAGTTAGACCACCGGGGCGACCGGCACGTGTGTCCGCTGATGACAGACGACACATACATACATATATCATGCTAAGGTAGAGGTGCGCCAATTTGTTTATGAAGTTCCTCCCTTGAGGGAGCTCGATACCTTACCCCAAAACTGTTTTTTTTTTTATGAAAACGATGACAGTCCCATGGCCTATAGGTATACAAAAAAAAAACAATTTGCAAAAAAACTATGGCATTCCGATGATTTGGGATCAAGGAGCCTTCAATAGGTCATTCAGAAACGATGTAAAGCCCACACGTGCTACTCCTATCGTAAGCACGCAACAGACGGTCTATTTTGGCCTTGGACCCCTAAGATATCTCCTCTTCCTGTAGACTTGAACCCCGATACTGGATGGGGTAGTACACAAATAATAGCCGTAGGGGTGTATTCGACGAGGGAGGGGAGGGAACGGTACAACATCACACAGGCGGCGCCGAACGAGCTGAGAAACTTGGCGAGGGTGGGTAAGATAATGAGTGATGGCCAACGGATAGGTGGGGGCGTCGGGGGGTGTATTCGTTAGACATCGTTTGGGGCGGGGAAATCGCCGGTTTGGAGCTTTTGCGGGCAAGCGGACATGTACATATATATACGGTCATCATGCAATTTTTTTCAGCGCCATCAAAAATGAATATTTTTCACCAAAACAGGTTGCAAGATGATCAAATAGCCTATCACCACGATTCTCCGTGATCACATTTTGAATATCGTGTCTAGAATGTGATTTTCATACCCTTCGGGAAATAAGTGTGATAAGACTGGGTGAGACACAGAGTATCCCCTTGCAGGTTTGTCTATTAAGCATCCTTGGTGTTACTCACTTTCCGTAGAGTCAAGCGTAGAAGAGAAGCAGCTTTTATTAAACCCCGAGCCAGATGACATCTGCCTCGGGATGGGCTTCAAGTATGGCCCGCAGATATTATAAATACCCCGAATACCGAATACGAATGCCATCCAAGTTATACGAAAACGGACCAATTACCTATGCAGAGGTAATTACCGGCCTTCCTAGCCCATACCATTACACTAGCCCACCCTGATGAGCCGTATATGCAGAAATATGGGAAAAACGGGGAAATCCCAGTTCCCCGAATTAGAACATGAGTCGAAGATGCGGCTCCTCAAAACCCCTCCCACACCTCTAAGTTGCTAGGCTAAGAAGCCGGGATTCCGACTCCTCTAAAAATAGGAAGGGGGCTGCCAGAAAAGCACCACCTTGTCTGTTGAATATTCGAGAGTAGGGTCAAAGACCGACGGTGTCCAACCGCCGGTGGCCGTATTGGCAGTTCCGGCCTGCAGTGTCCCCGTTTGAGGGCACTGGGTCTCGGAAGTTTGGGCTCGCGGTGCCCCCGTTTGGGGGCGCTGGGCCTCGGCAGGTTGGGCCTGCGGTGCTCCCGTTTGGGGGCACTGGGCCGCGGCCGTTTGAGCCTGCGGTGTCCCTCTCAGGGGGCACCGGGCCTCGGCTGTTGGGGCCTGCGGTGCCCCTCTCAGGGGGCACTGGGCCGCGGCAGTTTGGGCCTGCGGTGCCCCTCTCAGGGGGCACCGGGCCTCGGCTGTTGGGGCCTGCGGTGCCCCTCTCAGGGGGCACTGGGCCGCGGCAGTTTGGGCCTGCGGTGCCCCTCTCAGGGGGCACCGGGTCTCGGGTGCGCAAGGCGAGTCCGAACCCACGGTTCCTGGCCTCGCGTCACCCACGCTCGTTGGCGGTACGGCTCAGCCCGCCCGTCCGACGGACCTGAGCGGTGACGGCGATTGTGTTTGCTGGAGTTGGAGCGGGGGTGTGTATCCCCGCGGCGGTAACTGCTCATGCGTGCCTGCCACCGTCGGAAAGCGCTATCGTCGTCAAGGCTACCAAGGTCAGGGTTCAAAAGTTCGTTCGCCGAGACGTTTTGGATCGTATGCTTCTAGTGGGCGCCGCTTCGACGGTGTGCGAGCAGCCCTGCGGTACTCGCTCCTGGGGAGGTTTCGGCGAATCCCCCCCTCTGCAAACTTCAAGCAGAATCCGTCTGAGTGTTCGTTTTTTTCACGCCAATGAGCCGACATGCTCCCTCGCCGTGTGGGCCTGTGTGGTCCCTCCTTCGGTTATGCGGCATGCAGTACTGCTGGGCCGCGATAGCTGGATGCGTTTTAACACGCGTTCGTATCGCGCCCTTCCCCCACGATCAGCAGACAATCGGGTTTTTGGAGAACTCACGTTGTCCCATCACCCCCCGGCTGGCGTATCGGCCTACGCCATCGACCCCAAAGATACAGGAGACGGTTTCCACCTCCTATATGCCGGTACGGAGGGTATCGCCTTGTCGGACGAGCCTCAGTTGCTTGAGGTCAACTTGGTACGCAGCAACGGCTCCCTTGCGCTGACAGGGAAATACCTGGTTGATATGCTCCCACAGACGTGCCTTCTTCCGGAACAGGAACACTTTGTTACTGCAGGACGACAGGTCCTCCCTCTTTCTGGTGTCGTCGGTTGTGTGTACGCGTCCTTTACCGTCAAGCTCTTGAGCACCCGAGGCCCGGTGCCCCCTGAGAGGGGCACCGCAGGCCCAAACTGCCGAGGCTCGGTGCCCCCTGAAACGGGCACCGCAGGCCCAAACTGCCGCGGCCCGGTGCTCCCGGACGGGGGCACCGCAGGCCCAACCTGCCGAGGACCAGCGCCCCCAAACGGGGACACCGCGAGCCCAAACTTGGGACGGGGCCGCCCGCATTTGGTCCTTGTAGTCGCGAGAACGCCCGCCTCCCCCTCTACCTGACCGTATAGTGGCGGTTGGCTTGAGGTGTGGGAAGGCAGACGCCAAAACACCGAGACCTTTGGCCCGATTTTGCCAACCCGGGGTCGATCAAGCTTCCTCTTTCCCCAGCGCGCTACACGATTTCATTGGGAGCCGTCCGTGGTTCATGCGTGTCTGGGCCCGACTGCCGCCGCACCTGAAGGAGAGGTGGCAGGGTCGGGGCGGCGTTGGCGGTCCTAGTCCTGTCCGCCCGGGCAATGGACGCGAGCTCCCTTGCGGTAGCGGTGGCACCCTCCTCTTCCGCACGTCCCGCTGCTTCCACCTCCAGGATGCCACTTTTCCGTGTGTACTCGTACGCGAAACTCCACATGAAAAGAAAGAAACAAAACCCGAAAGGGTCGGACCAAAGAGCTAGAAGACTAGTCGCAATGCCAAAGACGCCACATGTGATAAGACTGGGTGAGACACAGAGTATCCCCTTGCAGGTTTGTCTATTAAGCATCCTTGGTGTTACTCACTTTCCGTAGAGTCAAGCGTAGAAGAGAAGCAGCTTTTTTAAAACCCCGAGCCAGATGACATCTGCCTCGGGATGGGCTTCAAGTATGGCCCGCAGATATTATAAATACCCCGAATACCGAATACGAATGCCATCCAAGTTATACGAAAACGGACCAATTACCTATGCAGAGGTAATTACCGGCCTTCCTAGCCCATACCATTACATAAGTGTATTGAAAATTGGCCATTTGGAATTCCATATGAAATCTGCCTTCGAAGGTGAATACTAAATAAAAAAGACATAAAAAAAGATGCAAACGCGAATTTTCATTTTTACTCAAGGCACCGTTGGACACAAACGGCGTGTGATTTGTTGTCTTTATTCTATCAGTAAAGGTATCGGCAGAATTAAAAAAAAAACAGGTCTAACTTTTATGCGGACCCCTGTAGTGACCGTGAGATTCACTGTTGTTCAATATAGGACAGAAGAGAAAGAGAGGTTTTGAAAGGTTGCACTTATGTGGTCGTGCTCTAGAGAGCGGTGGTGTGCTGGGAGGGATGAGCTCGGTGGGGCTCACAGCGCTGGTACGATCGCAGGTGCCATCACCCTAGTAAATTAATTGTTCACAACTTGTTCTCCAGAACCCCATGATAAGATCATGTATGTATGTGTCAGTACCCGCCGTACCCCATATTCCAGTACCCTATGATACGATTTACTATGAGTATCCTATTATTGTTTTTCCTGCTGATAATATTAACGCATAGTATCGAAGATCATTCAAGACCAGAAAAATAATAGACACTTCATCTATCGTCCATTCTAACATAAGGTGACGCGAAGTGCTGAGAAAATGCCATGATTCCATAGAGGTCCATGGAGTTCCAGATAATAGGGCTCCAAGAGGTTCCTGTACAGCAGTACTGCAAGTGCCACGAAGTTCCATGAGGCTCCATGGCAGTTTCACGCCAGTCCCATAGCACTGTCCGTGGCAGATACATGGCAGCCCTATGGTATTCCCATGGCAGTGCCATGGCAGTTCATACTTTGGCAGCTTGGCGACCTCTCGGCAGTCACATATGGCGGTGCCAGGACAGTGCCATGGTCGGGCCATGAACACGCATGAACGCTGATAAACGGTCATGAACAGGTTCATGAACGTTGATGGCCCTACCACGGCACTGCCACATGGAACTGCCATGAAAAATCCAGAAGAGAGAAAGATATTGGTTGGGTTGTCTGAACAATGGGCCTGTGTGCATCCACAAAGTAAGTGCCCACCGGTGCCTACTGGTGCCACACGTATCAGTCAAGAGTGGTAAAAACTCTCAGCAGCAGCAAGCGGCAGAGAGAAACACTTCAAAACTACAGTAGTAACGATGTAACGGCCAAAGCATTCCGCGCGCCCATCAACCAAACGTTGCGTCCGGGCTTGGGAACTTAATAACCTGTTGGATATACGAAGTGATAGCGCAGTCGCTGTTACCCTGCTTGGATACGTATAAGATAGCGCAGTCGCTGTTACCCTGCTTGGATACGTATACATACGTATAAGCTATGGATACTGCTGTATAGGTTGCAATGATAACACACATTTTGAATTAAATAAAACTATTATAAATACGTCAGCTGTGAGTTCAACCGATTGAATAGTAGATACTCAACTTTGCGAGCTGCGTAGAATTTGTGCTCTATGTGTTATTTGTGGTATTGGTGTAGGCTTCGTGATGTACTAGGAACCTGGTAGTTACTGCTCGATTTTATAAGAAGCCGTTCGCGCGTGTTATGTGTTTAATCCTCGTTAAAGATATAGTTCAGTGACTCCCCTGGATACTACCCGGGTCAGCAGGACAATGTAACAAGGGTATCCCATGATTATTCTGCGCACTGATACTATATAACCCGAATAGAGGATTGTGGTCGTCGTGTGAGGGCAGTTTCATTTGTTTGGCGAATGCCTCGAGAAACTGCGGAACTCCTTCAATACGCTGCCCCAGGACTGCTGGCAGCCACTCAAACTGTGGCTTGATTCAGCGGACAGCAACGCACGCTTTGTTACAAACTTACAGCATACAAACCATACAAACATCAGGTTGTGGGCCACACGCTAGGTAGGTGGCTGATTGTGCTTCGGGTTGCGTAGATCTTGCAAAAACGCCGAATGCGGCCCAGGTGGAAGGGGGAGTTCTTGTGGCTCAAAACGAAAGCAGAGGGAAGAAGTGGCCACTCAAGAGCAATAGCACACGATGTCAGAAGGAGAGCAAGGAGCAACAGCTGGGTAAGCGATAACACCTCTCTGGCATCAGCTGGAATCCATGGAAGCGCTCCCGCAACTGCGTACATCTAAACAAGAGCCAAAACGCCAGCAATTTTGCCAACGTTGCGAGCGGGGATTGCGAACAACAAGAAGAGCAGTCGACCCATTGGGAACGTTTGAGGTGAAGTTGGAATACTTTTCAGGTGAGAGGGGTCAGTGGCGCACGCTGTCAAGAGTATATCGTGCCATAAGCAAGACCTCTCGGCGACGACGGAGACTTTGACGCTCCGTCGCGGCATGGCAGTGCCATGGAACTGCCAGGGGGATGCTATTCGACTGTCATGGAGCTGCCATGACCATGCTATGAGACTGTCGTGAAACTGCTATGATGGAACCTCGTGGAACTTCATGGTACTTTTTTGGCGCGTATTGCTCTGTACACGGAGCCTCGAGAACCTCATGGAACCCAGTGGAACCTCATGGCACCCCATCACGACATGGCTCAGCACTTCGTGGCACCTCATGGTAGTTCCGTGGCAGTCGCATGAGTCCCATGTCAATAACCATGGTATTGCTTCTGAAAGATACCATGAAACTGCCATGGGAGTCGGTTTCATGAACGTTCATGAAACCACCGACCAGGTATCGTTCATGAAAATGTCATGGACGCGACATGGAAGCCCAGGACTAAAGCGCACGAAGACGCATGTGACGTGCCAGGAAAGCCCTATGAAAGCCCAAAGTGTCAAAGAGCCGCCATACAAGAGTCATGAAAGCCCATGAAGAAAGTATCATGACAGTCCCGTTGAAGTGTGGCATATGAAGGCCCATGAGTCCCCATGAACTGCCATAGAAGCTTCGATGGGCGTACACGAAGAAATGGATAGTATATGTAATGTACTGGTACATCGCTAACGCTTACTTTTCGCATACATACGTGAACAATCGGTTACGGGTCCCGAACGTGCCTGCACACGGCGCCTCTCCCTCTACTCAACTGTTGCTACAGCAGTACTGTACGAGCTGGTCCGGCCGAGACGATATTGCTGTATTGGCCAGCTTTTTCCCAACTCAATTTTGCGAGTTTGGAGCTAGAGCTTCATTAGAGTACAACCGAACGACTCAAAGCGGGTCTTTTTTATTTATTGAAAAGGTGGGCCTATATGGCCGTTTCAAGAAAAATCCAGGTTACGTTTTCGCAAATAACTAAGGAAAAAAAGACAAAAACAAAAAAAAACCGCTTTGAAGCTGTAGACGAAAGCGATGCGAATCACGTGGGGGGAAAAAATCGAAAAAAACGAAAAATTGGGCTGGGAAATCCATTTTTCGTGTCAAACATCATAACATCTTAAGTTTGTATTGCGGATACTAGACACGTCATATCTCTTGATATACAATTAATTAGGGGATGCTGAGGATATCGACCGTCTTGTCATGCCTAAAGGAATGTTCACACCTAGAATCAGCTTCATCCGCTGTCCAGCGGTTTCGGGCTTTTGTACCGAATTTAGTATCGAGACACCCCCGTAAGTGTCGGGATTTGCTCGACATGATGTTTCTCGACGAAAACAACTCGGATTAAAAAAACTCTAACGTCTGCATATGCGCTGCAGGGCTGCAAACACTGCTGTAAAATTTGGAGCCCTAATATTTCCAAACGCTTGCGATAACGACAATATAACGAAAATCAATTTTACGGCTGGACCAGCTCGTAGTGACTGCAGATTCTAAAGCTATACACCCCGCACGCCTCAGATACTTAACATATCGTGATACAGCAAACCGTCACGGCGAACGGTCGTCAAAATGCAAAATGCGCTTTTGCTGTATCGAACAACGTCCAGAAGTCGCCGTCGACACACCTGCGGCGTGCGCGATGACACCCTGGTAGCCACTCACGGCGGGAACAAGGCTTTGATACATGGTACGTTCGAGTCCCCAGTCCTTTGCAGCAGGTGCTAGTATTGGTTTTGTAAGTCGAAAAAAAATAAGAAGAAAAAAGACCCCTGTCAACGCAGATTCGAAGTATACATGCTGTAGCAGATCAAAGCAACCGGTTCCACATTGTTTTGGTTGTCTCTTTCCTCTCCCGTGACAATCGCGGTCCTAGCGTGTCGGTTCGTGTAGCGTCAGCTCCGCCAGGATATTCGTACAGTAGTTTATTTTGGCGCATCCTCAACAGGTGCGTGTACATAACGGACCTTGTATGTTTCCTCTGCGAAGGAAAGCGGATACCGTTAGGCTACAACTAACCCGCTGTTGGTTGTCCATTGACCAACCATGAGCGACCCATGGGCGACCCATGGACGGCACATCGGCTAACCATGGGAGATCCATGTGCTACCCACGGGCTACCCATGGGCTTCTTTCGGGCTATCACTAAAACCTCATAAGCTACCCATGGGCTACCCATAGGCTACACATAGACTGCCCCTAGGCTGCCCATGAGTGATCCGTGGGCTATCCAGAGGTTGCCGATGGGTGAATCATGGGTCACTCATGGGAAACCCATTGGCTGCCCATGAGATACCGATGGGCTACCCATCGGTGACCCATGCCCTACCCACGGGCGGCTGGTGGGCTACCCTTGTTAAACCCTCATGGGCCATCACGTGAAACTCATGGACTGCCCATGGGTTACCTATGGGCTGGCCTCGGGCTGTAAACCCATAGTCTTCCCATATAGACCATCACTGGACGTCCATGAGTCATCATGGGCGATCCATGGACCGCCACTAAAACATCATGGGCAACCCATTCTCGACCCATTGGCGATCCATGAGGTTCCCATGAGCGACCATTGGTAGACGCATGGGAGACCCATGGGCGACCCATGCGGCACCCATGGGACACCCATGGGCTACTCACGGCTACCTATGGACTAGCCATGCACTATATGTGTACACGGTCAACCCGTGGACTACCTAACGGCTTCCCGTGGCTTCCTCGTGGACTATCCATGGACTACCCGTGCGCTATAGATGGGAAACCCATGGTCTGCCCATGAGATATCCATGCGTGACCCATGGACCACCACCATAACCTCATGGTTAACCCGTTGTTGATCCATGAGCTACCCATGGGTGACCCATCGACCCGTTGAAAACCCATGGGCCACCACTAAAACATAATGGGCTACCCATGTGCTACCCATGGGCGACCCATGGAACACGCACGATCCATGGGCGACCCATGAACTATCCATGGACTACCCATGATCTAACCATGGATGACGCATGGCTTACCCATGGGCCATCACTAAAAGCTTATGGGCAACTCATGGGCGACCCATGGATCAAGATACGTATTCCAACGGAAGGCCAACGTGCGATCCACGGATTACCCATGGACTAGCCATGGGCGATCCACGGGTAACTCGCAGGCGACCCGTGGGATACACATGGGCTACCCGTGGGCGACCTATATGCTCTACCCGTGGACTTCCTGTGGGCAACACATGGACGACCCATGGGTCAAAACGAAAAGATTATGGGCTACCCGCGGAATACACAAGGTCGATCCATGGGCGACCCATGGGTGATCACTGAAGCCTCGTGGTCTACACGTGGGCGACCCATGGGTAACTCATGGGCCTCCACAAACAAACTCATGAGCTACCCACTAGCGACCCACATGGGTAACATATATATCCTGAACGAAAGACTTACGCATGGGCAACCCATGTGGGCGACTCATGCGTGACCCACAAGCGGCCCATGGGTTACCCATGGCCGACCCATGGGTGAACCATCGGCTACCACGTCAAAATCATGGATGACCCATGGCCGGCCCATGTGCCGACCTATGGACTATCGATGGGCTACCCATAGGCTACCCGTATGCCTACCCATAGGCTCCCCATGGGCGATTCATGGGGGCCCCATGGGCGTGACATAGGCCACCGCAACTATATCAGGTCATGCACAACCCGTCGGAGACCCACGGTTCAAATACATATTCCAGCGAGAGACCTCTGCGCGATCCGTAGGCTAACCACGGGATACCCATGGGCAACCTATGGGTCACCCACCCATGGGCTGCGTATTGGCTACCTATGGGAGGCCCATGGCCGACCAATGGGCCGACACTAAAATATTATGGGCTGCATATGGGTGGCCTATGGGAAACCCATCGGCTACCCATGGGTGACCCGTGGGCGACCCGTGGGCTACACATGGGCGACTCATTGGCGACCCTTGGGCGACCACTAAAGTCTCGTGAGCTACATAGGAGCGACCCATGTGCGATCCATGGGCCCCCAGAATAAACGTTCATGGGCTACCCATGCGCGAGCCATGGATCAGATGTATGTATATTCATTCCAACGAGAGACCTACCCACGACCCATGGGCTACCCATGCCCGACGCATGGCCGACCCGTGAGAAACCCATGTCGGCGACCCATGGGTGACCCACGGGCGGCCCAGAGGCTACCCATGGGCGACCCAAGGCCGATCGATGGGTGAAACATGGGTCACCGCTATAAACGCATGGGTGATCCATTGCCTACCTTTCGGCGACCCGTGGGCAACCCGTGGGCAGCCCGTGACTACCCATGGGCTGCTAATGGACGACCCATGGGCATCCTCCCATGGGTCTAGCTAGCCATGGACTACCCATGGGCTACCCATGGGTTACCACCCATCATAGGCTACCCATACGCTACCCATAGGCTGCCCGTGGGCGATCCATGGACGAGCGATGGGTGGCCCACGGTTGACTCGTGGGCGACCCGTGGGCTACCCATGGGCTACTCATGCCTACCCATGGGCGACCCATGAGCGACCCACGAGCGATCCGTGGGCTACCTATGGGCAACCCATGGGCCACCACCGACGCCTCGTGGGCTAGACATGGCGACCCCATGGGTCAGAGACGTGTATTCGAACGAGATACTTAGGCACGACCCATGGGCGACCCATGGCCTACCCATGGGTAAATGGCGAGCGGCTGATTGGCTTCCCATGGCTCTTCTGTCTGGAAGTTTGAGGACGCCGTTGTTTTTCAATTCGAACCTCCAAGACGGAAAGCTCTATAATAAGTGGCTTCAAGTTATCGAAATCTTAAGGATAACAACCAAAACATAGAGGGTCCAGCCTGTTAAGAGTACCCGAAAAAAAGTATTTAGCTAACGACCCTACTCGTGGTACCCCCTTGTACCGGCATAACACCAGCAGTACGACTGCTGCTATCATCCTATATATCGTAGTCGACAGCGGGTCACGAAAACGATCAAACCGGTCGACGGAACTACGGCAACAACCGCACGGAGAAGCACGGGCTGCTGAGCAGGGAATGCGTCCCTACCTGCAACGCAGCGAGGGGACCTGTATGACACGCGCTCAGCACGCTGACACCTACTACACAGGTTCTGGTGCACGCTCTTCCTTCTCACTTGCTGCTTTGGTTCTTTTGTTGAACTGTTTTACGTGTGAACAGCTCTGCTCTGGTGGCTTGAAGTTATTAACATTTTATATCAAAAGAAAAGAAAAAACGTCAGGTAAAAGTTATCGAGCTCGAATAACCAAAAATCTCGAGGGTAAAAAGGTCTAAGATGCCGCTCAAGATCAAGCATCAAGCCTACTTTCTAGATTGTCTCGCTCGGGACCCGCGCGCGTCCCCAGCGAGGGAATCGTCGGAGAAGGGGCGGCGAGGGGCGGCAAAGTCGATGGCGGAAGAAAAAATTATCATGAACTGCCACTACCACTATATACTGCTACTGTACGTACAGTAAAACACCTCTCCCGCGGCGCTCCTCGATGCCAGGTATAGGCACTGTATATTCTGCGATGCTGCGAGGCAGCTCATTTTGTACGCACCTGCGTGTGTTTACCAGGTAGAACGACAAGCACAGCACAGTAATTAAGTGTATATGATACGTACCGCTGTATTCACAGGGTACCAATCCATAATGGCAGCATTGTGACGGCTGTCGTGGGTACACGATATACCCGCCAAGACCATGCTTAACAACATGAGTATTAGCCCGATTGTGGACTATACACAAAAAAAGGACAAATTGAGATGGGTAAAAGCAATTAGTAACTGCGCTACAACAGCAGTAGTTGGAAAAAACAAAAAACAAAATAGAAATCTGGGCAGGAAGAGCCGATGATGAGTGGGTGAGCTTCACAAGGCAAACTGGATGCAACAATATCTGGAACTGGGCTCTATATCAAAACTGCATGCGGCAGATTCCGCTGAAAAAAACGCAATGCAACACTACCACCACCCCAAAAAGACACAACTTTTTTTTTCAAGCTCCGGCTAAAAGACGACAAAACCCGGCCCGGCACACTAATCCGCAAGATCACGATGGTGCCTTGATACAACGGCTACGCACTACTACCTGGGCCTTGACCCTTATGGCATTCCCGGCTGAAAAAGCATCCCCGTTATATAAGCAACTACAGGAACTGCTGCTGTTTACATGCAGTTTTGTTTTCGACGACTCGAAGAAACTTTCGCTATATACGTGTATGCGTACGTATTATTTTGACGATTTCTTAGCTTGTGAAAAGAAGAAAGAAAGAAAGAAAGAAAGAAGAAAAAAAAAAAATGGCGCAAAGCTTTTTATTTTGTCACAAAAAACAAAACAGTGCACCTGGCAACCTTCATTCACCTTGTACGCGGCAGTAAGTGCCCGCCAACCAGCGCTGCAGCAGTTATAGTTGCTTCGTACATTTCAACACTCAACGCAACAAATCCGGAGAAGCCGCCAGTTTCTTCCCCCCCCCCCCATTCTAGCCTGGGCTAAACCTTTAAGGAGAGTTCCTTTCCACGCTAAAAAACAAAACGTTGTCTCCAAACGCTCCGTTCCGTATAATGAAGATCGAGAGACCCCCACTGATAACCTCGTCGAACGACATGGAAGAAAAGGCGGAACCATAATGCCGCATCGCTCCCCAATTCCGAGATACATAAGAATGGCGGGGAGAAAGATATCACCGCCCCAACACAACAAGACATTAAAACCATGCACAAACGGCTAGCAAAAACAGCACAAAAAACGCGCGCACGTACCGAATTTTTCAACACAAGACACGAAAAGCGCGTGCGACAAAAACATAAATCACGTACGTACGAGCAGGAAGCGCAAAATAGAAGGGCGGGGGGGGGCGGGGGGGGGAGGGGGAAGAAGAAGAAGAAGAAAAAAATATGAAATAAAGGAGAAACAAAAAAAGCAAAGAAAAAGAAGAGAAAAAGACGAAAATAAAAAAATAAAAAAAATAACACGAAAAAAGAAGAGAAAAGGAAATAAGAAAAAAAAGGAAAAAAGAAGAGAAAAAAGTAAGAGAAAACGAACCGAAAAGACACGAACACGCGCACACGCACACGCGAAGATAATTCAACAACAGCTGCACAACATCACGAAGAGAACACGTGATAACAACAGCCGCACTACTAGATGGGTTCTGACTACGTACTGACGACGTAGCACACGCTACGCGTATCAGATGACTCTTTTGTGTTTTTACCAAAAGCAGCGACTAGATGATACTGACTATACTGCTGTAAAAAAGTATCATCTCTCAATACACCCCACCAATTCAAACAGCAGGAATCATCCTCCCGGTAACTAGACCATGACCCAAGGGCACAACAACTTCACACATTAGCTCGGGGCGCAGAAACCTTACCTTAAGGGTATCGAGGGGAAAAACAAATGTGGCTAGCCCCGGCGCACCAGAAAGAGTGTCTGCCGTGCCCCCCCCAACCGACTCGATCTATTTTTGAGACGTGCATTTTTTTTTATCGAGGCGGCAGCGCGCAACGCCAAAACAAACAAACAGACAAAATAAAAAAACGCAAGCGAATAATCAAATAGGCAAGCGCGAAACCAAGAGAAAGACATGAAAAAGGTAGCAGAGAGAAGGAAAAACAAGCACAGAAGGAGGAGGAGAAGAAGGAGGAGAAAAAAAACAAGAAGCAAAAAGAAGAGGAAGGAGCAGCAGACTAAACGTTTGGTGTGCCGCTTTTGCCACTGGCAACGCCCCCCGCCCCTCCCCCTACCCCCCTCTCCCCTCTCCCCTCCTACAAAAGCCTCTTTTTATAGCGTCGGGAGCACGCTCTTCGCCGAAATAAGAGATATAATGGGGCGGAAATTTCTCGCCCCTTGACTAAAACACAATCAACAATAAATGATGAGGTCATTTCTAGTGCCCCCCCCGCGCCCCCGGCGCCCCCTCCTCGTCGTCGACATAATGGTGACGCTACGCTTTTTCTTCACGCCGCCAGGAGGAGGGGTGTGCCGAGCGACGTTAACCCGGCAAGCGCCACCGCCGCGGCTGCGGACACGGCCAAGTACCAGACCCGGGGAAGGGTAGATTTCACCGATGAGGATGACTCCTGCTGGTAGGAGAAAAACAAATCAGTTGCCAGGGGAGATGGGCCGAATATGGGGGGGGGGCGTACTCATTTGTTGCTTGCCTTAGTCATTTGACCATTGACCACGCATCCCTTTCGAGACGGAGCACCGATGGGATGGGGGGGGGTGTACTCATGCCATGCATTGCCGTAGTCTTGTGGCCATAGACCCTCGGATCCCTACAATGCTGGGAAGGAGCACGTCGGGTTTTCACCGACCAGGCAAACTTTGCTTCCTTGCACCAAGCGTCAAGCGCCGTGAGGTGTAGGGGCGAGTCGCATGAAGGGTGAGCTGCATCCTACTAAGAACCGCTTGTGGGGGGGGGGAAAGGCGGGAGGGGGGGGGGTACTTCATTTTCATGCATGGCCGTAGTCATATGACCATAGACCCTCGCATCCCTACAATGCCGGGGCGGAGTACGTCGGGTTTTCACCGACCAGGTAGTCGGGGAGGGGGGGGGAGGGGGGGAACTCACGTTCGCCGTCTCCGAGCACGAGTCGACGATGCCAAAGGTGCGGTCGAAATCCGAGTCGGCTGGCAATTCCGAGTAGTCCAAAATGCTTCCGCCGCAAGTCGCGTAACCGCATGCTCCGGAAGCCGGCAAGTATTGGCTTGGATAGTAGAAGACAAAATCCACGCACCTGTATTAAACAAACAAAAAAGAAGAAAGAATTTGGCACACGTTCGGCGGCGGATTGATTAATTAGCGAGATCAACGAGCGGAGCTGATTGCCTTTTGTTTTCTTTTTTTACTCTAAACCGAATTGTCGGCATGCCCCAATTGCTTGCCTCGTGTTTTCCGCAGGGCGACTTACCCCACGGTGTACCATAAAGGGGTTGCAATTAGTTTTTGCCTTCTAAGGCAAAATATTTTTCTGCCACCGGTTCAGCTCCTCAAGTGAATAGCCACTACGAGCCGTTTCTTTAGTACGGTGGACGCGTGCTGCGATAGCGGTATCACATTTTCGGCTGAAAAAAAATCTGAATGACGGGGCTCCTTAACCCGTTCAGAACTGAAAAACGTATCCCACACTAATTCCAAGTAGTTTGTCCCCAAAAACGGGGGACCAGTTCTTAAGGGGTTATTTAACCCAAAATTGCCGGAATTTCGTTCTTGCGTTGCCCTATTTTCCGTTTTATACGTCAGGCCACGGAACTGTTCATGGGATAGCTTTTGTTTTCCTCCTACATCAGTTTTCGGGTGAGGTGTACGTGGAGCTCCTCAAGTGACCACCGTCATAAAAACCACGTGCGATGGTTTTGCTAGAGTGGTTTGCTTGTTTTAGGACCTACACTCGTAGTGCATACGAAATGTTGGTCGGGTTGCTCGAAGGAGCTTGTAACCGAAGTGCATCGCGTGTTTCTGGTGAGATATTGAGCTCCTCCTTACGTGAAGGAGCTCAGAATAATAAGCCGCCACGCCCTAGAATAATAAGCCGCCACCTAGAATAATAAGCCACCACCCCTATGATACCGTGGCATGTACCCTCTATCGTGTAGTACATATTATAGCACGTTTCATTGTAAAACACTCACACATCGGATTCAAAATATAATTAATCAATAGCTCCTCACTTGCTGCAATGGTTGATCAAGTCGCACTGGTTGATTAACTTGCAATGGTTGAACAATGTTCCATGGTTGAACAAATTTCCATGGCTGATCATTTTCAATGGTTGGTCAATTTTAATGGTTGGTCAATTTCCAATGGTTGATCAATTGCAATGGTTGACCAATTTTTAACGATTGATCAGTTTCAATGGTTGATGAACCCCCCTCCCCCCCCCATGTCAGTGCATAAATGCGTCGGCTCAAAAAAAGAGCAAACCTCCTACGTACCGTGCACGTACCTACATACATACCACGGGCACGATTTTCAACCGTGCAACTTAAAAAAAACTCACATCTCGTTTTCCGACCCGAACCCAAACGAAGCGTTGGTCGACCCTACGGAAGAGTCGGTAGTGTCGTAGTAGCACGTCGTCTCGAACCGGTCCCCTTTCTGCCGGTGCCGCATTTTTCGGAGCATGGTTTTTCAGAGCGCGTGGCAGGGGGTGGGCGGGGGGGGGGGGGTACTCGATATCCATGCATGGCCGTAGTCGTATGACCATAGACCCTCGCATCCCTACAATGCCGGGACGGAGGGGGGGGGTGTACTCATGTCGTGCATGGCCGTTTTCGTATGACCATAGGCCCTCGCATCCCTACAATGCCGGGACGGCGGGGGGATACTCATGCTGTGCATAGCCGTAGTCGTATGACCATAGACCCCCGTATCCACAATGCCGGGACGGGGGACGCGGGGTGTACTCATGTCGTGCATGGCCGTAGATGTACTACCATAGCCCCTCGTATCCCTACAATGCCGGGACGGAGAGGGGGGCTAAGACCGGAGGGGGGGGGGGGCATCATCCACAGCGTTATAGACGTAGCATTCTTTGGTTAAAATATATCTATTAATAACTGGCTATCGCTTTGTAGTATGTACGCCAGATCTGTGTTGCACAACATGTTTAGGTTCCGTGTAGCAACTAAAGCCATCGGGTCAATTAATCCATCGCGCTAATAAGCCCTATATACCTATGTTACCAAACGTTCGTTTTGGGTGAAGCTGAAAAAACAAATAGGTACGTCGTATATATAATACGTGCTCCTGTTATCGTAGCAGGCCTCGTGGCTACAACACCACCACCAAAGGGCGGGACCTCCCTACAGTACCTCCCGTCTAATGAGAAACCGGGATTAGGCGCCTGCCACGAAAGGCGCGTCTACTAAGAAACCGAGATTAGACGCGTGCCACGAAAGGCCCGTCTACTAAGAAACCGAGATTAGACGCTTGCCACGAAAGGCCCGTCTACTAAGAAACCGGGATTAGACGCGTGCCACAAAACACCTGTCTACTAAGAAATCGATATTAGACGCGTGCCACGAAAGGCCCGTCTACTAAGAAACCGAGATTAGACGCGTGCCACGAAAGGCCCGTCTACTAAGAAACCAGGATTAGACGCGTGCCACGAAAGGCCCGTCTACTAAGAAACCGGGATTAGACGCGTGCCACGAAAGGCCCGTCTACTAAGAAACCGAGATTAGCCGCGTGCCACGAAAGGCGCGTCTACTAAGAAACCGAGATTAGATGCTTGCCACGAAAGCCCCGTCTACTAAGAAACCGGGATTAGACGCTTGCCACGAAAGGCCCGTCTACTAAGAAACCGGGATTAGCCGCGTGCCACAAAAGACCAGTCTACTAAGAAACCGAGATTAGACGCGTGCCACAAAAGTCCCGTGTACTAAGAAACCGAGATTAGACGCGTGCCAAAAACGTCCCGTGTACTAAGAAACCGAGATTAGACGCGTGCCACAAAAGGCCCGTGTACTAAGAAACCGAGATTAGACGCGTGCCACGAAAGGCCCGTCTACTAAGAAACCGAGACTAGACGCGTGCCACGAACGGCCCGTCTACTAAGAAACCAGGATTAGACGCGTGTCACGAAAGGCGCGTCTACTAAGAAACCGGGAATAGACGCGTGCCACAAAAGGCGCGTCTACTAAGAAACCAGGATTAGACGCGTGCCACGCAAGGCCCGTCTACTAAGAAACCGGGATTAGATGCCTGCCACAAAAGGCGCGTGTACTAAGAAACCGGGAATAGACGCGTGCCACAAAAGGCGCGTCTACTAAGAACCCGGGATCAGACGCGTGCCACGAAAGGCCCGTCAACTAAGAAACCGAGATTAGACGCGTGCCACAAAAGGCCCGTCTACTACGTATTAATAGGAAAGAGGGACTATTAATAGACGCGTGACACGAAAGGGGTACGAGCAGCACTTGTTTTGCCAAACCGTCTCTGACTGACTGTTAGTATACTCTCCAGCTGCGGAGCTATCCAATGAGGGATGTCTTATCGTTGTATATACCAAGGGTGAGAAGGCAAACAGCTCTTTGGCGGAGAAGCGTCGATGCATGCCACGGTAAAGGGATGAAAACCTGGAGTTTTCTTGAGGTTCCTCGCGTGAGGACCTCTGTACATACCGTAGCAGAACTGGCCTTACTACGTACGAAAAAACAAAAAAAACTGCAGACTTAACTTGATGAGCAAAAACCTTTGAAAAAAACAATAACGACAGTGGGCAGCAGTTGGCACATACTGTACTGTAATTCCTCAGTTGAGAAGGCCCCTCAATCAAAAGTATTTGCCTCGCAAGGCAAAAAGAGTGTTACTACTGCTGCACCTCTGTCGTACAACGCGTCCCGTCAGGAAATTATGAGGCTACCCCTTCTACCGTGAGGGAGGGGGGGGGGGTGTACTCATGTCGTGCACGGCCGTAGTCGTATGACCATAGACCCTCGCATCCCTACAATGCCGGGACGGGGGCGTACTGATTGGTTGCTTGCCTTAGTCATTTAGCCATTGACCATGCATCCCTTTCGAGACGAAGCACCTTTCCTACTCCTAATAGAGACACCTCCAACAGTTGGGCGCTCATTACGGTGTTCCCATATATTACATAGAAACTTTTATATAAACCCCTATCCCCTTCCTGTTTCACCGCCTGTGGCCTCCATCCCTATCTCCTAAGATAGCGATCGTCTTCTCGCTACTATCTAGTGTACCAAATTTCTCCACGTCACATTCGTCTGTTTTCCTCATCTCCACCTCTAACAGGGGGGTGTACTTTATTTTCATGCATGACCGTAGTCATTTGACCATAGACCTACCGGGGGGGGGGGGGGTACTCATGTTGTGCACGGCCGTAGTCATATGACCATAGACCCTCGCATCCCTACAATGCCGGGACGGAGCGCGTTGGGTTTTCACCAACCAGGCAGACATTGCTTGCACCCCCGGGGGGGCATATTTAGGTGTGTCTGTGTGTGTGTTTTTTTTTCAGCTGTCCAGAACCACTCGGCCAGTGAACACTCTCTACTCTATTCTTGCTTTGCAGTCTTGACTTTTGAGGGGGGTTTTTTCGAGCCTTTTTTTTTGTTTCACGATGTGTGCACCGCACCGCAATCGGGTTGTCTGTTTACGCTTGCGCCGCCGACACAATGTTTTCAAGCCAATATTTTGAGAGAGAGGTTCGGAGCCACTCGGGGGGGGGTGTACTCATGTCGTGCACGGCCGTAGTCGTATGACCATAGACCCTCGCATCCCTACAATGCCGGGACGGGGGCGTACTGATTGGTTGCTTGCCTTAGTCATTTAGCCATTGACCATGCATCCCTTTCGAGACGAAGCACCTTTCCTACTCCTAATAGAGACACCTCCAACAGTTGGGCGCTCATTACGGTGTTCCCATATATTACATAGAAACTTTTATATAAACCCCTATCCCCTTCCTGTTTCACCGCCTGTGGCCTCCATCCCTATCTCCTAAGATAGCGATCGTCTTCTCGCTACTATCTAGTGTACCAAATTTCTCCACGTCACATTCGTCTGTTTTCCTCATCTCCACCTCTAACAGGGGGGTGTACTTTATTTTCATGCATGACCGTAGTCGTATGACCATAGACCCTCGCATCCCTACAGTGCCGGGACGGAGCATGTCGGGGGTGTTCTTTATTTTCATGCATGACCGTAGTCGTATGACCATAGACCCTCGCATCCCTACAATGCCGGGACGGAGCGCGTTGGGTTTTCACCAACCAGGCAGACATTGCTTGCACCCCCGGGGGGGCATATTTAGGTGTGTCTGTGTGTGTGTTTTTTTTTCAGCTGTCCAGAACCACTCGGCCAGTGAACACTCTCTACTCTATTCTTGCTTTGCAGTCTTGACTTTTGAGGGGGGTTTTTTCAAGCCTTTTTTTTTGTTTCACGATGTGTGCACCGCACCGCAATCGGGTTGTCTGTTTACGCTTGCGCCGCCGACACAATGTTTCCAAGCCAATATTTTGAGAGAGAGGTTCGGAGCCACTCGCCCGAGTGGGCCAAAACGTGGTTCTCGTAGTGAAAACGTTCGCATCATACCCTGACGGGTGCTGCGACGTAGAGATAAAGCAGTATTTCGGCTTCTTTTTTTTTTTTTTTTCGGAATGACGGGGCTCCTTTTTTTCACCCAAAATCATCGTGTTTTTTTTTCAGTCTTGTGATGCAATCTGTTTTTCGATGTGTGCTTAGGTCATGCGATTGTTCAAAACGGGTACGTAGCAATTTTGTTTTCTCTCCAAAATGAGTTTTTTGGGGGTGACGTATAGAGAGCTCCATAACCCCTTAAGAACCGGTCCAACGAATTTGGGGACAAAGTACTTGGAATTAGTGTGGGATGTTTTTTTTCGGTTCTGAATGGGTTAAGTGACCGCCCTTACAAACAAAAGTGGTGCACCTCTACTGCAGCATGCGTCACCCCCCCCCCCCCCCCCCCCCCCCCCCCCCCCCCCCCCCCCCCCCCCCCCCCCCCCCACGCCCCCCCTCCGTCGCGCTTCTG